>VZRM01002573.1:2691460-2791103 GCA_013397955.1 Grantiella picta
CCCATTTTCCCAGGTCTATTCTTTTTCTCTCTTCCCATTTTCCCAGGGCTGTGTTTTCTCTCTCCCCATTTTTCCAGGCCTATATTTTTTCTCTCTTCCCATTTATCCAGAGCTTTATTTTTTCCTCTCTTCCCATTTTCCAGGGCTATATTTTTTCTCTCTTCCCGTTTTTCCAGGTCTATATTTCTTCTCTCTCCCCATTTTCCCAGGTCTATATTTTTTCTCTCTTCCCATTTATCCAGAGCTTTATTTTTTCTCTCCTCCCGTTTTTCCAGGGCTGCAGCTCTCCCCCTGCTTGGCCTCCAGTCTGGGGAAAGCAAAAAGTGTTTTTTCCTGACTCCCACCTCCAGCAGAACGATAACCCAGGAGCCCCTTGGAGTGCAGTGAGTTTGGCAGAGATTCCCCGCTTGTGCATTCAGAAACATCCAGCGAGCTGTGAACTCACCAGTCTGAATGAAAATCCAACTGGTCCCAAGCCTGAGGGTCACAGGAGACCTGCTGAAATGTATGGAAATATTTGACTCGTATCGCAGCTTTTTCAAGAGTGCCTAGGACAGCAGCAGAAATAAATACTGGATTTTAAATCTGTGAAGCTCTGGGATGACTTTTTCAGTGTTTGTATCCTATCAGCTAAACAATCCCTCTGCTTTTTGCCATGGAAAAGAATTTTTATTTCAGCCAATATGATTTAAAAAAAAAATAGTATTATTTTTTAATTTATTATGCAAGTTTTAAAAAATGCCTGTATGGATTCTAATTTTTTATTATAATTTGTAGAAAGTCACTGAGGAAAGGGAATAGTTCTTGTTTGGGGGTTAAGGAAAGTGGTGGAAATCCATTCCAGCAGAAAGCTGGCGAGAGTTCTCAGCCTGCAAGCAAAATTGGTCATTTTTCCCTGCAGATTAAGAAAAAAAAAATCCATTTGGCTGTGTTTATTGTAGAGGAATGCAGAGAAAAAGGACAGGGAGAAAGAGAGAGAAGAAGCAAAATGTTTGCACGATTTATGGGAATTTCGCTTCTTCATGAAATTAAGAAAAACCAACAAAACAAAAAAAATCAGGGAGTGACCCCCAAGGTTTATCCCAGCACTACTGGGCAGGATTATCAATTTCCATGATTTTGAGTTGCAGTGAGAAATCCCCCACTGCACATGCAATTCCCAGCCCAAGGGATTGCCATTAAAAACAACATTGGGATACATTCCCAGGGGACTTTCACTGTCTCTGTAATTTGGGGTAGAAATGTCTGTGGAAATCGATGGAACAGCCTCGTATTTTGGTCTATCCCATGACACAGTTCCTTAAAATTGCTGCTCATGATTCACAGACTGTGCTCTCCCGTGGGATTCTGTGGTGCCAAAGGAGCTGGCTTGGCTCCTAGCAATAAGCACAAGTTTTTTTATTTGCTTTTTCTTTATGCTACTGTTGAGGAGAAGGAAAGGATTTCTCCCAATCTGCATGGAGGCGACGAAGAAATGGGAAAGTCAGGAGGTTCCCTGGCTGAGCAGTCAGGGATGCCATGGACAGGAAGGTGGATGTTGTCTGCACTCAGCCTGAGTTGGATTTCCATCTGTTTTGGGGTTGATGGAGTCAGTCTGGATCCATAGACACTCCTTGGGAAAGGAGCTTCATCCTTGGAGCTGGCAGAACTGCTGATGGGAACTGAGCTGGGACCCCAGGAGAGACCCTGCTGCTGCCAGGAGTTCCTACAGATTGCAAAAATCCCTTTCCCCTTCCCTTCCCCTTCCCCTTCCCCTCTTTCCCCTCTATCACTGGATCTCCAGTTTCCAACACGTTTTTACACATCACTAGAGGAGCAGAATTCCTGAATTCCTGTTCCTCCCACTATCCCCAGTTTAGCTCAGAGCAGCCACGGATGGAGCAGCACTGGGCAAATCCAGCCCAAGTCTGACTGGACCATTCCTTTGACGTTGGAGGTAAATCTGCTCCAGCCTCACTTTTGTTTTCCACCGTCTTTCCTTAAAAAGGACTTTTTTTGGCAGCAAATCCTGTGGGAGCTGCACATTTCCAGCAGCCCTGGGATTTCCACGGACGAGGAATTTCACAGTCACCAGCGAGAGTGTTTGCATCAGGAATGGTTTTTTTTTTTTTCCCTCAGCGATTGCACTTCATCAGAACACGAGCCCTGGGGACTAACGTCCAGTCAAAACAGCTCCGATTTCACATTGCAGTGGGTGGACACCCAAAGCAGCCCTTCCAGCAAACTGGAAAAGTTGCTTTTCACTGGTAAAAGAGTCATTTCCTTGCGTGGTAGGAGGAGGTGGAAAGATTCTCCCATGCTTTGGGGTCAGGGAGACAGAGAGCCCAGAGCTGACGCAGAGAAATGGAACCAAAAGAGAAATTGAAGTGGTTTCTCTTCACGCACGATCCTTCATGGGAAATTTGCTCCAATGTCTGCGTGGAGAAGCTTGGCTGGTCCCACATGGAGCTCTCTGACCTCGACACCCTTTCAGTTTGCATGGAGTTTGTTGGGATTTTTGTGCCTGGCTGAGTCACTCGGCTTTAATTGGTGTAATTGATTTATGAAGTCGGAGCCTGGGATTTCTGGGTGGTTTGTGCAGCATCGTGGCAAGATCCACTCACAACTCTCTGACATCCCTGTTTTATTTGTAATTCTTACACTAGAAAGCGGAAACCCTTTTTTTTGCCCTCTTCCAGGCTCTCCATGGCATTTTGGAATCTATAAAAAGGCATTTTTAGGAGAGTGAAATAGCCACACACCTTTAAAGTCCATTGACATATTTTGGACCGTGAGAGCTTTCAGAGGACAGAATGGAAAAATAAGAGATATTTTGCTTTTTAAAAAAAAAAATTAGAAACTATCCTTCCTAAATAGGGACAGTTGGCATCTGTACCTCCTTCTTTGCTACAAAATCCTGTCCCAGTCTTTGCTTTCAGACCCATTTCATAGTAAAAATAGCACATGGAAAATTTTTGTCCCAGAGTTTCTTGCCAGCTGAGCGCTGTGCTGCTGCTTTCAAGTGACTAATTTAGAGCAAGATTTGTCTGGAGAGCACTGAGCGATGGTGTCATTGCCTTCCTTGTCACATCCAGGTAAAACATGCGGGAAGAGCTGTGACAAGTCCAGGCTGAGCCTAAAAGGTGAGGAAAACAGCCAAGGAAACTGTGAGTGATCAGAAAAGCATGGAATTATTTGGGATGGACGTGACCTTGAAACTCATCTCATTCCCTGCCTTGAGCAAGGGACACCTTCCACTATCCCAGGTCACTCCCAGCCCTGTCCAACCTGGCCTGGGACACTTCCAGGGATGTTTAATCATATTCAGGGACACGATAATGAAGTTAAAAACTCACCCTCAGTGCTTTGATGACTGGTAGTGCCTGAAAACTGAACTTTGCAAGGCTCAGCCTGTGCAATCCCAAAATCCTGAGGTGCAAAGGTCTCTGAACCCTGGAGCTGCTGACCCTCAGATGTGCTGTGTGGTTAATTGGCATGATTTAATTAGCGAGTCCTGCACCAGATGGTCCCTGCCTTAAAGCTGTGATGAGAATCCCAGCTTTTATTTCATTTTATTTTTCGGCTCAGCGCCTGTGTTTTGTGTTTGCAGAACAAAATGTGATGCCACAACGCCGGGTGATGAAGGAAAACATCCCAAAAGTTGGCGTTTCCTTTCAAATCTCTGTTTGCCTCCTCTCTTTTTGAGGATTTAGGCAATAATTCAGCTGCACCGCAGTTCTGACAACAACATCCTTGCGAGTGAGTGGTGAGAAACACCCCGAGAGGACACCCCTGTGGTTATATAAATAGGTGTAGCCCCTGCATGCCTGGAGCCAAAATTTGGAGAAGGCAGAAAGGATCGTGTGTTTCTCTGCCCTGATCCCCGCAGAGAGTTCATCATCCTGGTGCACACACACCTCTCCTCCTGCTCCCGCAGGGATGAGGAGCTGGGATCCAGGAGGATCCTTCTGGCTCCAGGCAGCAGCAGGGCGCAGAACCCGGGGCTGCCTGTGCCGGAGCATCATCGGCAGCGGGCTGGGAAAAGGGACAGGAATGAGCCGGGATGGTCCTGGAAAAGGGACAGGAATGAGCTGGAGTGGCCGCTGGAAAAAGGGGCAGGAATGAGCCGGGATGGCCGCTGGAAAAGGGACAGGAATCAGGAGGAATGGTCCTGGAAAAGGGAGAGGAATGAGCCAGGATGGTCCTGGAAAAGGGACAGGAATGAGCCGGGATGGCCCTGGAAAAGGGACAGGAATGAGCCGGGATGGTCCTGGAAAAGGGACAGGAATGAGCCGGGATGGTCCTGGAAAAAGGGACAGGAATGAGCCGGGATGGTCCTGGAAAAAGGGACAGGAATGAGCCGGGATGGTCCTGGAAAAAGGGACAGGAATGAGCCAGGATGGTCCTGGAAAAAGGGACAGGAATGAGCCGGGATGGTCCTGGAAAAAGGGACAGGAATGAGCCGGGATGGCCGCAGGGCAGCAGCCCAGCAGCGAACCCCTCCGGCGTGGACACAACAATTTGCTGAAGCATTAAACGCTGAGCTGTTTATTCAACATTATCCTGCCGCTGCTGAGCCTGAGGGTGGATGTCAGGCTTACACCGCTAATTAACTGCCTCTAATTAGAGAGCATCTCGCAGCGCTGTCCTTATCCTGGCTGCTGCTGTTTTTTGACTCGTTTTGACTCATTTCACCTCTCTTTTCACTTTTCTTTCCAGCATCATTTTTAGGGACATTTCTTTTTCTGCCCACTAAAGTCTGAACTATTAATAACAGGAGAGCTCTGGACCAATCCCATGTATCCCTTTTTTTGCCAAAACACACAAGTAGGTGTGATATGTGATTTATGAACGATCTAAGAGCCCCCAAATCCCAGGATACACAGATTTCCAAAGGTATCTCAGGCTGTGAATAGCCATGAAAGGGAATTATGAGAACCAGGTTGATTTTCTCAGTGGGATTTTTTTTCTTTTTTTTTTTTTGCCAGTTTGTTCTGCTGCATGAGCAGCAGTTGTTTCCTTTCTGATCAACAGAGGACAGTATTCTTATATTCAGAGGCCACAATACTTCCTCCTCACACAGCAGCAGGCTCCAGCACAAATGTAACACCATGGACTGAAAAAATTAAAGAGAAATTAAGGCATTTATCTTACACTTCTCTCTGGGTAAAATCCACCCCACGACAATCTGGGTGATGGAAACTAGATAAATGGGCGCCAAGCCTTGTAAAACCTGATTTATTCAACAAAGCGTCACAAGATTTGGGATTACCATAAAATCTCATCATTTCTCCAGTTAATAAAACACTCATCAGAAGAGACGGTTAGGATCTGGCAGTGACCACTCATTGAATGGGACAGCACACCCCAGTGCTTTGGATAAACAGCAGGATTCAAAGCAGTGTCCCAGATATTTACAATTCCCCATTAAGGAATTAATTCTCCATCTCCAACCCCGGGGACTTCTTTTCAGTAAATAACCCGGTGGGGAGAAAACTTATTGAACTGAATTCCTGGAAGTTTTTGGTGATTTCCAAGCAGAAAGGCCCTTTGGTTTGCAAAATCCAGGAGGAAATTCCTGCCAGTGGCAGATTTTTTGCCCCCACATGCAGGGCAGTGCAGGGATGCTCTGGGGCTGGAGCTGTGGGACACCAGAGGAGCACAGGGTTAGGGTGGGATGAGCAGGGAATCTGCAGACACTTTTCCAGGCCACAGGCTCAAATAACAAAAAAATGAGGAGCTAGGCTGAACCCAGGATGGGTGGGAGTAAATTCCTTTCCTCCCAGGCCCCGTAGGATTCCCTGTATCAAGTTTCGTAACTCCTGGATTGGAGCTGGAAGGGAGGAGCACACCAACCCCACTCTCCTTATTTATTTGGAGAGTGTTTTGCCCCCACCAATTTCAGCTCTCCCAATTTATCCAGCTCACCGAGCTCCTGCTGGACTGGCTCAGGTGACAAACACCAGGCAAAACACCAGTCCTTGCCACCAGCACTGGGAAACTCAGTTGACTTGGGATGGTTTTGTACTTTTAAGCTAAATTCAGCTGAAATCAGCATTCTTATCTTTTGAGGTGCAAAGAGATTTACTCATTTGATGAGTAAATATCCATGCCCATGTTGGAGCTCCTGGAACTGTTCCTGAAGAGCGAAAGTGAGCTTCTGCTGCTCATCTGATGATGATGGCAAAAAAAGCTCGAGGATTTTAGATAAATTTACCTAAACTTTAGGTAGGTTTGAGGATTTTGGGATGAATGCCTGACCCAGTGGGGTGGCTCAGTCATCACAGCCTGGTGAGTGGGGAAGGATCCCATCCTCAGCTCAGCTCTGTGGGAACTCCTGGCAAAAGGAGATTTGGGCAGAGGTTTCCAAGCAGGAATTAGATTTAGCTTATGAATTAGTTCCCAAGCTCGGAGCCAGTGTCATTAAAGGAGGAATCCACCCCAGGGAGGCCTGTCTGTGTCCAGATTCCTCGTGCAGCTCTAGAAGTTTCTCACTCATATTTTAACCACGAGTTTGACACAAAACACACAGCCTGAGCCCATCGGAATTAAAACTTAATGGCTTTACCCGAATTTCCTCTGTGCTAAAGAGGAAGCAAAAAAAAACCACCTCAAGCCATGTCCCTCCAGCAACGTTCCTAATGTGTTCCTCAGGCTCTGCAGCACTCGGAATTCCACGGGAAGGTCTTCCTGTGCATCATCATCCAGGGTTCACTTATTCCTTGAAAAGTTCAGCTCCGGAGCATCCCTGGCGCATTCCAGCATCTCGGCTCTGGGTGAATACCTGCCCCGCGTCTCCCACCGAGCCGCCGTCCCTAAAGGGCTGGTGATGAATTGTTCCTCGGAGCAGTGGCAATTTCACGGTTCGTTGGGCGCAACCACTCTGCATTTTCACCCGCAGATAATCGAGCTATTACGGGACAATGAGGAACAGATTGCATCTGCCCAGGCATCCCCCGACAAAGGGCAGGGTATCTCTGGCATCTCCCACGCTGGGGATGCGGGGAGGGGATATTTGGGAGGGGGAAGAGGAGGACAGGTAATCCCAGGTATTTTAGCATCATTCTGTCTGCCCCTTTATCTGCTGCTGCTGCTGCTGAGGGAAATCGCATCCCCAGCTTCAGCTGGAATGAGCTGGGATTTCAGCCCTGGTGTTTTCCGTTTATTTTATCTCACCTCTCACATTCCAGCATCAGTTCCTCCTCTCATCCTCCCCCTTTATGATTTACAATGGCTGCAGGCTCCTGCAGCTGATAAAAGGCCCTACAATACCTGAGCCCCACCATCTTTGTCTTTCCCCAAATGCTCCCTTTTCTCCCACTCCAAGCCAGAAGATAAGGATCCAACTGCACCGTGCAGGGGGAAACTGAGGCACACTTTGCTGCTCCCGACAGCAGCACGGCAGCTGACCACAGCTTACTGACCACAGCAAGCCAGGCAGCTGCTCACAGGGACCACATTTTTGGTTTTCTAGGGAGAATCGACAATTTCCACATGACCACAGACGTGGAACATCTACAGGAAAACAAGGACTACAAGCACAGTTTAAATTAATGCCTTCAACTTTAAGCAGTTGTGGCAAAATAATTTTTGTTGCATATCAGATTTGGGCTCCTTCACTGCCCTGTGCTTGGTGAAATCTGCAGTGGCCACAACATGAGTTTGACGTGAGAAATACGAAGCTTTTGAGAGTATAATTTTTTTAAGAGAGAAGGTGATCTGTTTAAGTCAGCAAATACTAATATGCAGATTTGTTCGTTAGAAGTAAGGTTTGGATATCAGGTTACTTCCCAAAAAATCTGTGAGTCTTTGTACATACTGTCCTATAAATTCTTCTAGAGCTTCCACAGCAGAGCAATATATTACATCTTCCTAACTTAATCTTTTTTTATGTCTTTGCTGCTCCTTTACTCTTCATTTAAACTTCTGACACCAAAATGATTTTGTGCTCTTTTCCGGTCAACCACACCAGGTCCTAATGTTATCCGTGGTAAATAAAATCATAATGAAAAACAAACAGGGCAAAGAATGAGGTGCCAAGTCTGGTGTGCCACCGAATCACTTAGGAGAGGTAAAATATTGCTGCATCTTATGGAACATTTAATCAGCCAAAGAATTTCATGCAGTTGTCTCCCTTTAACCTTCCCACCCCCTTCTTCTCCCTCCCCCCCAAGAAACCCTTGAAGTGAAATATTTATGATTTTAATAAATTAGAGAACATGGCTAATTAGCTCCATCATCAACACCCCCAAGGTTGTTAAAGTGAGGGAGAATGCTGGAGTTTAATATTTCTCTGCCCAGTGAAACAGCAGAGCATGAAGTTCACGGGATGATCCACATTTGGTGTCCTTTGGGATGTTCAGGGAGCAACTCCTCCCGAAACAGGGAATTGCAGGCGCCATCCAGGGCTGGGAATGGCTGCACTGGGGACTTGACCAAGCACTGCTGTGGATGGATAAATATTTAACACCTAAATGAGCTTTCCAGGGAACAATCCACTTTCTGAGTGAGTGGTTTAATCATCACACCCAGGAAGGACCATCCTGTCCTTCCACCAGTGATCTGCTCCGCGTCTGGCTGTGAGGCAATGGTTTTATCAATTCAAAATACTCCCAAATATTAATAGCCTAAATGAAATTACTGTTATTTCCTAATCTGTTTGGTGGAACTTGCTGAAATTCTCACTGGGTTTGTGCAGAGGTGGAATTTTTTGCCTACTTTGCACCATTCCAGCAGACAAAACAGATCAAATGGCAAATTCCTTGCACTCATCGTTGCCGGGCCGAGGTGATGGACATTGTTAATTGAGGGTGTCAAAATAATTTACTGCAAGTAATTAAATAAAATGGCAGTTTCCAAAGCTTGCTGAATTCGGATCTCAAGTCCCTAATCGGGGCTATAATT
Organism: Grantiella picta; assembly: GCA_013397955.1. NCBI lineage: Eukaryota > Metazoa > Chordata > Aves > Passeriformes > Meliphagidae > Grantiella > Grantiella picta. Next base: position 2,700,344 of record VZRM01002573.1, read on the forward strand.
TAAAAGCACCTGACAGAAGCTTTAATTAGAGAACAAAAATGCGAGGAGCTCAGTGATGGATGGTGGAAAGTGGGGGGAGATACCTGCTCATGCCTCCTCTGAGAGATCCCAAACAGCTGCCTTGTCCTCACAGGCTGCCTGAGGAGCCCAGCTCAGCCCCAGGCAGTGAGAACCCATTCCTGATGAGTGGATGGCTCTAAATCCGCATCCTTCTGCCAAAAAATTGTTCCAAGCTTAGCTTTGACCCTTGGTTTTCTCTTGGCCCACCGGCTACCTGGGAAAGGGATTTACCAGTTGGTGACAGAGCGTGATGGCATTTGCTGGTGGCTCCTAGCTGGTGGGACTCTGAATTTTGTCACAGCACAGCTGCTGAGGGTGTTGGTGATGACTTTTCAGAAGGTGACAAACCCGGCCTGAGTGCCACGGCACGGCGGCCTGGCTGGCTTTGCATTTAAAAACAAATCAGCAGGGTTTGCTGCCCCTTTTGGCTGTGCTTCCCAGGAATTTCTGCCTTCCTAAATGGTTCTCCTGGGCACGCTGAGCTGTGCAGGCTGGGAAACAGTTGTGGTGTTCTGGGTTGGGACCTCCCAACATGCACAGACACAACATATGGATTATTCTTCATGACAGTCTTGGCACCAGGGGGTCACCACCCATGCTGCTTTCCAATTCCCAGATCCAGCCCCAGAGCCTCCCCCTCGGGGAAAGGAGGGGAGGGAGGAAGGAAAGGTCATGGTTTCAGTTTTTGTGTAGGTTACCCAATATAGCTGAATTACTGAATTATGTCCTTACCCCAGGCTGTCAAGGCTGGTTATGTCAACGTGGAGGTGCAATTGTTGGCCACCACTCTGGGGGACTCGTTTTTGGGAAGATAAATTTCTTAAATTTACGTTTGGAGAGGAGAGGAGACCTTGCTCTTTTTGTGCTTGCTCCTCTTGCTCTTGCACAGGATCAACATTTATCTAAAGCCAATGTTACCCAAGATGTTTGAATTCCAGTGGAATCCTGATGTGCCCTGAAAATCAAGGAAGGGGGTCCAAAGTCAAAATTGGGCGAAAATTTTAGGCAGGATCAATGATGCCATGCTCTTCTGACTGAACTGCCATTTAGGGCCCTCTGGAGCACCTCCATATCCCACAGCAAGGTCACCAGGATTCCCACATGGATCAGATAGTTATTAATTCAGTTTATATGCAATTCCCTGTAATTCCTCTGTTCCGAGGGGATCTCTTTGAGGGATTGTCAAAGGATGATCCCGATGAAGGAAAACCTGCAGGACCTGCAAACCAGGAGATGCCCTCGTTTGGGATCTCAGCTCTTCTATCAGCTGGGAAAGGGGGAAACAGGGCTCCTGGCAGCCTGGCCAGAGCGTTTTTACATACGTCATTGGAATCAAAATATTATTTCAGCAGTTATATTGTCACTATTCAAACAGAGCTCGAGGAATGGTGCCAATCTCCTGTTACCAGGACTATAATGCACTGAACCATCCGGCCTGAGGGATAACTGGGGGCCACTTGGAGAGGGAATCACTGCCAGGACTGGAAGTGCAACAAGGTCTGATTGAGAGAGGCTTTTTCCCTACAAAACCTCTGCGATTGCTCTCGAGAGAAAACGTTTCAGCAGGGAATGGAGATCCAGTGAAGCCAGAATGATTCATTAGCATTGAATATGTGAATTTATTTCCTTTAATATGCCCTGTGTGTGGATGGACCACGTTGGTCCTAATTTGTTTTATAAAAGGAGGATAAGGGAGAAAAATCTGCACTTTGCCGTGGCTTCAGCTCAAGATGAGATCAACGGAAATTGGTGGATCCTTAGGACCTCCAAGAAATTATATAGGACAAGAGGAAGAAGTGTTTCAACCCTCAGGAATAAAGTGGTGAGTATTTTGACGGAGCTCAGCAAGTGCAGCGTGATAACAGAAAATAATTTAAAAAGACGAGGTAAAAACATTCTCACTGAGGCTTATTTCAGCTTAATGATGTTTAATGAATTGGCAAAGCTCTGCTTAGGGGGAAGAAAAAAGTAAACTCCACGTATCTGGATCTTAATGATTAATAATTCTGCATGGTTAGGATGCCAGAGTAAACATAATAAACACTTTTCTTTTAACCAATTGACTTTAGTTTTCCGTGGCAAATAAAGTCTGAAGAATTTTCTTTGGATCCAGTTACACGAGCATTGCCTGGGAGGGAGGATTGTCCACCGTATACCCACAGAGCCGACAAAATAAATGGCCTAGAAAGCTCCAAAATGTGTTTTTCACATCAGTAAAGAGATTTTTAATGATGATGTCACGATGTCAAGCATCATAAACAGTGCTGGGAGGAACATACCTGACCTGCTCCGAGCTGTGTGGAAATGGAGGAAGGCGCTGTGGGTTGTGGGTTGACTCAGAATTTTACTGTCTGCATAACTCAGAATGGCAGCGCTGGAGAGAAAAAACACAAATGAAGGGCAAATCAATTCTGACACCGTTTTAAAAATAAGACCTCAACTGGTTTCAAGTTTTTAACGTCTTCTGACATTTTGGAGGCTTTTGCTAATTCTCCAAAGCCTTAAAAGCACTGTTCCTCTCATTGGCCTGTTCCAATTTCCATTCAGATGCCACTTCTATTATTTAAGAGTCCCGCTAAAAATGCCAAAAATATTAATCAAGCCATGACTCATGCCAAATAGCTCGAGTGATTTGTATTCTGTCCGGAGACTGAGAATTAACCAACCATTCAGCTCAATGCAAAAAGAAGGCTTCACTTTTAGAAATGATGTTTAATTCTACAAAAGACCAATTTTGCTGATTTTGCTGGGGTCATTGCGAGGTTCAAGGTGGAGCTATGTGAGAATAGCTGGGTGCAGCTGGTGCTTTGCCCTCATTCTGCAAATAGTGAGGGTTTTTTCAATTTTCCCCCCTCTCCCATATCTCTCACCTGGCAGAATTGGCTGTTTCCCATCCAGGTCATGTATGAAAGGAGATTATTTAAAAATGGAAGGTTTGGAGAACTCTGGTGGCTTTGCTGGACATTGCTCAGGGAATGGACAGCAGCGTCCACGTGGTGGGTGGTGAGGAGCAGAAGGTCACAGTCACATCTGGAAAAGGCACAGCTGGATCTAGGCCAGGAGGTCCCTCTGTTGACACAGCTGGCTGTGGGCACACCTGTCCCGGCTGTCACCTGGGCTGGATCTGTTTCTGCTGCAGCTGGGACTCACAGGGCTCTGTGGGGCTCCTGCTGTGCCCAGGCTGACACAGCAATGCCACTGCTGGTGTCCAGCTCCCAAAAGGTGTGCCCAGCTCCCTCAGAAAGCTGGAAAGGGGATTAAAATCACCAAAGTGTTAAGAAAAAGCCAGGATTTTTCTCGAGTCAGAGAGCACTAACAGATTTTTCGTTTGGATGTTCTCACAGTCCAACTCATTTAACAGAACTCAAATGACACATTGCTTTAATGTCCAATATTTCATTTTCCTTTCCTGCACAGCACAGGCAGAACCTTCTCCACTTGCATCATGTCTGATAGCAAAAGCCTTGAATTTGTCTGTCTGGATGCTGCAATTTCTTCCTCCTCAGCATCCAAACCAAATCACACCTCCTCTTAACAAGAAGTGCTGAAAAGCCCAAGCTTTGCAGGTTTGCGGTCAACAGGCACAACCTCTGTCCTGATAACAACAGCTGGGCACTGATCCACATCTGGTACACACAAGGCTTTGGTGTGTGACTCTCTCTGCTCCCGTTCCTTCTTCCACACACTGATTTTATTGGATGGCAGAGGTGTGGGGGAATTACAAGGGTTTTGGCAGTTTGATCTTAGTGCTGGGAGCTGATGGAAATGATGCAGAAGGATATGCACACCTTTAGAAGCTCTTAAATCCTGCATCAGCGAGTGGATTTCCTGGGAGAAAATAAACCCAAAGGGAATTGTTTCCTTTTTGCTCCCATGCTGTGGGTCAGGCTCACCTCTCCTGCTGTAACTCCACCAGGGAAATGCTGATGTGGGCTGTTGGGAGCCCATCTGCATCTGAGCTGTGAATCTCCTGGAAAAGTGGGTGTTCCTGGTTGTCCTTTCCTTCTGGTGAACAGGACTGGCTGGGGGATTTTTGATAAGTCACCAACTTCTTAATATTTTATGCCACACTTGTAAGGAATTTTTTAGGGAAGGGAAAGAAAAAAAGGATTAAAACCAACTCTTGACTGACATCTCTATTAAACCACAGCTTGGAAACCTTCTTCTTGTATTTTGCTGTGCTGCCCGAACAGATCCAAGAGCTCTCAGGTCTCTCAAAGCGAGGACTGAGCTCAAAGCCTGGTGTGTGACAAGTCCTTTATTTCCCCCATTTATCCCAACCCAGGATGCCTTGGATGGTTTCACACAATGACTCCTTGTAGGCTGTGGCATTGTAGGCTCCACATTCCCGTGTGGAGATGCTGAGCAATCCTGTGCTCCTGAGGCTGAGTTCACTCCTGGGCTTGAGCCATGTCTGTCTTTCCCCAAGGACAATCCCGGACGAGCAGACAGATCCTTCAAACAGACTTCCTCATTGTGCTCCACAACTGCACTCGTGGCGAGGGGAATGCTGGTGACTTGGAACATTTTTTTCCAAGAAAAACACTGATTCTTGCTCATCGTCTTGGAATTAACTCATATCAGGATATATGGAGCAAAGCAAGAATGGGGATTAACAGAAAATCATTGACATGGGGGTGATTCCTGCGGAAACAAACTGAACATTCAAACCCTCAGAAACACTTTGAAATAAAATCTGCAATAATCCGCGCCAGGGTTGGCAGCAAAAAGGTATTCCAGACCTTCCACAATGGTTTTTCCATGATCTTACAAGGAGTTCATTGTCCAATAAGCACTATTATGCATTCAAACGAGGAGAGCTCTTCCAAGCCCAAGTGCATTGTTCTTTTGTTCCAGGCACTCTGTGTCAATGAAGTCATGGCAAGGCACTGAGGCTTCAAACACTGGCTGGGATGGGATATTTCCACTTGGCTCCTCTCCCAGTGGCTCCTGCTGGAGCATTGTTCTCCAGGACTGCCATCCAGAAAAAGTGACAATGCTACAACACCTACTTCCCCTAAGTCTGACACTTTTGGCACCTCTGCCTCAAAAAGGTATCATGGTGTTCCCAAAACACTCCCACATTTTGCAGGATTGTTGCTACTCTTTTTGCCGGGAACAGCCTTCTCGTTCCTGTGATTCTGATGGTAATTAATGCTCCTTGCTTCAGCCTGGAGTGGGTGAAGTTCAAAATTCTCGGGGTGGTGGGACCTCATGTTCTACCAGCCCAACTCCTACCGAACATCTTGTCTCTAAACAAAGTATTTAGCCACGTCCCAGTGTCACTTTATTCATCTTTTTAACACTTCTAGCAGCAAATTGCTTCATTTGGCACTGGAGCAAAGTCCTCAGGCTGCCAAGGAGCTCCCTGGGCTGTGCCAGCTCTGGCCAGCTGAGAGTTGTACCAGCAATGGGCTCAGTGTTCCTGCCCTTCCAACCCCCTGAGGTTTGCTTCAAGTTTCAGACTGAAAGTGCACAAGGAACTCAACATAAAACTCAGACTGTAAATTTGACTTTTCCTTGGTCTCCAATCAGAGCCATAAATCAAGGCCAGATTTGCTTTGAACTTGGTCGCGCTTGCCCCAGAAAGTTCAGGAACTTTAATGATCCTCTGGGACTGAGTCAAGCCCATTTTAGAGCATTTACAAAGAAAACATCAAACTGGATGAATTTTATGTGGTTTTGCTACATGCCTTTGGCACAGCTCTGGCAGAGCACGACAAGGATCCAATTCAAGTTAAAATAAAGATAAAATGGGCATCGGGCTGATGTCATCGGACAGCAAGCAAGCAAACAAACAAGCTGATGGCATCTCCAAGATTTATTTGGTTTCACTTTGCTCGGACTTTGTCAGCACAACGAGACTGCTTCTCCTTCCCTCCGCGATGATGTAAATCAGGAGCCAAGCCATACTTTAGCTGTGATGGTTATCAGGCTGAGATAAAGCTTTTCAGATCTTTTCTCTGTGGACTGGAAATGTCTGGCCAAGCACAGATTTGGATCCAAGTTAATGGGCTCTCTGTGAAAATGCTGGAGAGCCCCAAAGGCATCTGTATTACTCTGCCACGCTGGCACAGAGAAGGTTTTGAAATGGCGCTTTGCTGTTTAAATAGGAGCTGCTGTCACTTCTCAGGTGATTCTTGCCACTTTCAGCTAGAGGAAATTTAAAGTAACCAGAGCAAAAAGCTGTTCCACAGCAAGGTGATCGTGCAGCTCCCAGATTTATCCTCCAAAATATGGCTCGAGCTTCTTCTAAGCATTCTCCGTGTAGCTGACCATTAATGCTGAGACAAAACAAGGCATAGAATGTATTTAGTGTGGTTTATAAATACATGCTATGTCCAAGAATCTCACAGAATGTTTCAAACAGGCTTGCCAAGTGTTCCTAGCACTTATCTGAAAATGTGCCTTTAGACTTCACAAAAATTCTAAAATTATCCCAGCACACACATACATTTATACATTTCCAAGTCAGGTGGGACCCTAGAATAATCCTGCCTAACCTCCTTTTATTGTGAGGTGACTTTGAAAGCTGTTTTTCTTTCTTGAAGCTGAAGTCTCCCAGAATTCTGCGTGGAATTTCTGCGCTGAAATCATCAGCTTGGTATCCAAGTGTGGATATTGTTAGTGAGCAGGGTCATGCTTCTTGCTCTGTTTTGCCTGAAGCACTCGTGCCTGGAAGTGTTAATAAATTGCCATGGAATAACGAGCCCAAGTTTGTGGAAACCTTTCTGAAACATGAAGCTCATGCCATGACACCCTGAATCACAGTTTAAAGCGTATTCCGATGTCAGAGGGCACATTTTGGAGTAGCTACTGGAGTCTGATTCACAAATATAGTGAGGAAAAAACCCAGAATTCACATCTTGAAAGCCAGGACTTGTGCACCTCTCTATCACTATTACATCCCAACACAATCTAAATTCTATCAGGAGCAATATTGATGTCTCTGGTGGTTTTAGCAGAAATTTCTTTTATTTAATATGTAAATATTGTGCTTTTGGTGATTTGTTGAATTGATTTGTTAATCATGCAGTTTTCATCTGTTCATTTTTAGCTTTGTGCATGTTTCAAGTCAGTTTTGCAAGTTTTTCCTTGCTTTTCTGCATGTTTTAGGCTACCAACCTTCGGTGGTGTCGCCCCATAAATGTCTGGTGAGAACTGGTGAAAATCTTTTGGGTTTAGTGAAGCTGTGAAGTTCTCAAAGCTTATAAAAATGGTCAAGACGAGCCACATATAAGAGTCATAAATCCACTGAGAATTGCTTATAATCACAGTTAAGTCTGGAGGAGGAACTACATGTAACTGATATTAATATTTAGTTAAGGATACAGAGAATTTTCATCAAAATGCAGTATTTGCATTTATCTTCACCCTCTGAAGAGAACTGTTTTCTACTGAAAAAAGAAGTTATAAAGAATACAATCTGTTCTCAAATTCAACATGAGGAAATTGAGGCCTGAATCTGCAGCCATGTAACTGTGCTTGCAGAAACATTTCCACTGATTTCAACAAAGATCTTCACACAGGAGAATCACTCACATGGATAATTGCTCCCGAGATCAGGCAATCTGGGTTAGTTAGCGAAATAAGGGCACTAAATCATTTTCTAATCTGCATTGTTCTTTTCGACTGCCAAAGTGTTAGCTATATTTATTTTTTATAATCCTGATAAGGAAACATTCCTGAAACATTAGCAAAAAAAATCCAGCTTGAGTGAGGGGACAAAGTGAAACAAACATCCCTCAGCCTTTCTCCGCCGTCGCTGAGCTTTAAATAGCAAACTTGAGCCTCTGTCAAAGCACACTTTGGGTGGTTGTACAGCGAGCAGCTCCACGAGATGGGATTGGAAAATCCTTCAAGGCCCTTAATCAGGAGGCTCTTTGAGCTCTTCCCTCTCCTGCCTTTGGAAGGAGTTTTGCCTGAGAACGTTTAATCCGCGGCGACCCCGAGCGCCGTCCCTCGGGGAGCTCCCTCCTCTCGTTATCGTGTGCTGGCCGTGTCAGAGGTGAGAGGGGAAAATGTGCAACCCAAACCAATCCCCAGCCCCTCTCTCGGTCAGAACTTATCTACAATCACAGCCCAGGCAGGGTCCAGACTTACAACCCTTTTCCTATTAGCGTCGAGTTTATGGATGGGGAGCAAAGTCAAACGCCGCCTGCTAAATATGGCCAGAATTCACTCGAAACTTTGGAAGATGTTTTCCATTCCCTGGTATTGACTTTGTAATGGGACCTTCCCAAGCTTTAACAGGCGTGAGAAAATTAAATATACAACCCCCTCTGACCTGGAAAAGGAAAACAGAATATTTTAGACAGTTGGACAAGGGGAGACGGTGGCTGGAGTGAAAAGGAGCTTGGTGGGACCTCTGGAAGGAGTCACCCCAAAGAGAGGAGGGTTAAATACACCCTCCTGTTCAAAAGCAAATGTTTCTGGGAGCAGAGTAATGTGAACCACACAGATATGGGATAGCCCAGTGGGGCCAGAGGAAGTTTAAATGCATTCTGGAAAGGTCATTCTGCTACACTTCATTTTTATATTGTCACAGAGAAACCTCCTCCTCCACTTAAAACCTGACTTTTCTCATTTCTATACCTCCTCACTGGAAAAAGTTCCCAATATTGAGCACGCTGGAACATTTCCAAGAGGTGTTGCTGTTGTCTAATCTCTCCTGTCGACTCTCCAGATACCAAGCTGCTTCATCCTCATTCACCATGGGGTGAAGATCTTCCAAACATTCAGGAAAGCTCTTGAAAAATACTGGGATCGCGTCTTCCAAAGGAGTTTTTTTGAACATAAATGATTTGCTGATGGAGAGTGTGGTGCTATTCCTTCCCCTTTAATGGTTTATCCACACGGGGCGGTAGCAGAGGAAAACTCCAAGGTCTTGGAGGAGAAAATGTTGCAGCCTTTAAGTTGTGGTGAGACCATTGATCTTATTGCTGATAAAGCAGCTTAGGCTGTGACAAGCAATTGGCTGCTGCAGTGTTTGCAGGAAGACATTGAGGCTTTGGAACACAACCCTTGGAATTAAAACAGCAAAACTCCCTTTGAGGAGGAGCTCTTACAACGTGTGTTCCTTAAATAGACCCACAAGCAAGAAAATCAACCCCGTTTTATATGCAGCCAGGATGAGGGGAAAATAAACTCAGCGGTTGTTGCGTAAATCAGTGACAAAGTCACAGCTTGAGGCTGAACCACCTGATTCTGAATGGGCTGATTCTCCTGCTAAGCCACGTTGCACTTTTATATCTTGGGAAAGATAGGGATAAACCTGGATTTTAAATAAATTCATGGATGGGTAGCTTTTTTTTTTGGTAGTACACTTATCAGGAAAATAAAGAAAGGCATGAATGTGGTCCCTCACCTTGCCATGATAAGGAGGGAAGGAATTTTGTTGCAAAAATACAAAAAAAGAGTCAATGTCCCACTAAAATATTGGAATTGCTCTGTGAGTGCACATTTTGTTACCTCTGAAAATCTGTATTTTGGCACTCATCATAAAGGTAGAGAAACTCAGCATGGTTTATTCAAGCCTTTATTAACTTGTCCTCTACTAAATGCTGACAGCTTGATGATATTTTCCAAGATCCAGTGGTTTCTCCTTGAAAAGAAGTCAAGTTAGGCTCAAACATTAACCATGTATTCATCCCCAAATTTGACCATGATTTGCTAGTGAGCAGACCAAGGCAATGTTTTATTGGCAAATGAATTAGTCACCAAAAAAGTGCCGTGTTGGAGAGATCCTGACACAACTGGACAATATTATTTCTGGTCAAATAGAATGTTTTGGAAAGACCAGCACTTGTCATTTGAACTTCTTGAATTCTCAATTTTTGGGGTGCTTGGCAGGAAAGGTAAGGCCTCTAAAATACAGCTGGAAGGAGGAGATCTCCAGTATCATAGGAGAAAATATGACCACAGCACGCAGATATTTTACAGACATTTCAAAAACTTGCTCAAAGAGTCCCAGTTGGGCCCAGGAGTCAATACTTTGGATATCTGCTAGCAGGGATGACTTGGGTCTCATCAGCACCACTGGGTGTTAGCCTTCAATAAATTATTTCTCTTTACTAATTTCCAAGCAAGATATTTTCTTCTGCTGAAGAAGAAAAAATACCATGTGCTGTGAGAGGAAGCTTTTTCTTCCCACAGCCCATGGCTAAGAACCTCATAAATGAACATCTGAAGTGCAGCTACTGTGGAATCCATACTTAGACTCTGTTTCTGGAAAAAAAAAAAGTTTAAATGTCAGTCTTAGAGAAGTGCTTTAAGTTCGTCAGACAAGAACGTCTCAGAGTCAGTAGAAAACAGAACTGAGCAGGTGCCCAAATTCCTGGGCACATGCTGAAATGCTTTGCAGCTTTCTGACCCCAAATGAGCAGCCTGACAAGCAGCTCTGTTCAGGGTGGTCTGAAATCTCGTACTGGGAGCTGGTTTAAATCAGAGGGAGGGATGAGGCTGGGGAGCGTAAATGTTCTCTGGGGCCCATTTTGGTTTTTATGAGGAAGGTATTCCAGCCAGAAGGAAAGGGCTAAGATCAAGCCAGCCATCCTCCAGGTGAGACTGCAGCCTTTAAAACCCTCTGTGAGGGCTCTTAATAACTTTGCCATGTGTAAACATCCCTGATGCTTTTCTTATGAGCTCAGGGTGACAAGCAGAGCGAGGAGAGCGCGGCTGCTCGACACTTCTTGACGTCAGTTCTCATAATCCTGAGCGGTTGATAACCATGACACTCCAGAAATTGGGTATCACATGTCACTGCAGAGCCACACCAGGGGTTTCAGAGCTGCCTCACCCCTCTGAATTTATCCAGGTTTTTTTTTTTTTCCAGGCCCCATAATGAGCGAGGCACAATTTAACCCTTTAACCTCTCCCCACACAGGTCACATTGCAGCCCAATAGAGGACACACACCAAGTGGCTCATGTTTATTTTCCAATTGTCATTTTCAGTTTACCTTGAAGAACCTGATCTTTAAGTTGGTAACAAATAGCTACTGAAACCAGCTGAGGATTTTTTTTCCCCCAGCTATAAACCAGTCAGCCCCAAGAAAGACCCCAAGAGACTGTGGAACATTTGCTTCCCATGTCAGCTGAGAAGCTTCCCAAAACAGCAGAAGACAAAGTACGTCAGATGGCTTTTATATTCCCGCTTTGCTCTGGCCCTGCTGGGTCATCAAGGGATATAAAATGTATCAGACTCAGCTAATTTAATTTGCAGGCAGAAAGAACATTTTATTAATGGCACTGATTATCTGTGCTGTTACAGCCTGAGCCAATGGACATCGAAGTTGTTGATTTTCCTCTGCAAACCTCAATGTGTTTAAATTCTTTAATGCAGTTTTGGACTTTATTTTAGCACCTTGACTTCCCAAACAGGTAAATGTGTTTACCTGTTCTTCTTGATTTACCTGGTGACTTCTTGATTTAAATAGGTATATTGGTTTATACCCATGAGAACAGCTTTGGCTGTTTTAGGGTGATTTCTTGAGTATATCCAGATAAGGACAGGATTCAGAGATAAAACCCCGAAGTTCTGCCCAGAGACCAGATGTACCTCACACTCTGAAAAGTCTGATCTTTCCTCTCAAAAGACTCACTTAACCTGTTTGATAACAGACTTATGCAGAATTTATTGGGATATAAAACTCTTACACATAATAAAATAAGAAATCTCCAAGGAATCTGTATCCATGGCTCCAGAGTACTGTCCTGGTGTCACAAGCTTTGGAAATTTATTCGGGCTTGAGCTTCCAGGCAAGTCTGATTTAATCTGGAGAGCATGTTTATATGGATGGTGAAAGAGAACTTTTCAAGCAAGCCCAAACCCAAGCAGTTCCATACCCCAATGTGCAACTTCTGAGGCAGAATCCATGCAGGCACAATTTATCAAAAATCCCAAACTGACGTGGAAAACATCCTTTGCCATCGGATTTAATTGGACTGAAAGGCAGATGTTCGAAGGCTTCCCATTTTGTGGTGCTCCCCCAAGCTTTGGGGCTTCTTCCTTCTGCTCTAATGCAAAATTAAAGCTTTATGAAAATCCCCACTGGTGATTCACAGCCTTAAGTGCTTCCATATTTCTTACCCACTTCCTACCATGCATTTTGGATGGAAGTTTGTGACATTAGATGCAAACAGGCAAGGCAGATGTGCCATGGGGCTGTCCCAATGTCCTCCCTGCTCCAACCATCCCTTCCCACAGGGTAAACATCAGGAATCCACAGAGGTGTGACAAAGCCCTGAGCAATCTGGTCTAGTGCAAGCTATCCCTGCTCACGGCAGGGAGTTGGAACTGGATGGACTTTAAACTTGAAAACCCAAAGTATTCCATGATTATGTGATTCTATGATCATGCAAAAGCTTTCAGGGCTGGCAAAGACCTAATCATTTAGAGCAAAATTGCCATTCCTGCTCACAGGGGACCTTTTCCTCTCTTCCAGATGCTTTGGCTTTGGCTGGTGGGTGAAGCCCAGAGCTTTCCAAGAGGTGCAGGAGGTTTTAGCCACACAATTTGCTTTAAAGTCCGAGGGAGCCAGGCAGCCGAGCCTTGGCCAGCAGCTCCGGTTTGTGGCCTTTCCTAACTCCAACATTTATTGGTTTGGTGAGCACTGTGAAACACTCTTTGGGTGGCCTTGAACTTCTCCCACGAAAAAACAATTATAGGCTCCAGGCTGGTAAACACTGGGGCTGCAGAGCTGCTCTGGGCTCTGCCTTCCCTTTGGCCAAACCTCTCAGCCGTTCGGCAGCCGAGCCGCGATAGCATCAAACGCGGGATGAGGTCACAGCTCCCGAAATCCCCCTGATCCTTACCCAAACATGCCGCAAACCCTTCAAACTCTCAGGATCCTATATAAAATATCATGCTTAATAAGGCTATTGTATCACAGCAGGGCCTGGGTTTAAGCCTCCTAAATCCCAGCTATTTCCTTAGGCACCTATTATTTGGTTTTCTCTAATGCGGGATTCTGGGCGTTATTTGTACAGCGCAGCTATGGCACTGCACCTCGAAGGAAATTCTTTCTTCTAAGGAGCAGAGCTGGAATTTTTTTTTGCCCGTGAATTTCCATCATTTTTTTGTGCACAGCCCCCAGGCCTTTTGGTTTAACTGCTCTGCAGTGCTTTGGAGGAGCGGCAAACACGCGGTGTCCACACGACCTCACTTCTTTGGGACGCTGCAGTTTGTTTGTTGCTATTTAGGAGACACTTCAGCCAGTTCACATCGATGCCCTTGGATTTTCTTTCTCCAAGTCTGTGCTCACACAGCCCTTGAGAAATTTGCCATTCAAACCATCACTGTTAGTTTTTTGCTGCCCAGTTTTTATTCAGGAGCAAGACACACTCCTGAGGCTCAAGGTTTTATATCCAGAAATGAAGCATCAAAGCTCCTCAGGATGCTCAGATATCTCCTCCAGAAATGCTGGGAATGGCCCAGGATAACCTGACATGAAAATAAAACAACAACAGCTACTTAACAAGAGGACCAATATTTTGACCACTTCTTTTTCTTGTGTGCCTTTTATCCAAGACAGGGGAAAAAAAAGCTGAGCAAAACTGTAAAAACAAACAGCAAAACTCATCCCTGCAGCCTCAGCCAACCTCTCCTGTCATCTGGGAACAATACCCCCTTCCCCACATGTCCCCCTGCAGGCTTCCATCTCTCATTTGGTGCAGGGAAAAAAAATTATTCAGGTACTGTTGGGTCAACAGAGGACTTATAAAGTCGATGAGAATGACAAATGTGACATTTCTCCCCCCTGAACCCTCGCAGTGGCCATTTGCAGGCAGCTGAAGCCCATCCATCAGTGGATGGAGCAGCATTTGTTTCTGAAACATCTGCTCTGTATCAATATGTAAATCACACAGAGAGATTCTGATCTCAAACCCTCAAGTTTTTGTTGTTGTTGTTTTTTCAAGGAACTGGAACCAGCCACTGCTCAGAGTTACTTTTCATTCAATTTTTCACTATTGCTGCAATGCCAATTGAATATTCAAATATTAACTCATGAGGGTTATCCCAACAAATATTTTTTGCCTTTTTTTTTGCCTTTTTTTTTTTTCAGTGGAATCAAAGTATTTTCTTACCAGAGGACTTTAAGCCTGGTGAATTCTGAATCAGACCTTAATTGTACCCCTTGTCAATCACTTTTAATCCGAGTGGCAGTTGGGGCAACGAGACTTCACATGTTTTGGCAAGAGAATGACAAAATGACTTGGAAAACAGCAAGGCAAGCTGATACTGTGATTAAATAGCCACCAAGGGACTCAGTTCCCATTCTTTGAGGGAACTTTCTCCAAAATGTGCCAGATCTCCTTTCCAGAAGATGATAAATACATTTTTGATGCAATAAATATTAAGGCATCCATTTTAAAATGGACTGGAATCCTCATCCCTGCTCATGAATGCCGAGTGCGCAGCTCTTCTGGAAACCAGATCATTTATTTTACTGCTTCAATATGGATTTAAAGGCTCCTCTTTGTCATATCCTTGACGTGGTGGTTGAAGTGGAAGAATGAAGACACCCCATGAGAAAAGAAAGCAACCTAAATACATTAAGTATTTTTTTATATATTATCAGTTAGGACTTAAATGTGGGTTGAGGAGTATTTTGCAACACAGAGGTTTAGAAAAGGTTTTTATTCAATTTGATATGATTCTCCTTGCCTTTACATATTTCCACCCAGTTCTTTCAATCTGAGAGAACTTCCGAGCCAAAGCCTGAGAGCCATAAAATGCAATTCACAAGAAATTATTATTATTATTATTATTTTAAAAAAAAGTACTGATGAGCTGGTTTTCCCTTATCAAGAGAGAACAAAATATGCAAAGGAAATAAATGCTTTTCTTGTGGAAAAGGCTCCTTGTGGGTAGATTCTGCATCCACACCAAATCTGCAAAATCACTTGGAGTAGATGAGGGGGAAGGGAGGAGGGAAGATGGGCATGAGCACTTGGAAGGATCGGTGACCTAGAAAAGATTTTTAAAATTCCTTTGCTTCTCACGATCAGATAAAAGCAGGGACAAAAAGCGAGTGACTCATCTTCTCTTGTTCCCCTCTAATAGTTTCCTAATGAAGTAATTATCATGTACTCGTTTGGAAACACACAAAACAGGAGGCGAGACAGGAAAATCAAGGGGAGGGGGAGAAGCCTAATTAGCTGATCCTGCCTCCCTGTGGATTTATTCCCACTCACACCCTGCAAGGATTATGCCAAAAATTTACCCAAATCTGATTATTTATAGATTTAATGCATGGAGACATATACATGTAATTATTCATTAATTAGTAGGATTAATTTTGTGCAGTGAAATATGTCTACCTGTTGTGTAAAGGGACATGTAAATTCTATAGGAGAAGGTAATTCTTTTATACCTGTTCTTGATCTAAATATTTTTATACATTATATACAATATGATAATATTATATATAAATAATATATGATGTATAATATATAACAAGGTATAATAATATACAATATATACAATATAAATATTACATATAATATCTAAATATTTATATATATATATATATATAATATAAATATAGATAGATAATATAAAAGATATACAATAGATCTAATGGATGCAAGACAGTTAAAATCAGACAATCTCCCAGGCACAAAAATCTGAAATATAAGCAACAAATTTCTTGTCTTTTAACCAAGACCATCACAGCTACAGCAAAATCCACCAAAAGCACATTCCTATGAGACCAACAGTAAAAAGATCTCAGGGAGATATCAGGGACAAACCGCTATGAGAAAAAAAAATCTTTAGAAATACATAAATGAATGTAGCTGAGAAATTTTTTGGAAATCATGGCCAAAATTTGGAGCAGAAGGGGAAAATCCTGCACTGGTGTTCTTGATCAAGTACATTGTGTTTGATCATTATTTAGACAGGTTTCAGAGCTGGGTTTTAATTTGGTTTAGGATAATTTTTCCTTAGGGAAGGAGAATTAATCCTTGTGCAGTTTTGGGGGAAAGGCTGGAATCACTGCTGGTGGTGAAATGTGCTCAAGGCAGATAAACCCTATGGGCCAAAGCTTCTTCCTCACAGCCACACATGCAACTGCAATTCCAGGGATTTGGCTTTCCAAATATCAGGAATCTGTTTCCCCATCTGCAAAGGGTGTGGATTTCGCTTTTGAAAAAAGCTTTGGGATCCAGGAGTGAGAAATTACGCTTGGTGGCCACTAAATCAGAGTTGTATCCTTTGCCGCCTGTTTTGGCTTTCATTTTACAGAGGTGGAAATGAGATTCAGTGAAGGAGGAGATTCAGCTTTTTTCTGAAAACATAAATGTTATTTCCATCCATCCATCCATCCATCCATCCATCCATCCATCCAGCAGTGAACCAGTAAAAATAATATGCAACAATGTAAATATTTATTCATCCAGAAAAATCTCTGTCTTAACAACTGAGGTCCTTAAATCTTTTTTATCCTTCCGAGCCGAATGAGGCAAAAAACTAAATTAAAGATGAAAAGTAAACCAACACCTTCAGCTCTCCAAAGCTGCAAAGGTAACACAAATCCATCTTAGTTAGCAGGAGAGTTTTATCATGACAGCTGCCCTGGTGGCTTCTTATTAAAGTTTAAACTGCCTCCAAACAGTTTTCTTCCCAGGAAAAAACCCCATTCCTGTCAAGTGTGTACCGAGAAGAAAGCCTTTATTCTCCATTTTCCATCATCCGTGTGCATGGGCAAATTCTCCATGGGTAACCAAGTGTGAATCCAACACTTTTGGCTGAGCTGCAAAGGAGAAATATCCCAAATATCATTATGGAAAAGGAGAACACACCTCTGGTGGAGATGTCTGGTGGATTGTACCGAATTCAAGCTTCCCTTCTCCCTCTTTTTCTCCCTTCTTTCCCATTCTCCTCTGAGTTATCCTTACAGAAGGGCCTGGAGTTGCCAAAACCAGGGTCCAGTGGGGCGAGCAGATGAATGTTGTGTTTTTAACGCTAACAGAAGTTGGTTCCTCAGAGTTCACGGAGGTGTCACCGCGCGCGCCCAACTCCTCCGCGTTTTGAAACTTGATCTTACACCTCGCCTTTTATGAAGATGAAATCCTTGGCAGGTGATTATTTTGCTTTCTCACATCATCTTGGACGCTTTAAGCACCAGTCTGCCTGCTAGGAGCCAGCTGTTGGGGAGGGAAAGAAAGGAAGAAAGAGCTCAGAAAGCCCAGACGTTCAGAAATCCCGCAGTGGCGAACTGCTGCTATCCCTGGGGTTTTCCTTAGGTTTCATTGCAAAACAGGGAATGCAGGTGGTTTGAAACACTGGTCCCTTGATCAGTGTTAAATTAGGAAAGCGTAGAGTGAAGCAGGAAGGCAAAATGTCTTTTTCTGGAAAATCAGGGAAGAGTAGAGGCTTGTGATTGCAGCAGTGATCCTGTATTTGTGATGGAGCCAATCTCCACTCTCACACCAAGTGTGGGGTGGAGGTTTCTTGCTCTCTTGGTGGACAAAGCTGGGAGTGACAGCTCTTTCCAGTCCTTCCAAGCCTATTTTGGGCCCAGCTGGGATTATTTAGCTGATTCCAGCTCAGTCCTGCACTTGCATTGAGTTTATCTCCTTGGAGAGAGCAGCCTGTCCCGGCTCAGCACAAGGCAAGGGTTAACTGTAGTGCTGGGAGGCTCAGAACTGGGAGCATTTCCACCTTGGAAACTCTGCCTTTCAATGTTTGTCTTTTCCAGAGGCCTTGTTCTGCTCCAGATGAGTCAGGAGATGGGCAGCCCTTTCTTCCAGAGAGAAATGAAGAGCTGGCTGCCCCACCATCCTCACCCTCAGCCTCCACCTGCACGAGAGATCTCAAAGAATTGTCCTTTGTCACTCTGCCATCCAGAGCAGCACAGGCAACAGCTGACACCATGCTCACCCTGATCTTGGGGACTGCTTAAAAATATCTTTTTTCTCCTTCCAGAAGCCAAGGAAGATTGTCCTGGACATTCCCACCCAGGAGGGGAGGAGAGTGATGGGAAATCCCTCAGGGAAACAGATGTGCTGCGAGAATTCCACGCTGGGAGCACAGGGACAGAAAGGGACATGTCACATAGCGTGTAACTCACTGGCAACGGCTGCACAGGGTTTCCTTCTCTGTCTGATAAAAATAAAGCTTTTCATTTGCCAAGACTATCGCAGCAACTGTTTGCTCTTCTCTAGGACCAAAGGAAACAGAGTTTCTTCCACTGTCAACAAAAGGAATATATTTCTGTCTCAAACCTGCTTTTCCACGTGCACACACCCCCTCAGAACGCCGATTTTAAATCATTGCAAAATGAATTCAGTGTCTCTGTGCTGGATGCTCATTTCCTTAGAAAAGCAACAAAGGGACGATTTTTCCCTGGTGCATCTCCAGAATTTGGCCCAGCTCAGGCTGTTGAGCTGTTTTTCCTTCCTTTCCTCCCTCTAAATGTAATTCAGATTTTAGCTACTGTGAGCCTGACCCAAATCCCACTGTGGTCCATGGAAAACCTCCTCTGGGCCAGGGTGGGTTGGGTTCTAACCCAGCCTTGCGGTAGAAGGGAACCGGAGGAGGAATAATTTTGGGACAGCTGGGCTGTGTCTGGTACCAGGTCTCTTAATTTCTTGTCTTTATTAGCTCGTTAAGCACAGAACAAGAGGCTGCTGCTGTCTGACCACAGCAAACCTCTCAGGCACATGGTTTTCTCTAGAAAAACACAATTGGACTCTCTGGTAATGAAACGAACAGAAATCCCTGATGGAATGGATTTCTTCCCATACAGCACTGTCCCCAGTGGGCACAAGGACAGTTTGGTCTCTGGGAATGTTCTGTAGGGTTCAGCACACCTTGGGGGTGAAAATGTGGTTCCAGAGATGCAATAACTATTTGGGTTATAAAATTAAAAAAAAAAAAAAGCTTCTATAATGTTAGTCCCTCACCTAATCCAAATAAAAGTCGTTTGGCATCACAGTATTTAATGAAGAATATAAATGCAAATAAATTCATTTTTTGTTTTCGCAAAGGTGTGGTCAAATGGATTTTATTCTTTAGGACCTAGATTAACTCATCACTGACACATCCAGAAACTTCTGGTTTATTGATCCTGGATTTTCGTGAGCTTGGAATTGACTGTTGGAGTAGTTTTGTCCTTACCTCCAGGACTGTAATTTCCCAGTAGTAATTATTTCATTTTATATGGAGGTTTAGAAGATTACCTGAATGTGAGTAAGAAAAATCCTCCCATTGCTTAAATAACATCCTCACCTTTCCATCCTGAAGTTTTGCCCCCAAAATGCAAATTTGATGTTTTCTCTCCCCATGTTCTCTCATTTCTTACAGGATCTGCAATGCTCTAAGAGCACCCCAATCACAAATACAACTTCACCCGCTGCACACATCACAGGAATACTGAAACCCTGGATTTTCCAAGGGCAGCTACACCCTGTTGGGAATTGTTTGGAGCTGTTGGCTCAGCTAGGAATGAATATAAGAGAGAGAAATTTCTCTGTAGGGTTTTTGGGGACCTAAAGCAGGGACACTGCTGCCAGATGTGCAATGGGACCTGGGAGCATCTGGACACATCCATTCCTGGGGTTTTGCCTGTTTGGCTTTAGGCAGGGACAGAAATAATTTGTACAGCTCTAAAAATTGCATGGAAAGGTGCTGTGAAATGTTGATGATCAGCCCTGAAACACTGGCCTTTAAAAGGTGGCATTGATTAATTCCTACCCTATGTGTGTGCATGAGATTGTAGTAAAAACCACTCATTTAAGGGTTTTAATATGGAAATTTTAATGTGGAAATTATGGTTTTCATAGGGAAATTATAGTTTAATATGGAAATTATGGTTCTTGTGCAGACACTTTCAAGAGGTTCTTGATTTCTCAAAGGTTCTGACTTCCAGTGACTGGATTTGTAAGAGTCAGAATTAGATGAAAATGACAATTTCTTTCTCCCACTCCACCATGTAGGACCAGCACCACTTGTCAAAACAGGCAAAAAAGGAAAGGAAAGGAAAGGAAAGGAAAGGAAAGGAAAGGAAAGGAAAGGAAAGGAAAGGAAAGGAAAGGAAAGGAAAGGAAAGGAAAGGAAAGGAAAGGAAAGGAAAGGAAAGGAAAGGAAAGGAAAGGAAATTTGTAGTTGAAATCCAGCCAGCAAACACTAGGAAAATAAATTGTTTGATTTCCAAGATAGGCACAATATTTTCTCCCACGAGGAGAAACAAGGATTTCTTCTAAAAGTGAGTGCAGGAGGACCAGGAAATGCTGCATGGAGCAGCACATTTGTAGGTGGCAGGCTCATTATTTTGCTAGCAGAGGGATAAATCAGGGCCTCCCTCGCTATTTTATTTTTGCAGTGCACTTCAAAAATACTCACACGCCCACGTAGTGCTTCCTCCTCGATAACACCAGCGGCGGGGGGGAGTCAGTGTCACCTTCCATAAACAGGTACTGTTGACATCCAGCTTGTAAAATAGGATAATTTCAATAGGGTGAGGGCCAGCTCAGGGAAAAGGTGCAGATAACACTGCCTTATCAGACAGAAATCACCAAAAAATATGCCTGGCTATTGAAGTCCCGCGTTTGTCTGATCCACACACACTTTGTTGAGCCACGTCCAAGACTAACAGCAGCTCTAATTGGTTGTACAGAGCAGACAATGATGTTCAGGAAGATGAAAATAATATTGGCCCAACGAGATGAGCTTTGTGTGGAGAGGTTGTGGATTTTGTGCTCCAGCTCGGGTTGGAGACACAAGAGTTGACCGCAGCCAGCGCTTGAACGAGATTTAATGAAGCTGTTTGGCTCAGGGCAAGGTAACCAGACACACACAGAGCGTGGAGGAGAGAGCGCTGCTCAGGCTCACTAGAGCCTTTCCAAAAAAACAGATTGTTTTTTCCTTAAAAACAGCATGGAGATGATATAATTCCTGAATTTTTATGAGGTTTTTCCCAGGGGCCTGGAGATGGTTTCATATGTAACGAACACGAACTCGGGGAGAGGAAAAATGCAGAATGCTGCAAAACCCACCAAGCCAGAGAGCCATTAGGAGAAAAAAAATTGTGGGGAGGGTTAATGCTTGGAAAAAGAGAGGGGAGAAGTGGTGGCATCCCAGATTTCCAAACCTCATTAAATATATTTTACCCGTGGAGCCAAAAGTTGAGGGTTGGCGCTGTGATATTTCGCTGCACCAGAGTCGATGCCACTTCACCTTCAGAAAAAACATCAAAAAATTCACTTTGCACTGTTTGCTGAGCTCCCAACCAGTGCAGGACTGTGTGGTTCCGAGTCTGACTTCCTTCAATTTTCCCCACTTCTCATCCATTGCTAAATCCCCCTGGAAATTCCTCTGCGTTCACTGGTGAGAGAATAAAGGTTCTGCCTGCCAAGGCAACGCTTGGCAGACAGCAAAATATCTCATGTATTTACTAGGTGAAATATCTGGGTTATTGTCCCAGCACTCGGCAGAGTTATCCACTCGTGGATCAGCATTAGTTGCACACAGGGATTAGGATTTAACAGGATAAATGTGTCGTAAATGGGAATGAGAACAGCACGACAACAACGAGACCTTAAATCAAGAACTCTGCTAAAAAGCAGCACGTAAGCAGGGTTGTTTGCATCTGCGAGGATTCTATCTTGCATGGATTTGCATCCCTGAAATTTCACCCTCTAAAATTAGTCTTAACCACCAAAAATTGGCCTGGCTCGGGCTCCAAGTGTGGTTGAACCACCAGCTTCCATCCCTGAACTGAGAAATTCGCCAAGGCTGTCTCGAAATTTGGACACTGTTCATTAAAAAGTCAACCCAGTTTAGCTTGAAAGGTTCCATCTTCCAAATGAATATAAATTAAAAAATACTTTGTCCCAGGCCTCCCAAACTTGGTTATCCAGCTGAAAGCCTGCTTCTTCTCTTATTTTCTGTCATTCCCTTCTTTCCCCCACCCCATTTTTATTTTAATCATTTTTATTTTCATCAGTGAAATTCATTGCTTTGGGCTTGGCTTTTTCGAACCACACACATTTCGAAGAGTCACTTGCCAAGGAACATCTGTAAAAGTATTTCTAGATGTTTGGAATTTCCTAGCAGTAGTAGGGAAGTTTGGTTTGTTTGAATCTTTCACTCAGCAGGAGGAAAATTGAGCTCAACATGTTTATGAGTATAAAAGCCATCTGTTTGATAGGGATCCTGGAAGAAGACTGAAGGTCTGACTCTGAGATGATGAAGTGAAGAAGAAAGGTTTCTGTTTCCTGTTGCTGAGAATTAATTATGCTGTTAATAGTGTGTTAGAAGAAGTAGGAGTGCTTTACGTTATTACTTAAGCCCAAAGAAATAAATATGACTTTAATGAAAAGCTTTCCTGAAGGAAAATCCTCCATAGCTTTTTGCAGAGCTGGTCACGTACCCCAAAACATTTAAATGCTGGGATGCTTCTCCATAAATATGCTCTGGCGAGGTTTTTTCTCCCCCTTTTCCATTTCTTTGTGGATAAAATATTGTTATTTTTGAGGGAAGTGACTTCCTTGTGTGCCAGACCATTCCCTACAGCTTGGATTTGAGTTGTCACATAAAGACACCTGATGCCACCTTGATCTTTGCTGCATTTCTTTCAGTGGTGATGCTTTGTGGGTTCACTGGGATGCCCAGAGGAAGGAGTGCTGTGAAATGGGATTCACCCCATTGGTGGGAGTGGAGGGTGGGAAAGAGAAATGGGAGATCCCTCATCAGAGCTGATAAAATAATTCAACACAAATACCCCACGTGCAGATCATGGGTGAGAGCTGGGCTGCCCAGAGCCACTTTTGGAGGAACCAAACTCCCTCTGCTTTTTGTAGCAGGAAGAAAAGAAGAGCAGGAATTAATTTTACCCCTGGAGCTGATTTTTTTTTCAGTGTGGGGTGAATAGACTCAGTACTCTCTCTCTAAAATATTATTTAGATATATCAGGTAAAAACCTATTTACTACATGGTGATTTTCAGGTGCTTTACAGTAAACCAACTTATCTGCCAGAAATCAGTGATTATAAGTTATTATGAATGAAATTATTACCAACAAAACATGAAATTAGGGTGGTTAAAACTACATTATGTAACTTTTACTACATTGGTACTGGTTTATTGCTAAATGTTTCTGCATGAGTTCAGGAAGCAGATGCTCAAAACCAATTGGTGTTAAATATTGGGAAAGAATAAAAAAATATTCTTGGCTGTGACTGGTGATTTTTAGTTTTGATGGGGGGTTTGTGTTTTTTTATTTTCTGCTGACATGGGTTAGTGGTGGACTTGGCAGTGTCAGGTTTATGGTTGGACTCAATGGTCTTAAAAGTCTTTTCCAAACTGAACAACAGTGTGAATCCATGTCTGTAGTTTTGAAATCCACCAGGAAAGCCCAGACTGAGGAAGCCACTAAATAGGAGCAGAAAAAATCCATATTCACAGGATCTTTGCAAACAGGATTCTTGCAGAGCTCCTGCACTGGGGACTTGCAGGAGGAAACCATCCCAACACCCTGCACAGCACAGAAACTTCCTGCCCTTTCCCCCTCTCCCCTCCTACTCCCAGCCTGGGCTCTCTGCAGCTGCAAGATCCCTCTTTTAAAATTCAAATTCTCGTGGCGCAAAGCTGAATAAATACTGGAGGTGAAGGTGGGCAGAGCCGCCGAGCTCCGCACACACCGCCTTTGTCCCTGCTGGCATGGGGACAGAGCTGGGGGATTTTGGGAGGCTGCCAGCAGGGCAAGATGCCACCAATATTTTCTTTAGTGCCTCGTAAAGCCCAGGTGAGTCCTGACAGCATCCGTGTGGACACTCAGGGCTTTATGCGGGAACTGTTTGGAGCGTGTGGAGCGCGGAGCCTCCTGTCACGGCCAGAAGGATTTGGGTGTACGAAGAAAAATACAGCTGAGCTAACAGAGCTTTCAAAAGAAGCTGACTTGGGTGCCTGATAGGCCCTGAGTAAGGCTTGCTTGTCAACATTACCAGCCGAAATCTCTGAAATCTGGGCCTTCAACCTGAATACCCGAGGAGAGCCAAAATAACACGTTATGAGCGCTAATGCAGTTGAAAGCAAAACCGCATGTTTTCCAAAGGGTTTAAAAGCACATTTGAAGTAGGGCAAAGGGTCAGGGAAGAAGGAGTCCCATTTAGGGAGGCCTGGCAAGTGTTTCCAAGTGAAGAAGCCCCACTTAGAACATACACACCTTATTAGATCACTGCTGCCCTTGTCGCCGGCAGGAAAAGGGGAGATGTTCACCTTGCTCAGAGCTGCAAACTCCAAAAGCTTCCCGACTTCCCCCTGAAAATAGGGAAAGAAGCAGTTCTTTGTTGGAAGGCTGTGGAAAGAGCATAAACCCCAAATGTTTTTTTAATTTTTTTTTTTTTTAAGGGGGTTTTTTATGCTTAGGCAATAGAAAAAAAAAACCTTGGGCATGTTGTATGGTGCTGAGAGCAAGGCTGAGTTACTGCTGGGGGTTGTGATGTGCTGGGGCAGGGGGAGCTCAGCACCTCCCAGAGTAGGACAGGAGGGTTTGATGAGCCAGGATGGGGCTATGTGGTGGGGAGAGAGGTGTGGAGGTCACTCCTGCTCCTTGCTGCCTCCAGCTCTTTATCCCCATCCCAGATTTCTGCTCATGCTTTTGCTTTGGCATTTGCCTCTTTGCACTCTTATTTTCTCTTTATTTCCCAGGAAGTGAAGTCTCTTGTAATCACTCGGAAACCTGTCCCTGGCTGTGCTCTCACCGAAATCCCCCTCCTGACTCCATGTCTTCTTAACATAAACACCTCTTTTCCCCCAAAATCCACAGAGAAATCCCTCCCCACAGCACCCGAGGCACTGATCCTCTTTGTGCTGCCCCAATTCAGAGGAGCAGGAAATGAGGGACAGGCAGGATGCTCCATGCCCTACACCCTATCCAAAGTCTGAAACCACCAGAGAGGACCAGGATGCCTGGAGCAAAATTCCTTGGGTCTGGAGAGGCTCCATGAACCTGTGAAGATGTGATGGAGAGGAGCTGTCAAGCTACCTGCCTCACAGGACCACTGCAGGTTTCTTGCCAGCACACCAGCCTTGTAAAAAAACAGGGGAAACACCAGGATTTTGCCCCTCAGGGAATGCTTTCCAGTAAGTGCAGCCTTTGGTGTGAATTTCTTGGTCCCATTTTAAAGAGCTGCAACATTTTCTGAAGTGCCAGGTCCTGCTCAGGGTGAATCCTGACCATCTCACCATCCCAGGTTTACAAAAACCACGAAGCATCCAAGGCAAAGCACTCACAGCAGGTCTGTCTGCTTTTTCTCTGGGGATTTTGGGGTGGAAAAGAGGTGTTTATGTTAAAAAAGAAACACATCCCTGGTCCACAGGCTGGAGCTGAGAGCAAAGGGAACATTTTTGTCTGAGGTTCCAGTTAAATCACTGGCAGGACATCACTGCTTTTGGCTCACTTGAACTCGGATCCAACACAAATCCATAAAAAGCTGTTAAGTTGCAATGAAGGGGAGCCACGGTGGTAATGAGTTCTCTCCAGCCCGTTAGGGAAAGCTCCAGACTCCTGCAGGGTGAGGCCTGTGCTGTTCCAGGAGGGCAGACAGGTAGTGCTGCAATGTCCTGTCCCTCCTGCACCTTCCCTGTGTCCCTGCCAGAGCCCTGGAGCAGATAATGAGTAGATCAAGAGCGAGTTGAGGTGTTGAGCTGTGTCTCCATTACGACTTCCAGCTCTGTCAGAGCCTGGAAAGCACCCCTGGCTGGAGCAGCAGCTCGGGCTGGTGGTTTTATGGGGTGGATAGGATTAAAAGGTGAGAGAACTGGAGGGACAGAGCATGGTGTGGATCAAAGCCCTCTGGGGAGCATCTTCTGGGTGCCAGGCAGAAATTTAGGTGTGCTTCTCACATTAAACAGGATTTCATTTCCCTTCAACACAGGCATGGGGAAGAAGAGAAGAGAGATGAGCCTAAATAACCTCAAATTGAAAAGCTTCAAGAAAGCCAAAATTTGTCAGAAACACGGGAAAACCCACAGTGATCAGCAGCTGCAGAGCATCCCAAAAACCATCCCCAAACCCCAAATGCCTATGAGGAAAAGGGGGAGACAAGGTCCAAAGGCATGAGGAGCCCATTCCTGTGGGGCTGTGAGGGCTGTGAGGCCCTTTGGAGACCACAAGACTCCTGATGGTGCAAGCGGTGAGAGATTTTGGCCAGGGAGGGGAGATGATATTCCCTGGACATCATGGAGAGCCTCAGCCTCCTAATCCAGCTTCCCTCCTCTGGGCACTCCATGGAAACTGGAGTGGCTCGTGCCACTTGATACCCTTCATTCTGCAAATCAATCCCAGCACAGGGACTGATTCAAATCCCACTGTGGGATTGATTTGATCCCACTATGGCACTGATTTAAATTTTTTTGCTCTAATATAGAAATGGCTCTGATTTTGGGGACGTTTGGGGGGATTTATGGCTTTGGAAAGAAGAAAGCAGCAGGACAACTCTCAGGTTGCATCCTTTAGAGCAATCCAGAGGGATGGGTGAGATGTTCCAGCTTTATTTATACAATAGGGGATGATCTGGCAGATTTTGTAGCCCCTGGGATTGATAAGAGTGACAATGAAAGCTGGAGGAATCCAGAGATGTTGCCTTTCTCCTTTCCCTGCATTTCCTGGCTCCTTGCAGCAGCAAAATCTTTTCATGTCAATATTTTCCCCTTCCTTTGGAAATCAGAATGATTTGAGGGTCTTCGCATCCGAGAGTCTAAATTAAATATTGACTAAGAGGTTTCATGTGAGCTGGAGTGTTTTTAAAAAAATCTAAATGAATCCCACAGGGCGAGTTGAGGGCTCCAAAAGAGATTCCAAGAGAATAAAGGATGTATGAGTTAGAGGCATAGGAAAAGTCTCAAATGGCAGATGAGTCAGCAAAAACCAGAGACCCAGAAGATGCAGAAATAATATTAGGGATATTAAAAAACTGGAAGTAGACATAATTTTCCTGTACTAAAGTAAGGAAAGAAAGTTTATCTAATATTCCCCCAAATTACTCTTCTCCAAATATTTGTTGGTTGATTTGCTTTTCCCTTCCAAAGCCTCAACAGCCTGATTTTATTTTCCTGGCTGTGTGGAGAACCAGGAACAGCAGCAATCTGGATTGCAACAAGAAATCCTATTGCTGGCTGGAAAACCTATACCTGGTGTTGAAGGGACACAAGCATCAATTTTTATTAGAGCTTTATTTGCTACTTTTAAGCAATGAAAAAAGTCTGCTACAAAGTGAAAACACATGTCCCATAAAAATTATTGATGTGCACAGATAATGCTGAATATCCCTTGGGTACCCAGGGGATGGAAAGAGTCAGAAAGTCATTAGTAGGGAAGGACGAAATAATTATAAAACATGTTGCTTTAGACAAATTGTAGCTGAGACTTTTCAGTTCAATTTTGCCAGTCTGAATCTCAATTTATCCTTCTGTAACTCAGTAATGATGGACTGCAGGTTTAAAGGAGGGAAATTGGGATATGTATAATTTTATTTTTATATATATGTATATATATATATTCCATTTGTGTGAGTAGATTAGGAAAGAGCAATATGTTAAATTCAGTAAATATTTAAAGCTCTTTCCAGTAGTCAGAACAGAGAACTGATGCAAGTGTGAAGAAATGGAGAACTGGAAGGGAAGAAAGGTTTTGGGATGAAAAAGACTTTCAAGGCACAGAAGCAAATTTATAAAAGATTTCCACTCCCTTTTAGGCTTAACCCCCTTTTAAACCAAGGCTAAGCTGTCAGTATTAGGTCCAAATTCGAGCCATTCCAGGCTTGCCTAATTAAAAAAAAATTCTCCAGGGTTGGTGTCAAGGGACCATTCACAAGTCTAAGGACAGAGCCTATTCCTTCATCAGAAAACAAAGAGAAATCCTGAATCTGTATGGAGACAGGAGCTTTCTCGAGCTCCCACTCTCCTCCTTGGGACACAAGCAGCCATTGTCCCTGAGACTCACTGCATCAATCACCTCGAGATTTCCCTTTCCTCTTTCCAAAGAGGGGATTTGTTGTTTTTTTTTTTTTTTTTTTTTTTTTAATGGCAATAAATAGTCCTGCCTGAGATTAGACTGTCAGGGACAGAATGCCAGGGAAAAAAATCTGGAATGTCCCAAGCTGGAGGGCCCTGAGGTTTTTCCAGAGTGGGCATTGGGTGGGTTTGTCCCAAATATTCCAAGCTCTTCCTCATGGACAGTGATTGTCCCACAGGCTGGAATACCCAAATTTGCATTAAAAGAAACCAATATTTGGGTATCCCAACCCAAATATTGAGCTAGGTCTGGGATATTTTTTTTCCACCTTCTTTTTCATCTCACATTTGTGCTGCTCCAGCCTCGGCTGTGTCACTGGGTTCTTTGTCCCCCTGTCCTGCAGAAGTGGTGAATATCTGTTGTTTGTGCTCAGATTTTTGGGCTGCTTTACCTGTGACATTAATTCACCACCAACAAACAAACTTCTGACCACGACTGTTTAGGTGCCTTTTGGACAAATCCTCCCAGTAATAATTTTTTCCCTTGGTGTGTTTTGGCTCTGTCTCCATGGGAATAAATGGTTTTTCCCTGTTTATCTTTTTTTTCCGCTTTGGTGGTAAATCTCATTCTCCAGCATGGCAGATTGGTGACCCTGCAGAGATTTTCCTTAGGATGCTGAACATCCGGACAGTGTCAGTCTAATCCTGCTCCTGCCATACTCAATGCCCCCCATTTTATTCCCAACCAGAAGGAAGACAAAAACGAAATGAAAATGTGTTTGAACTTTTCAGAAATGGCAGATCAGCTCAAAATTTGACATTTTTAAAAGCAAAAAAAAGAAAAGAAAGAGAATGTTTTTCTGATTACCAGAATTTAACTTGTGTATTCAGTAACTGGATGGTTAAAGACATGCAACCTGGAGCAACCTTCTTTCACCTCCTTTATTTTTTCTTTTTAATGAGACATGAAGAGAAACAGACCCTTGAATTATGACAGCTTTGTGATGGCCCAAGGTTTTCATGCTACTGTATTTTAATATCTTTCCCAACAACATCTTCTCCTCATTAAAGACAGGTCAGGGAGTGAATCTAATAACACATTAGTGGAAACCTAAGGAGTTGAAACCTGCCCTTGGCTTTTCAGCAAACAGAGGTCTTTCAGAAATGCCAGAGAAATGAGATTCTATTTTTCCAAGGCATCAATTCTTTTTTTTAATTTTTTTTTTTAAGCAACCCAAAATGTGCATAATCACATTATAGGCAATCAGGGTGCTATTCAGCTCCTATATCAAACAGGCACGTCATTAGCGCGGCAGGCTAATTGCTGGAGCTTTCCTTGACCTGGCACTCCAGCATTAAGGCTCTGGGTGGCCAAACCATTTCCATCATTTCTCCCGTGCTCCACGAGCGCCGAGGAAATCAAGGGCTGTGATTGCTGCGGTAATTTTCCTTTCAGAGCAGATTGCTTGATTTGACGTTTTAAGTACAGTATCTTGTAACTGCCAGGCAGGGGAACCTTTCAAAGGCGCCGCCGGGAGAGCCGCGCTGGCTTTGCCTGCCTCAAACACCCTCCCCAGGCTGGGGGAGACTTGTCTTTGTGAGAACGCAGCAGCACGTCATGAGAATCCAGTTGCCACCGAGATAAGGTCATGTTGTGGAGAAATCTGAGCTCCTTAACCTCTGATCTTTCCCCCACTTCCAATTTTGTAACCTCGTGCCGCACGCAGTTCACAGCGAAGGCAGGAGGAGCGCCTGGATTCCTCTTGGAATCCCCATCAAGAACAGGACAAACTCCTTTTTTTGATCCCTTAGACATTTAAAATACACTCTGTTCTGTTTTACAGGTTTCTAACTGGCTGCCACCAAAGAGAAAGTTCTTCCAACTCCTCAGCCATGATGATGATGTGATGATTTAAAATATCTGCCCTTCTTAAACCAGGCTCAGAAATGAATTGAACCCCTGACTGGATCAATATTCAACCAAGGCAGCTCTTGGCACTTAAGGAAATGTTTGGGATGAGATCCTGTGAACTGGCTGCATCCTGAAAGCCCAGGGAGCAGAAATCAATAATAAACTTGAATTAATCAGGGTTGTTTTTTGACCAGAATCTCAGCATGAAACCCCAAATCCACCAAAAGCCCATGGAGGAGGTTGTGGTCAGTGCAACATCTCTTGGTGTAAATTGATTTGAACTAATACTGGATCCAGAGTTTCCATTTTCCCTGTGTGCAAGAGGGAGGAAAAACAAGCCAGAGCCACCTCTGGCCCCTGCAATAGCTGTGGAAAGGCAGGAAAACCCCAATCCTTCAGTGGGATGTGTCAGGAAGGGATTTCCAGAAGGAGCAACCCAGTTGAGATGTGTCCCACTTGTCCCCAGATCACCCCCTCTTTCTGGAGCTCTGAGTTTGCTCCTGTCCCTCCAACGGCTCTGAAAGGAGAATCAGGGAAACAAGGAACGGGAAGTGAAAACTTATCTAGCTAACACTTGGCTTTCAAATTGCCCTGGACAGCACTGTCAACTCTTCGCCCTCTTCCCAGCTCTGCTCCCCTGAGCTCTGAAATTTTCCAGGAAAATGAGACATTTTGGATCTGCACTAAAAAATCTGCAGCTGGAGATAAATATGTACAACATACACAAATCAGTTTTCACTTATTTTTGTTGTTGCTCAATTTCATGAGTAGAAGAATAATTTGAATGACTATTGTAATGTCTTTTTTCTTGCCCTTCCATGACAGCAATTAAATTGGAAAAAGAGCTATATAGTTTTTCAATTTGATAACATAGAAGGAGGAAAACTGCTCTCCTGCAAACTTTAAATTGATGGTTACAGAAAAATGGTTTCAGTGTTTAAAGCTGTATGATGAGGTAATACAGACATGCTTATTGCATGGGATTAAATCTGAAAACTTGTATTGTAATATTGTTTCATAGCAATACTTTGCATTTCCTGTTTTGATTCTTTGTGTTTTACCAGTTCAGCTCTTGAAGTGGAATACAAAAAGTGTTTCTAAGAACTTTCCACAAGGATCTCCAATAAAATTTACCAAACACAGGATGTCCATTATGGTTTTAATTTCATCAACTTTTTAAAGTATCTATTGACCAATTAATGACCTGTGTTATTCCTTGAAGCAGGAATTTTCTCAGCTAATTTATAGACTGCAACACTGCAGAAATCTGTCTTTTCTTAGTATTGATCCAAGCAAGAGTGAAGAGGTAATATTTAGAGTTTAACAGAGTTTTAATTACACTGGGCTACTGCAAAGGGGTGAAGGCCAGGAAGGGCCAAAGCAAACCAAAGGCAAATGTTCCTCTCATTCCAGGAAACACATTTCCTTGGTCACTGCAAAAACCTGAAAATTTATTGAGTCCAGCAAAGGAAACTGAATTCACAAGGGGCTTTGTTGACACAGTTTGGAGAGAGATCCCATCATCTGCTTGGATTTTTCCAAATACTTCCAAATATTTGCAAAATAATTTTTTGCAACTATTTCCCTGATACCGTGAGCTTAGCTGGAAGCTGGGTGGAAGCTGTGGGGAGCTTGAATGTGTGAGAACATCCCCGGTGCAGGTGGACTCAACAAACCACAGAATCCCCACGTTCAGCGCTGCTCGGAGAATTCCAGGCTGCCATCTTCCCAATCCTGCCTCTCGAATTAAAAACTCCCATTTCAGATGTGAGCTCAGCGGGTTCAAACGAGCCGTGGCACCGTCAGATATTCGCTCTCCCATCCCGCGAGGCGCTTGGGTTGCGCGGAGTGAGAACGGTTTATCCTTGGCTCTAACGGGATCACCTTGGAGCTTAAGCAATAAACTCTTGCAGCTCTGGATCCAGAGGTACCACAGGTCTCCAGCTCTCGACTGGAGCTCTTTTTCTGCAGAGGGTTATAAACCCAAGCACGTGTCTGCTGTGCCTTGGCAAGGGAATGCTTTCTCTTCTCCAGACGACTTGTGAGTGCTGCTCTTGCCACTATCTCAGACAGTCACTGCTCTGTGGGAAGAATGGATTTAATTATATGGCAGTTTCCAGTTTTATTAATGCTCAAACAATACGAGCATTAAAGTGAAATTATACGCCAAGTACTGCAGAGGCCACTGAAACGTTTCCTGTTATTGTGTTGTAATGGAGATTGCAGGAACGCCGAGCTGCTCCAAGGGGCTGCTGCAGAAAATGGCTCTGAGCCTCCCCAAGATCCCCAGACTGCCCTGACAATGGAGTTTCTAGGAACTGACATCTGAGGTGGAAAGGAATTCTCCTGGGAGGGCTGGGCACGGCTCAGGCTTCCCAAGGAAAAGCAGGAGTGGGAGCTGCCTTGGGGAAAGGGCTCACAACTTTCCCGAGCCACAGGGAAATGACAGAGCTCGTGAGGTGAAATTAGGGACAACTGCAGGGTGTGGAAAAGCCACTGCTGTTGAGACAGCTCAGCTGGGGAGCAAATTTCTGGTAGGAATCAGCATTTGGGCTCATTTTCCTGAAGGGACTGTGCTCCTGACACGACATTTCCCAAGGGAAGGGTGACAACCAGCAGTGCCTGTGATTCCCAGGAATGAAGGGGAAACCTCACCCCAATGACATTCCTGGGAATTTTCATAGCAGCCCACAGAATCACAGGATCATTGAATAATTAAGGGTGGAAAAGACCGCTGAGATCATCAAGAACAGCACTGGAAAAGACCTCCAAGACTGACAAGTCCAACCTTCAAGCAAATACCACAATACCCAGGAAATTATATCATGAAGTGCCACATCTTCTTCTTGTTTGAACACTTCCGAGGATGGTGACTCCACCACTTCCACGGAGAGCCTGTTCCAGTGCTTAACCAGATTTTTTTCCATGAAGAATTTAACCACAGAGAAATTTTTCCAATCATCGAACCTAAACTTCCCCTGGTGCATCTTGAGGCCATTTCCTCTTGTCCCATCACAAGTTTCCTGGGAGAAGAGGTTGACCCCCACCTTGCCAAAATTTATTTTACTCAAAATTTATTAAATTGTGGCTGTTTAAATTCTGCTGGCTGTGCTCCTGCCCTGCTGGTGGAACTGTGTCCTTCCAGCCTAAGTGTGGAATCCCTCTGGAATCCTCAGCACCAAACCCTCTCCAAAGCAAGGGTTGTGCTAATGAGAGATGCAGCTGAATTTCCCTGATTTCAATGGCAAAATTCCACCAGGATGGGATTTCCTGGCCTGGGATTTAACCAGATTCACACTCAAAACCTCTAACAAAAAAATGCAGCTCTTCTATATTTTATCCCCATCCTTCTACTGGTCTTTAATGTTAACTTCATCTCTGGCTCCTACCTGACCTTTTTTTTCCTCCATCCACCTTTATTGCAGTGAAAATGAATCATTCCATCATTTCAGCTCAATATATTGCTCTGGAATGAGCTCAGGGAGACATGCATTGTTTCCTGCCATGGCCAGCAAGTGGTTTCTCTGTGCAAACTCATGGTACTTTTCCAAGGGATTTAAAATCAGTTAGCATAAATTACAGCCCTTAGAATATAGCACTGGAACACAAGTGAAAATTACAGTGTTCTCATCTATTTACATGGAGACAAATAATGAGTCAGTGGTTGCTCTGGACCAGGAATTGCCAGGATAACCCACAAACCCTTTGTTTTCT
This sequence comes from Grantiella picta, assembly GCA_013397955.1. Taxonomy (NCBI): domain Eukaryota; kingdom Metazoa; phylum Chordata; class Aves; order Passeriformes; family Meliphagidae; genus Grantiella; species Grantiella picta. The sequence goes on from VZRM01002573.1 coordinate 2,733,992, forward strand.
TTTCTGGATTTGTTGTCGCTACCTTAGCTAAGAGTGGCTAGGGATGGTTTAAACCATAATTTCATAGAATCATGGAATGGTTTGGGTTGGAAAGGACCTTAAAAATCGTCTCATTCCACCCCCTGCCATGTTCAGGGACACCTTCCACCATCCCAGGTTGCTCCAAGCCCTGTCCAGCCTGGCCTTGGACACTGCCAGGGATCCAGGGGCATCACAGCTTCTCTGTGCCAGGGCCTCCCCACCCTCACAGGGAAGGATTTATTCTGAAAATTCCATCTAAATCGACCTTCCTCCAGCTTTGCAGGCTGTATGTTTTCCATGTTATATGCTTTTTATTACATGCTCCGTTTATAAGATGCTTTGGAATAGCTGGAGGAAAACCAGGCAGGCACCTGAGACATTCCAGGGGTTTTGGACACTTTCAGAACATCAGGAATCTACATTTCATCACCCCTGGGAGGTGACAGATTTTTTAGACAATTGGAAAACTTGGTAAGTGGATGTCTAAATTTGTTTTCTCTGTGATAAAAGTCATCACACAGAAGTGCATTTCCCTTTTGCCATTTCCTTTTGATACTGAAGCACTATAGAAATGCTGTCTGTGGAAAAACAGTGGAGAATTAAGACCTCCAGCACTGAAAATGAGGGAATTTATCCTGATTCTGGAATTCTGCAAGTTGTGAGTAGTAGAGGAATTAACTCTGCAAAATACATGTTTTTAAACGGTTTAGGCCATATCTTTATCTCTTTAGCTGGATATAAACCACACACAACTAACTGATTTCTCAAAATCCCCTTTCCTTCCCGCTGGCCACTCACTGGGATTCTGTAGCTGGTTCTGCACATCAGGACAGCAAGAACTGGAAGGAAAATCAATTTTGTGGACAAAACTGGCAGAAAATTCAGAGGCAGCCATGCGCATGGGCAGGAGAAATCCCACGTAAGGAAAAGGGGAGAATTGTCGAAGAGAGGCAGGGCTGCACACAGTAGTCTCAGTGTTAGCACTGGTTAAACCCCTTTTATCTCACATTCATAAACACAGGCTCTCTATATGATATAAACCACATTTAGCTGTCATTGAAAGGCTGTGATTTATGAAGCAGGGCTGTCCCTAAGAGGGTAACAACACTCGGTGCTTATTTTGGCAGGTGCACTAATTCAAACTGCTGAGCAGCTCAAAGAACAGCTCATGCTAATGACAAAAGGTTAATGATTTTCGTTTCTTTTCCTTTTTTTTTTTTTTTTTATATATTGGAAATATTTGTTCAGTTTAGGCACCGCTTCATATGTGACCTCAGCTCCAGCCAAGCAGATGTCAGCTCACTTTGCATTTGGCAAAGGCAGCATTTGAAGAAAATATTATTTTTAGTTTCAAACATGACTAAATAGCCATCAGCATTGCTGGGCTAATATAGAGACACTTACAGACCTCTGCCTTTCCTTCATGTTTGCATTTAACAGAAATGATGATCTATTTCCCTACTAAATCAGAATTGACACATCCTATGGGAAAATCAGCATTAATATATTCAATTGTCTATTTCTTTATCAGTTCTGGGGACATTTTGCAATTTCTCCATGTTCCTCTAATGCTCTTTTTACCTGAAGCTTCTTCTGCCTTAAACAGATTTGTCTGTAACATCTTGAATGAGCTCTATGATCCTTGCTAACTCTCCAAGTTACCAGATTAGTTATTTTATGAGTGGTTTTGGTCATGTTTAGAAGATGGAAACTCCCACAGTTTGAACTTACAGTTCAAACTTACAGTGAACTTACAGTTCACACAGTTGAACTTACTTTCAGCACACACCAAACCCCAGCACACGAAAATCAGTAGGGACAATTTTCACTAGACCAGGCTGTTCCAAGCCCTGTCCAACCTGGCCTTGAACACTTCCAGGGATGGAAGAAGAGGAGGCCACAGTCCCGGACAAGGTGTCAGTCATGAATTCCAGCCTGTGCCCAGGCAGGGTCTGTGGCGTTTTGATCATCTCCACCTTTCTGCCTTTTCTTGATGATGATGAACATTAAACCTCTAACACCTCCCTGTTCTGCACTGGGAGCAAACAGGTGCAAGAGAAAATCCTGGGAGCTCCGCACTGGGAGAATAATAAAACCCAGAGTTTTCAAACCTTCTTGAGAGCTTCAGAGGGCAGATGGTCCGAGATGCAATGCTTTATTGTCACTGTCAGCACGAGAGTGCTTGGAGAAGTCCTGTGCTGGAGCACAGCAAGGCCACTCAGCTCATGTGCAACACTATCAAAAGCAGCAGCAAAGTCCAACAATAACAACGAAGCAGCAAAACGCTGGCCAGCAGTGAAAAGTAGGTCATTGTGAATGCATCCAAGAGCTGTATCTCCACAAGGAGCTGGGCAGCGGCCAGAAAGACATTTGTCAAATTAATCATGGAAGATCAGGTGCCTATCCCCTCCCTGTCCTCTCCTCGTTAACCTTTGGCACCAAGGCAGGTTTGAGATGGACTCCTAATAAGTGCGATTTTTCCTGGTTAATCCAACATTATACTACTACTATTATTATTATTATTATTTTGCCATCATCATCCTCATTATTTTCAGAGCCACAGCCTTGCTGACAGTGCAGGCCATGTTCCCATGGCTCAGCCAAGCCATCTCTGATCCAGGGAGGAGAACTTGTCCCACCACTTTCTCCTGGCTCCTGCTGCAGCCTGACACGTGCAGAACTGCTTAAGGTCCAGCTGTGGCCACAGCTGGATCTGCTGAGGCCCAGCAGAACATCAGGCTGGTTGTTCACATCATAAACCAAACCTAGCCCAGGTCTGGATTTAAAGCTCCACAAACAATTCTGACATTTTGGTAAGTGGCTGATACCCGAAGAATTCCCCTCTGGAAAAATGGGGTTGGATTATCCCTTTTTAATGCTCTCTGAGTAGGGCTGTATCTAAAGTGGTCACATTAGGAAAAGCAGAAGTGAACAAAAAGCCCCTGAGGTTTAAGGAGTAGCTGTTCAGAAAGCTCGAGTCCATCAGCTATTTGCCAGGAAGGAAAGAAGGAAACCTGGAAAGCATTAGGAGCAGAAAGACCACCAGACATGAAAAATGGTATTTTTAATGCCGAAGTTATCAGCAGAAGAGGTTCTCAAAGTTTACAAGCAGAGCTTTAACAGTAACACCACAGCAGGACTTGACAGGTAAAATCTGTGCAAATTTAACATATTTTTTTTCCCCGCCATCGGTCAATATTTCCCTGCCACCAAAGTCAAGAGTTATTTTGGCTTGGCACCAATTTTTTTTTTCCTGAAGGACTCCACTCTGCAAAAGATGAGTAAATGATCAAATATGTGAGAGGACGGCTAAAGCACTGGATAAAAAAATACATTATAGGCATGGGGTGAAATATCTGGTAATGTCTGAGAGTGTGGCTGCCTAGGGAAGAAAAAGACAGGCTGACCATTTTAGTCAAGAGGAAAGAGAAGGATGGAAACCTGGATGTTGGAAGTGAGGCTTGGTCCAGGAATCAAAACCCATAAAACACATTAGTTCTGGGGTGAAAGTAGTAAAGAGTCTACTCCAGGTTAGCCAAATATCTGTGGCTTCAATAGAAGCCTTTAGGAAAATATGCAACCGCTAAACCATTTTTACTCAGCCTCCTCCAAACACAAAATATTCCTTTTAGCTGTTTAAGGCTGATTTTTCCCTCCCAACCCTCCTGACCTGCCTCACAGGGCTGAGTCAGGAGCAAAATTGGGAGCAATGAAAAATCACCATCTGCTTTTGTCACCCCCCTGACCCTGATAGCAGTTGTTCCTCATTGGCCACATTTCTTCCAGCTTGTCCACCTAGATAAAAAAAACTATGACACTGAAATAATAATTAAAAAAAGGAAAATAAAAGGAAAAAAAAGAGCAATTTTCATTGATTTTTTTAGCACGGAAAATCCTGGAGCAAAGTATTTGTTGTGTCTTTGAAGGAAGATACATCACTAAGTCACTGTAACTAATAATGGGGATATTGAAGGAGAGCAGAATTTACTGGAGCTGTGGGATTACTTTTGTTAAAGCAATAATGCCTCATTTGTTCTTATGACAGAGCTTTACAACAGTTACACAGGCAAGTCTTTAACATCCATCAACATTACTGTCTGGATTGTATTATCTAGGAAATCCCAGAGTCACTAGCCTACAGGTTGAATTAGCTGCAAATTCATTTCAGATTAGAATCCCTTTTGTAAATGCTGCAGTCACTCAGGCAATACCTCAGAGAAACCAGGGGGATGTTATTGAATTTTGTGTTAATAATTCTTTCCCAGCCCTTTTATTTTTTCGGGAACCGCTGCTTCTTGAAAGGCATTAAGGCATCAAGTTGACTTTTTAAAATAACAGCAGCAAATAGTTAAAAAAAAATTAAAATGGAGTGAAATGGAATGAAATAGTTTTAAATACAGCTTATGGAGTATCTGTCCCTCGTTCCAGGTATTTCAAAAATATGAAATATGTCAGCAGAGAAGCCCAGAGCAAATTGTTAAAAAACTTCTTCCCATTTTTTGCTCAGGTACTTTCTCTATACCTTTCCTACTTGGTACACCTTGGATAGACCTTTTCGTGGAATGCATGGAGCAACTCAGCTCCTCTTCCTTCCGCAGGGCGGGAAGATCCCAGGAGGCTGAGATGGACTTTTCCCTTCTGACGTGGTTCTTTGCTCCATGAAAGCCTGGTTTTGGAGAATCTGGGTTTTTTAGATTTTGCTGCAGCACACATGAGAATGAAACCAAAAATAAGGGCATTGCTGCAGCTTTTCTGTCGTAAATGGATTGCTGCTCAGAGCTGGATTTCACCTGGGGTGCATTTCGGTCTCTCCTGGATTTTCCTGCAAGTGGAATTCCAACAAGGAATCCTGCAGGCAGGAAAGAGTGTCTTCGACTCCATAACATTTGAAGAAAATGAAGTTTGAACACCAAACCACAAATATTCACAACAGAGTCCCGATTTGGAGGATTCCATGGAGCCAACCACGGGGCAGAGCTGCCACCACACGACTGCTCAAATGTCACCTCCAACACTTGAATTTTGAGTCGTCACTGCTGAGTTCCTCTCAGGAAATCTCAGGCCAAGGTAGTTTTGGCTAATAATGCTGAAAAAAGGGTTTATCTGAAAATTAACTCGTTGCCCACATTGCTTTTGCATTTTGAATGAATGGAGAAATCCAAATTAAGGAGCACATCCCTACCCTTGAGGTTCTCCCTAAAGGATCCCTTCTACATAAGGGATTTAGAGCTTGGTTTCAATACCCCATTAGAATCTATGTCGATAAAACCCCAAATGTTGTCATTTTGATTCTTTAATTTTCTAACCGATGTTGGTTTTTTTAAATGCAAAGTATTCTGCTGCCCTCACAGAAAAAAAAGGAAAAAACTCCTCTGCACCCTTTTTATAATTAGCTTAAAGATGATTTTATGTTCTGATGGAAGAAATAGATGTTATTTATTGTGCCAGAAACTATCAAAGCATCTGTTTAACCCGAAACCTGTGCGGAAGCTGCAGCCTGTTCCCTCCAGGGCTGCAGGACATCATAAATAGCTGTGGGTCAATGTGGGTCTCATTGATATAATATTTTTAAGTATTCAGGCTGAGGTTGGATGAGCCTTGGAGCAATCTGGGATAGTGGAAGGCATCGCTGCCCATGGCAGGGGTGGAACTGGATGAGCTTTAATGTCTCTTTCAACCCAAAGCATTCTATGATTTTATGATTTTACTACCTAAAGTTAATTAATTCTATTAATTCTCTAAGTAGCTTTTTGTCTGTGATCAAAGACAAAGCTGCAGATTTCCATCCCTAAAAATAATTGTTCCCTGAATTATTAGGTGCCTGTTTTAGGTGGAGAACCCTCATTTCAGGGGACCTAAAGCCCCAATTCCCACCCAGGCCATGTCCCTGTGACTGCCACCCCTCCCCAGACACACACCAGCAATAATGGCTATTTTAGCCTGTCATTCTCTGCAGCCAAACCCTCACCTCTGCTCACCGGGCTCTTTACATAACCTGACCTCCAGAAGCCAATTACATCTGTTTTCTTTGTGCTCATGTGTTTCTGGTATTGACACCAACTTCGCTTTCAACAAAGGGTGGTTTCCCATGAACTCCGTCCTTTATTACCAGCTGGTTCTGATTAGAGATTAACCAATAAAAAAGGAGTAATACAGTCGGCAGTGTGTTCCTACATGTAGCACTTTTCCATGTGTTTCAATTTACCAATCAACCAATAAAGCCCTGCCCTCCGATGAACTGCATTCCATAGCTCACATTTTTTTGCTTATTTTGATAAATGTAGCTTTTCGTAGATAAAAAGGGCAAGAATCTGGCTAACACTGTCTACTGTTAGCTGGAACATTGATGTTGGGTAGATGAATTGGGGAATGCTACTTGATCTTTTCCCTGACAGCTTATTATGCCGTGGTTCCTGGGCTTCTAAAATTTCTCTTGCAGAACTCCCTGTCACTGTGCTTAGTTAAAACTTGTCAAAAAATTATCAAGCCCAATTTCAGGCTTGTTTTACTTATTTCCTTCAGCGCCGAGCAGGCAAGGGAGGTTTTGAAAGGCTACACTCTCAGAGCTGCTGCAGCAGAGGTTTCTGAGAGCTAAAATTCCTTATCCAGCATTATGTGTGGGATTAAAGGGCTCAAAGTCGAAAATGGCAGCCCATAAAATGGGTCATTTCTAGTGCAAACCATTGGGAGGGAAAGCGCAAAGAGCAAACGGCAACTGGATGGATTCCTCAATGAGGGAATCTGGGAGGAGATTTGTGAAGTTGTTCTTTGCCACTGGATCTTCTCTCCTGAAAAATCTCGCACACGTATTTTATGTGAAGCACTTAAACAGTTGCACTGGAGGCAGTAAATGAGCTTAAAAAGCTTAAAAATGAGCATTGCATTCCTTAATTTTCATCTTTTAACAGGAGGAGCCAAAGCCTGGTTTTGTCTCTGCTGTCTGGAGGAAGATGATGATCCTCACCAGGACCAAACCCAACACCATCAGGAATGTGCTGCCCTTCACAGGCAAGGGATGAGCCTTTGACAGGGTTAAACTCGCAGAGTTTCATTTAGAAATCTCTATTTCTCCAAATTAATTTTGTCCTTGGCACATTTTTAATAAAAATGCACCTCACTTGCATGAAGCTGTGGTCCATGAAGGACTAGCCTGGTCTGCTGCCTGCAGAGAAATCCAGGTGGGATGAATGCCATTAAACCCTTTAATTCTCTTAAAAGGATCTTCCCTTTGACACCAAGTTCTGAACTTGGCTTCATTGTCACTTTGCAGCAGCAGCATGAAAATACAGTAAACCTTTCCACTAAACCAAGCTGCTGAAAAGGGAAATTTATTGTTCTAAGGCAGTTCAAAGTAGGTTGAAAACCCCTCTATAAAAACAAGCAGAAACTCCTTAAAACCCCCCTGAGGTATAAATGTGCTCACCAGAGGCCTCAGTGCCTCTGACTCCTTCCCCACCTTCTCCCTTCCCAGGCAGGGAAAGTTCAGCTGTAGGAGGACAAAATCAGAAAGTCACCGAGAGTTCATCACGGGAGATATGGAAACCTGACCTTGATGCCTCACAGATATCAGCAAACCTGGGATTTTCCAGGCTGTCTCAAAGGCATCTTAATTCTGTTAGAATTTAACAATCCAAGGCACTGCCGCACCAATAATCTGCTTTTAGGTGACAATCAAACAACAGCTACAAACCCTACAAAACCAGCGCTAAAATCCCATAGACCCGAATACACTCTGATGCCTTGAACTTTTTCTTTTCCTTCTCATTTGGATAATTTCAGGGGAAACACCAATCCCATCCAAGTTAGGGACAAAGCAGGAGGTTTCCAGATGCTTTTGGAGCCAAATTCTTCATTTCTAGTTGCAATTAGGAGAAGAAATCAAGAGTGGGCTGCTCCCCACTCCTTCCAATGCAATCCTCAATGGTGGATTTGCATCCTGTGCCCAAAATCCCAGTGTTCCCACAGATTCCCATGAGCCACGTGATTCCAGCTTCCCAGAAAGCATCCTGAATTCCACAGCTTCCTCCAACACGTGAGGAGTTTCACTGAAGCACAACAGTTATGTGGCAAATGCATCCCCTTTAATAAATACATTCCATTTAATAATTGATTAAGTCTTACGTGAAAAATAGAGAGCTCTGCAGAAGATTCATTTCCAGAAAGGGATTTTTTTTTCTTTTTCAAAATAATTGGAATTAGATTCTGGGCTGGAGAGAAAGCTGAGTATGGCTGATAACATTTTGACAATGATGAGTGAGGCTTTAGGAAATAAATACAGCCAGGATTATTGAAGTCTTTTCAGCAGCAGAGTCTCCAATTCAGTGGAATCATATGAAAAAATATTTGCCTTTTTCAAGTCACCTAATCATTCTAGAAAGCTGGCAGCAATTCAAGTGATGTACACTTAAAATGTCAGGGTAAATTATAGATTTCAGCCTTCAGAATGTGCTGTTGAGAATAATTCATTTGTGTTTTTCAATCGAAAAAAATGTGAACCCTAAGCTTCTTTCTGTATTACTGGTGTGGGTTTTGTTGTTGATGCCAGGGAAGTATTGAAATAAACAAATAAAGGCAGAACAGGCAAAACAGGAGAACATGGAGTGACCATCACATTTCTGGAGATCAGCAAATACGAAGGAAGGAGAAGGAATTTGTGAGGAAAGAAGGGCCAAGACATGATTTTCCCCACAATCCCTGGCCCTGACAAACCACATCACCCAGAAAGGCTTTCCCTGAGATCACTTCCCTCACACACCCTTGGCTCTTGTTTGTTGTCACTGTTACCCAGCCTTGTTCTTCTCCACAAAGGGAGCAGAATTACACGGAATGCTTCATTTCCAATTTCCATTTATTTGGCTTTTTCTCCCAGCCGTTGCAGCTCAGCTGTCCTCTCTTGGCTAGATTAGAGAGACCTCTAATAGATGTTATTTTTTCCTCAGTGAAAACACTTAATGTGTCGTAATCAAGCCTCTGTTTGATCTTCCTAATAAGCTAAACAGACCAATTTCCTTAAGTCTGTTCCATCAGACACCTCCTCTATTTTAAACCAATGCTTTTGCAAAGGAAAGCTGATTTTTGCAAAGGGCTCTGCTCCACTTTCAACACCCATTCCAGACTTTCAGTACATCCTCTCCAAAATAATACCCCGAAGAGCCATTTTGAGGCTTGACTGCCTCAAGTGCTCTCAATCCCTTCAAGATGAAGGGATTCCAGCTGGCAACGGAGTTTTGGATAATGAAGTCATGTTTTTAAGGACAAGAGGATGTCATTTTTGATAGGATAAGAGGAAACGGCCTCAAGTTGTGCCAGGGGAGGTTTAGATTGGATAATATAGAAAAATTCTTTATGTAAGGAGTTATCAAGCATTGGAACTGGCTGCCCAAGGTGAAGTCACCATCCTTGGAGGGATTTAAAAACTGTGTGCATGTGGCACCTGGGGAATGGCTTGGCAGTGCTAGGGGAATGGCTGGGCTTGATGTCTCTAGGTCTTTTCCAACCGAGATGATTCAGTGATTCTGTGCAGTTTCACACACCCTTTCTGTCAGTTTGTGGGATGAGATCTGCTGGAGCTGTGTGAACGCTCTGAGTTTCCATCAGCCCCGATGCCCGTGATGGCCACTGCTCCCCCAGCTGGATGTGCCACTGGAGGCCAACAAACAGCCTCCTCATCCCCATCCCAGGGCCACCAGCAGAAGGGACAAACCCAGCAGAAGGGACAAACCCTGCAGACACACCTGGCACGGCAAGGACCACATGAAAGTGTCACTCCTTTGCTCGGCTCAGCAGCAGAACCTGACGCAGCTGCGAAAAAAGAAGGAAAAGCCCTGGTGCCACTGGGGTTTGTGCAGTGTCACCCCACAGCTGTGTCCCCGAGGTGCTGGCAGTGTCCCCAGTCCCAGTCTGGGGGTGGCTGGGGAAGAAGCTCAGGGGAAGTGGTGGCTGGCAGAAAATAAATCACAGCGCCTCAGTGCTGTCACTCTCTGCCCCAACTGGCTTCCACAAACAAAACTTCACTGTCCACTGACAAGAACAAATAAACCGAGTCGGGAGAGACTGAAAGTCACAGGGGATCCGAAATATTTACCTTGGTACCTTATAAGGGTAATAACCACTTTGCTGCTTTGCAGCCACTGACAGAATGAAATTTAAAAAAAAAATTAACTCAAAAAACAAAACAAAAACCTACCTAAAATGTTTGGGGCTTTTGACTAGTCCAACCTGTCCTGGCAAAAGCATCAAAGCAGGATTAGAACAAGGTTTTAATTATACACACTTTGCCCCACCCCCCTTTCCCTTCTCCCCTCCAAATCTCTTGCGTTTGATTATGGAGATCAGTGGAGTCAGCCAGGTATTGCAGCTCACATAAATGATTTCATTCAAGCTCTTCCACCAAAGACACAACGAGCATTTTAAAAGCTGGAGGTGCCCTTTCTGCTCTGGGCTGTGCTTGTTCACCAAGTTCTGTTATGTTCCTTTCTTTCATATCCTTGCAAGCCACGTTTTTCAAAATTACCTGCGAGAGTCAGAAACTCGTGCGTGCCAACAGCTCCAGACAAATAAATAACCCACGCTGGGAGGAAACATCCATCATCTGATGGACATCAAATAAATCCTGCTTTTGGCCAATGCATCCCAGCAATAAAATAGTGGTCAATAAAAATATGGGTCCATTGACTTATTTGGGAAGTATGAAACACAGGAAAAGCCTTGGGAGGGAATAACTTCATTTCTCTGTGTTTTTTCCTTGACTGCACAATTGCACCAAGGCTTTAAGATGACAGCTGACAGAGCTGGAGGTGAAGTTGCTGAAGCAGTGCCGGGAGAGATTTGTGTCATCTGGGAATTGGACACAGTGGGTTAATTGTAGCACTGACACACCAGGATTATTTCCCCCGGTGATCAAAGGGAACTCATCCCAAGTGGGTGAGGCTGGAAGGGATTTCAGTCCTGGATGGCTCTGACAGCTCAGCCTGAGCTCAGCGGAAGGACTTGGGTGTTTCACTGCGCCGAGCATTGGGCAAATATTCAAATATGGAACCTGGAGTTGAACTTCTGATCCTTACAGTTGAGGCTCTCCACTGAAAGGAGGTCAAAAGTTTCAATTTTTCGAGGCTTCAGATCAGATGACAGCCTCAAAAGTAGCTTTGCCAAAATGCCATTTTTCAAAGACAATCTTCTTCCACTTGTGAACCAAAGCAGTTTGGTATCACATTTACAAGGATGAAGAAAGGGAAAAATCCTGCCTGAATTGCTCAGTCAGTTTCAGGGTGACCATGTGTTCTCCAGCCACAAAATTATGTGCCTGACTTAGAAAGTGTGAAAAATCTGACTGCCTGAGTCACAAGAACAAAAGCAGAATTCAGTATAATTTTTGGATTGCTGCTTGTCCCTCGTGTAGATTCTCCCAGGATTCCAAACCGTGTGTCTCTTAGTTGTGCAGGAACACCTTTATCCTGAGTGTGAAGTTGTGGATTACAGGGCCACTGTACATGGATTTATCACTAAAAGGATCAGCTCAGCCTGTGGATCCTGTTTTCATTAGCAGTTAAAAAGAAGCAATTGTGCGTGTGTTTGTGTTTGTGTAAACACGTTTAAGAAAACCCACTTATTTTCCTTTGTTTTTATTTTCCTTTTCAATCAGAGATTAAAGTTTTGGTTGGCTTCCCACCCTCAAGTCTCCACAGATCCAGAGTTTGCTCATCCCAGACTGGGAGAACTCCCTCCCACGTGTCTCCAAGCCCAAGGATCTTAATTACCACCACAGTAATTGGCTGGGCAACCACATTTTTCCCACTTCATGATTTTCAAATGCTTCCCTTTTCAGCCTCCTGACGTGACTGTACTGCACCTAACGTGCTTTGTTTTTCCTTAATTGAAGGATTACGGCTTTTTACATGGAATTCATTTTATAAAAGATGATTCTGTTTTTCCTGGTCCAGGTCTGCCCCTTCCAGTCACTCACGTGTCTGTCTTGGTGGCATTGATTACACCCCTAAATCCCAATTCTCCAGTTCTTTGTGGTGCATTTCAAATTTCTATCTTTTGGGAATTCCTCAGATTTTCTGTAAAGGTCTCTGTATTCATAATTAGAAATTCTTAATTACAAATACACTAAGTGGTTAAATATTACCCCTGCCCATGGCAGGGGGTTGGAACTGCATGGTCCCTTCCAACCCAAACCATTCCATGATTAAAAATAATGATAATAATTGGATGATGCATTAATGGTGTAGACAATGGTATTTTTAGGATAATAGAAGAAAAATAACTTTCAATTTTTTGTTTAACTAAACCACCAAAACTAATGACTATTTTGCATCTTCTTTAGAACTCTTAAGAAGTAGAATTGGAACTGAGAAAGAGGAGTAGCTGCATAACAACAACTTATTTGGGGTGTGAGGTTTTGGTGTCCTTTATACAGCACACTCACCTACAGAGAGCAGGGAACACATAAAAAAAAAAAAAGCCAGGATGCCTTGGATAAAAAAGAATAGAAAACGTATTCCTAAATAATTTTATTACAGAAAAAGAGATTTTTAACAAGACCTAGTTCTGGAGGAAACTGCTGTTTGGGGGAAAGGTCAAGAACAATGTTTTCTTTTTTTCTCTCTTTCTGTGGTTTGCATCTCCAGTGGAAAACACTGGCCCTGGAAGATGGCATCAGTGCCAACCCCAAGTGCTGAAGGCTGAGGAATGTGCCTCAAAATCCAGCAAAAGACCTCAGCGAGGAGATCATGCTTTCATTTCCCCTCAATTTGCAGGGCGTATTTTCTCTCCACACCAAAAGCCATTTGGGGTCATTCCACAAGCCCATTCCTTCAATTTACGATGGTGATTTGGTATTTGGATTCCACAAGGGACAAGTCCCAGCTTTCTCACTCCGGGGCTTGCGGTGGGAATGTCTCCCAAGGAAGGGAACACCAGCAGCCCCAGGAGCACCCATCAGCCTCCAGCATTTCCTTTTTCCCCACTAATTTGTTTCTCTCGAGCCCTGGTGGGAAGGCTGTGACATTTTTTCCTGAGGAGGCTGGGAAGGCAAAGAGGACAGGATATCCTGGGACACTCTGGAGAAGGGGAAACTGGGGGCAGAGCAACCTCAATTCTCTCACTGAAGGATTAGGATCGCAAAGGATTCAGCAAGAGCCACCAGGAGGAATTACACCAGGTCGTGGTCAGTGCTGTAAATCATGTCCAGCCCTGAGGAAAGACAGTCTATGCTGCTGAAATATCACAGGTTACTCCAGGAAGCCTTATTTATTAAATTCATGGGATGGTTAATAATGACAGCTTATCTCATGCTGCATATAAATGAGCTGCTGGAGTAGGAACTGCCTGCACAGAAACCCCACAGAGTGATGGTCAGATTCCCACAGCCCCAGAGCAATATTGCCTGCTCCAGCTTTTGGGCCATGGAAGAAAATTTTGGGATATCTCATTGAGGACCACCAGGAGAGAAATCCAGAAACCCCGAATTGGATATTGGGGTGTCTGCAGCTCCTGCTGGAGAGCCCCACAAACTGCAGACACCCCCATGGTGGCTGCTTGGAAGCCAACAGGACCACTCTGTGGAGAGCTGGATGAAATTGAAACTCCAAAGGGGTTAAATTTCAAACCAAGCCCATGTCTTTTGAAGTATGCCTGGCCCTTCCCTCTCATCCTTTTGGTGTCCCACCAATAGGGCCCCAGGGAGCAGGGGGGTTTAGGGCTCTGCCAGCCCCAGAGCTGCAGGCTGAGCCCAGCTGATGGTTTGCCTGGTCCAACTGGGAGCCATCCTTCAGCTTTCCTTGACAAGGATCCAAGCATCCTTCTGCAGACACAAGGAGCCAAACAGTCCAGAGGTGCAATTTGTCCATCAGTGCAAGCTGTTATTAAGCCATCCATTGCACCCCATTCCCTCCCTCGCTGTCACATTCCTGCTTCTTTTCGTGCCTCTAATTTGTCATTCCCAAACAGACTGGGAATGGTGGAGAGCAGGGAACTCACTTTTTGATTTGACCCAACTATATTCACCCCGAAGCATTTCTGCCATCCCTGCTTCCTCTGGAAAATCCCACCTCCCTCATTTCCAGGTGGCAAACAAAGCTGGATCTGGCTGTGCTGGCTCATGCTGCTCTGATCCACAGCTGTGGAAAAGCATCACCTAAAATCAGAATATTTTCTGCAACAGAGACAGCCAGAGACAATCAAGAAGACAAAGTCTGGCTGCCTTTGCTGTCCCAAAATTACTCCTGTGACATACAGCATTGGGTCACTGCTCTGGGAAAGGACCCAAGTCCCAGCAGAAAGATGTTTCTGCTCCCAAAATTCAAGGGTAAAAAAAATTAATTCATTAAATTATTTTTTTCTTTTGTCTACCTAAATCTCCTTTACCCTTTTTAGCCCATTAATATACCCCACCTAGATACAAACCATTCTCATAATATTAGATTCCCTGATTTCCTTTTCCCGCAGTATGGGAAGGGAATTGTACAATTTTACTTTACAACACATATTTCTGCTGTTACAAACTCTCATCCTGCAAACATTCTTGGTAAGTGTTTGAAGCAGGAATTGAGCGAGAATTCAATATATTCCCAGTGAATTCCTTGTCCCTCATATCTAACCTAAAACAATCCCAGAGGTTAAAGTGACTCAAGTGTAACAAACATTTTCCAACAGCTCTGCAACACATCATCTCCCTATTTCCTCAATAAATTTAAAAGCTGAGTGATATTTTATAGGAGGTTCTTTGGTAGAAATGCCTGGATGCTCCTTGATTTGCCTCCATGATTTTAAGGAGCAGCAAATGTCTCACATCCTAGGATGAAAAAAAAAAATATTTGCACAAATTACAAACAATTAAATAGCTGGGTCACATCTTAAAGAGATTTCTGAGGCTGAAATCCCTGCTTGAGAAATCACCCAAAATTCCATGGTCATTCACCAAATGGCTGGAGCTTCACACATCTGGAATTTAAAACTTTTGCCATCTCTTCTCCATAAATTTCAGCCACCTCGAGGTCTTTCCGCCACAACTACAACTTTCCTGACATGTTTTAGTGCTCGAGGTTAAAAATCCCACTTTACCTCAGCTCTGTCAGGGTCAGATTTGTGGAGGGTAACTCTGTTGGACAAGATATCTTTGAGATTGCTTCAAAATCTGTCACTGGCGGGGAAGAAATAAGACTTTTCCACTGGCCCTTTGAAGAGGAAGCTTTTCAAGTGAACAAAAAGGGTTGGCTCAGCTTGCAAAGGGGAGAGAAAAAGTGAAGCTAAACGACCTAACCAGCGTCTCAGCCCTTTGCAATATGGCAATTTTTGCAGCCAGATTAAGTGAGCAGATTAAAATCCTTGCCAGGGTGAAGACCAGTCACATCAAGAATCGAGCAAAAATCATGTGGGCGATCCAATTTTCCCAGAAATCTCCAGAGAATTGCTTCAGGAATGATTTTTCCATCCTGCTTAGCACTCCGTGGCACAGTTTCACAAAGATCCCCAGACCTTCCAACATCCAAGCTTTAATGGGTGGTATTTCCTATTTTGACTGGTCGAGAGCTCATCTATACATCTCTGAACATGTGCAAAAGGTCTTTTGCCAAAGTTTCCTTCTCTCTCCCTCTCCCTTCACGAGGTTTAAAGGATACAAGGAATGTCCCTGGTTTATTTGCCACTTTTGCTTTTCCCAGCATTTTGTGGGCTCCTCCACTGAAATTAAAGCAAGAAGGTGAACCGCTGGCATCTCAGCCCATGGTTCAAACACCTGAATTCTTAGCAGGACATAAAAATACAGGTTTGGCCTCTAAAGAGCAGGATTGCTCTGAGTGGAGCTGAGCTCCAAGAAAAACCTGAGGTATGGTCTTCCTGGAGAGAAACATTCCAGAATTATTGCCTCTGGGTCTGGTTAGGGTCAAATTAAGAGCTGCCATAAAATACAGTGTTGGCAGAGAGATACCCAGTGCCTTGTGCTTCCAGTGTGTCTCGCAGGTGGGATGAGCTCACAGATGCCTCTTGAAATACATTTATTTTGTTAAAAAAATTAAAATCTTGGTTATCTCCTGGCTGGGTGCATTTTCTTTAAGCTCTCCCTTCCCTTTGCTGGGATGCTCGTGGTCTGCAGCTGCTTTTGCCTTTGCACTCCTGTGTCCTTCTCATGCTCTGATCTCCAAAATGAAGTGTCTCAGGCAGATCTCACTGCCAGGAAGAGTGACAACTCCGTGGCAGGAGCCCAAGAGCCCCAGGCTGAGCAGCAAGAGCCCCTGAGTTTGTTTATTTGGCTCTGGCAGGTCACTGAACACAGATCAGATCCTGCTCTGCTCCTCCCCATCGAGCTCCTCCTGGCCTTGGCTCACAGGCCTTGGACTTGGTTGCCAAAGCCAGGAGGATTCAGGGAAGCTCCTGTGTGTCTCCTGAGCTCAGAGAGATCCTCAGCTGCTTCTGAAGTCCTTGTGAGGCTGTGATGTTAACCTCCATGTCCTGGTTGTGTTCCAGTGTCAGTAATTACAATCTGCCTCTCTCATTTCAGCCTCCCATGTCAACTCCATGGAGTGTCCTTTGGCTCTGATGATTTTTTTCTCCATTTTTCCTAAACTCTTGCACAGCACTGCTTTGTGGAATTACCCTTCTTCCACCTGTGGTGGTTGCCCAGTTTGGGATGCAAACTTTGCCCCAGAAAGAAACGACGGACAGAAAAGTTTCCCCAAATTCTCCCTGTGCATAATGCTCTTCAGACAGTGGGAACACGACTTCTGCACGAGGTCTGTGCCTCCCGAGAGAGGATGGATGGCAGCAGGAAGCTGGCTTCCCTGTTCTGGCTATTTCCAGGTGATGGATCATTCAGGATGTCACAGAAGAGCTGCCCCAAACCAGACCCTGCAATCAGACACCTCACACAGGGTAAAACCTCTCCCCTGCCCCGTGGGGAATCACAGCTTGGGATGCTCACTGAGCTCTTGGCAGAAAGGGTGCAAAGGAAACCTCAGCTGGGTTGTTTTATGTCCAGCTGCTGCTCAGCCACCAGCCAAAGAGATGCAGCACGGCAGGGAAGGTAAACTCTCTTCTGAGTGGCCCAAAAATTGGGATAAATACCCCTTTTTTTCTGACAAAGAAACTTTCCCCAGCCCTTTCTGCCCTGCAAAGCCAACTCTGCCTCCCCAACCCCAACCAGCCTGTCAATCTGCCTTATCACCCCTGATCACACAGTGCTCTCAACTCCAGATTTCCCCCAGGACTTAACATCCCTGACCCTCGGCCAGACAGCGCAGGAAACACGTCATAAAAAAGTTTAGTGGGTCTAGGAATGAGCACAGTAAACTCAGGGACATTTGTGCACCCTGAGAAAAACCACAGGCGCAGCTGCCTGAAGCCAAGACACTTACTCACCTTCAGATATTTATTATTCCTTTCTTCCAACCTGCTTCCTCGCTGCCATCTGTCTCTGGGGCAGGAGGAGAGCATTCCAGATTATCCCTGACGCTTCAAACGTGGGAAGGCAATGGTATAAATGGCAAACTGTGTGCTCAGAGGTCATTTTTCTGCACATCTCTGCTGACCACTTGACCTCTCTGCCTCCCACCGACTCCCAGGTTTGGAGCATTCCCACAGGGTTTGTTTCAAAATGAAGGAATGCTACTTCAGACCCACGTTCAGTGAAAAAAACCTGCATTTTTGTGTTATAGAAGGGCTCGAGGTGGGTGATGTTGCAGGATTCAGTGTTCCTGGGGGTTTGCAGCCCTGTTTTGGCAATTTACATCCAAGTGCATCGAAATCCTTGAGAGGTTTCTGTGCTTGCAGATCTTATGTCTGCTTCATTCACTTCTGCTCTGCTCTTTTATTCTGATTGGCGTGAATCAGATCCCCTGAAACAGCATTAGTGAGATTTGCTTGCAGAAAAGGGTGAATTTCAACTTCCAGGTTTTGTTTTTAAAAAATCCGTCCTGAGCAGTCGCAGCCATACAGCTGAACACACCTATTGCAGGTGTGAAAATAAGGTAAACGCATGAATACATAAAGAGTGAATAACGGGTTTTCCAGCTAGGACAGGCAGCTGTAATCTTTTGGGGAATAAAAGATTTCCTCTGAACTCCCCTGCCTTGTGTTGACCCTTTGAACTACGAAAGGGTGGCGTCTGTGGGAAATCCTACAGCAGATCCAGGCTGCACATTAATATGCCTGAATATTTATATGTCCAAAGCTCCAGCACTGGAGGGACAAACACTTTAAGCTTGGATTTCATGCAGTCACACATTTCGGTGTGATTTTAAAAGCGGTGGGAGCCCGTGTTCTGCTGCAGAGGAAATGAGGAGCCTGAATCCTTCCTGTGCCCCATGCATTCCCCCACCCCACATCCCCGTCACGCCGCCGAGGCACCAAAGGCCATCCACGTGAAATCTTACACTGAACCTGCTTCCTCTTTCCACCGCCACGGAATTGGCCACATCAATGCAGCTCCCACCCTAGGATCTGGAAATTCTGTGTCCCTTTTCAGAGATGGCCCTTTGATTTTTCTTGGACCCGGCTGTGTTTTTAAGCCTTTCTAAGATAGCTGCCCAGGAGCAGGAAATTCTGTAGACCCCACTCTGTCTCAGGAAGAGGAGATGGAGCCAAACTCCTATTAGCTCTTCCTTTTCATTTGCGACTGTTTGGAAGGAAAAAAAATAAAAAAAATCATCAGACGCAAAAGATCACCGGGCCCAGGCATTTTTATGGGACTTCTTTATTCTTTTTCCTTTTTTTCCAGGGCTCAGCACAAAATGTTTCCAGGCATGGCCCGTGCCCAGATCGAGGGTATCTCTGTGCAGAGCAGCCTGTGGGAAAGCAGAAAGTTGTTGGTTCTAGAGGAGCTTTCAGCCTTAGCGCGTGAATCAAATACCTGAATCAAATTATGATGTGCAGCTGTGAAAATTGTGATCCTGAAACCTGATTACAATCGCCCCCCTCCCTCCAAAGGTCAGCGACAATATACAAAAGCCCTTCCCTTCTCCAATGTAAATATTTCATGAAACAAAGATGACTTTCTCCCTCAGCCTGGTGTTTCTCAGGGAAAGGGGCTGGACAGTGCCAGCAGAGTTCAGAGCTCACGGGAGGTCAGGACAGAGACACGCTGTTCTCTTGGTGATTGGTCACTGCTTTTTGGAAACGTTTCTTTTTTCCCTTGGCCGCTTGTCTCCCTCACCTCACAAACCATTTCAAGACAACTGGTGCTAATCCCTAAAGGACTGTGAGCTGTTTTGTTTTCCAACGAGCAAACATTTCATTTGACCATGGCTCTCTCCACATCCATTTTCCATGCAGTGAAAGCCACATTAGCCTCTACCTTCAGAGATTTTCACTTGTGTGCAAACCTGTTGATTCCCCAGGAAAGGTGTGTTGTAGTGACATACATAGGGAATAAAGAGATCCGCTTGTTGTTAAATTTTTGTGCTCCAGCCAATAACCCAGTAAAGAGCATGGAATCTGAGCCAGATGGACCCAGGTCATGACGCTCAAGGTTCCTCACAGTGAGATCCAACCTTAGTTTGCCTCTGAAGTCTTATTTCCCCATTTTCTGGAGTGGATGGATCTACTTGTTGGATTCACACGAGTAAAGCATCACAGACTCAGCTTTTAAACCATACATGGAGCTATGAACTGCACTGGATGCAAATGCTTTCCCGTCTGCAGAACATCTGCAGCAGCTGCGCTCTCCAGGCGGGCTTTGCTGACAAAATGTCAGCCTGGTCTCCTGATCAGGCTGCTCCTCTGGGAGTTTGGAGACCTGGGTTCAACCCTGGGCGAGGCACAGCCTCCCGGGAGCCTGGGGGCAGGGCTGTCTGTGAGGACAGGGGTGATGGATGGAGACACGGAGAGCCTGGCAGGGTGGGAACTGCTGGGGACAACTCAGGGACATGCTGGGAGCTGTCCCTGCCCTCCTCTGTCCTATCTGCTCCCTGGGAGGGGCAGGAACTGCTGGGACACAGCGGGAACATCAGAGGGACATGGTCAGAGTGGGGTGACCCTCCTGAGGAACCTGCTGCTCCGAGGGCTCTGGGAGAACACAGAGCTGTGCAGCTCACAGGTAGTAAAGCAGGATTAAGCAGGGAGGAGCAGCACCACCTCCCCAGCCCTCGGGGCTTTCTTGTTACAGGATGAAAGCCCCAAAGCTGCCTGTGAACTTGGGCCTTGGGATTGGCAATTTGCTGGGCTCCCTGCCAAGCCACGAGGCCAGATGTTCCTGACGTCTTTGAAAACCACTGTCTCAGTCAGTAAACATCACATCAGCCCGAGCTCAGACCTGATTAAAGGAAACTTTGGATTTTCCACTTAATGAAGAAGGGGTGAAAGGTAGGAATGTACAAGAGATCGCTCTTAGCCAAAAATGGATCAAGCAAGTCAGTGTCTTTATTTGACTGAGTGCAACTGCAGTGTGACTTTGGGCTTGGTGCAACTGCAGTGTGCACCAGCAAGCCTAAAAAATCGTGGGTTTCACTCAGAGGATCCTCCCCGAGTTCATCTGGCTCCTGAGGCTTAGAAATAACCCACATTGCTTAAGTTAAGAAACCTGGGCTGGAAAATTGCAGCAGAAAGAGCTGTCTGTGGGAAATTCCTGCTCCTTGTTGGTTCCATGTCTGATGCTTCCTTGTGGTGTGACATTTAATAAGTCCAAACACGTCCAAAGAAAGGTGACCAAGGATTTTAGAGTGGCGCAAAGATGAGCTGCTGTTCTCTACTGAAAACCTCAATAAACCTGCAGGTTGCTGGGTTTTTCTGCCCTCTGACTGTTCGTTCTCTGCCTGTATCAGAACAAGACAGCCTGGACATCTTTTTGTGTCAGCATTGCTTTGGGATGATGTTGTGGAGGCAGCAGGCTCCAAACTGTGGCTTTTTCATCTTTATTACACAAAGTCTTGTAGAGGTGATGTGCTCCTGAAACACTCCCAGCAGCAGCAAACCAGAGTGTTTGCAAATAACACAGATTTAAGCTCATCTGAGCCACTTTCTGTGATGATATCCCAAGTTTTAATTCCTAAAGGGGATTTTCTGGTGGTGTTTTAAAGTGCATTTACAAACATATCCCTGACTTGGCAGTCTCTGTTTCTGAGAGACCATCAATAGAATTTCCCAGCTTTTCACTGGGATGACAGCAAGTGGAGGGGAAGTGGATGGTGAACGTTAATACCACAGCAGCTCTCTTCATGGATTTTGGTGTATGATAAGCTGTAGGGTTTGCATGCAGATTTACGGTAACTGATCCCAAAGCACCTTGACTTTCCACAGCCCGGGCTGTGGAGCATCTCCTGGGGTGGTGAAATTGATTTGATTGGAGAAATTCCAGTAAAAATCTTTATTTACACAACTCTAAGGGGGCTGTGCTGCAACGTGAACTTTGGAATCATCCAAGCCAAAAAAAAAGCTCAGAAGTGCCTCTGTTAAATCCAGATCTTCTCGTTGTTGTTTCTATGGAAGTGGTGCCCCTGAGGAGAATTTGTGTGGTGTCTCACCTGTAGGCAGGAAGCAGATTTAACTGGGAATATCTCCACTGGAAAGGGCAGAACTGGGAAGAAAGAGGTTGGGGATTACAGATGTTGAGGGTTTATTTCTTTATAGAGGTGGATTGTTGTATAGATTTGTGCTGGAAATGGATCTTCGGAGCTGACTTTGGAGGAAGGCAGGGAATGGGGAACGGGGATAAATCCCAGTGTCCAGCTGCAGGTTGTGTGCAAAAGAACAGCCAAAATCACATCTGAATAGGGACTTGCAGCATTAAAAATGTGAGGAATTTCCAACACCTTCAAGGCTGGAGAGGTGGCCAAGTGGGTGTGAGTGTAACAACCACTCAGGCAGTGTTAGCTATTGGTGTTATTTTTACTTTTGAAAATATTTCTTCCTTTGGAAAGAAGGTATTCTCCAACACAAGAAACCCAGAAACAGAAATATTGGACAAATTAGTGAGTGCAAAAGTGGGGTGTTAGGAACTTTATCCAATCTCATGGAAGCTGCAGGGAATTCCAGGGCTGGAATCCACATCCCCCATGTCAGATAGCCCAGTGTGATATCCAACCCTAACTTCAACAGTAGAGCACGGCTATAATTTATTTTACTGCACGCAATGAGAAAAAACATTCTGAGCCCTAAACAAAGTTTGAAGCAGATGAAATCAAATCGACTACTTGGTGAGAGTTAAAAATGACCGCAGGAGCATTCAGAGACATTCAACAAACCATTAAATGCTTTTGTTCCTGGCAGCCTGGACTGGCCAAGCCGATGGTCGGGGAGTAATTTATTGAACTACTTTGTCCTCCACATGCACATGTGTGATGTAAACACAGAGATAATAAACAGCAGCTGGGGATCCCTTTTTTTCAGGCAAAAGGGAACTTGTTTGAAATTTTTCTTGCTCCCAACTGTAAAAATGTTTACTTTTTTTCAGGCTGGGACAATGGCAGAGCAGCGTTAATCTCCCTGAGTGACTGCGCTGGGGCAGAGAGATGAAAAAAGGGTAAGATGTGATGCTTTAAAGCAATCCCTGGAAATCAGACAATGTCAGTGCAGTTTACTACACATTTTTATGTAAGTAGTCAACGCTGCTATTAACAGCTGGACTTCAAAGTTCAGATGGAGCAGGAGCCTCGAGGTCTGGGCAATGTTACTTTTTCCCTCCTCCCCATCCTTGTAGTCATTAACAAGAGTTGGTTTACATGAGCATCAAGTGCTGATAAGGATGTCTGAGTATTGACACCGAAATTGCTCAGTAAAGAGAGCAATTTATAGGAAAGCCAAGTGTAAGACATTAGTCATGCACTATTAGGGGACAGAGAAGCTTTGCAGGAGGAGCTTTTGAACTCGATTGGACTTGAACTTAATAAAAGCGAATTCCAAAGGAAAGGTTTGCTTTATGTTGGCCAAACGCATTAAACCAATATTGCTCTGTAGGTAATAACAGCAATTCAATTAACCTAATTCTGCCTTGATTGGAAATACAATTATTCGGAACAATCGGAGCTTAATTGCAGGTTTACAGCTAGTGAAGAAGGCTGAAGGTTGAAAAGGGGTTATTCTCTAATATTTTATCTGCCCATAAATGAAAAATTGCAAAAGATTGCTGCAATTGCGGCAAAATAATTGAAGTGTAATAGAAATTATAAAGCAACTGATTTTAATAGAAGTAATAATATAGAAATAGAAATTGTATAATAAAAATATTTTCAAAGTTTAATTGGCAGGTTAAGGCAGAGAAGCCAATCCCAGGAACTGCGCCTGATTGACACTGCCTGATTTCCATGGTGTTGGCAAACCCATGGAAAATTTATTTTAAAATAACCTTCAACTGAGGAAAAAAAAAAAGACAGCGTAGAATTAAAGTCACATTTAATATTGAGATTTAAACCAAGTTTGAGTACTTTTCACAGAACACACTATTAACTTGTAGAACTCATTGCCACAGGATTTTTTATGGAGACCAGAAGTAAAAATTAATTGAAAATGAAGAAACAACATCCATCAATGACTATTAAAGTCCAGATACAGACTCCAGAGCAGGAAACCTCATACCTGCTGATTGCCAGGACTTGAGAAAGTCCAGAAGGGAACGATCATTTAATATATCCTGCCCATTGCAATTTTTTTGGAAGGTATCTGCAGGTCCCTGGTAGAACTGAGGTGACAGCATAGATGGGCATTTATTCTGGAAAACCAGATTTTAATTTTCTGTCTCTTGCTGAGCATTGGATTCGCCTCTTCCAGGCTGTGAAAAACAAGGGTGGAATTAGTGTGTAAAATAAACACAAGGGCTGCAGGCTAGACCAGTTTCTGTGGTGACATTTATCCACGAAAACAGCAAAATAATCAGTTTAAAAACTTAAAAATCTTCGTGAATCCCTCTCTGGATGTGGGAACATGGATGGATTTTGGAACGTGAGGGATGCCAGGCTGGTGCAGGATGTCACTCAGGGGTTGCTGAGTGACACACCCACAGAGCCAGGCTTGGATTTTCAGTGTGACAGCACCTGTTAATTGTCCAGTTAGGTATTACCCATTAAACATTTACTGCCTATTTCCTGTACATGTCTGGTGAGGCTCGCAGGAAATTTAGAACAAATTAAGCAGCAGCTGTAATCCCTCACACTCCCAACAGCCCCCGAGATGATAAAATATTAGAAATCGATGTCAGCAGCAGCAGCAGCCACTTTTAATGCAGTGAGTTTCCACCGTGTCCCCAGCCTGGGCAGCCCAGGAGGTGAAACCACTCAGCTGGTATC
Source organism: Grantiella picta (assembly GCA_013397955.1). Lineage (NCBI taxonomy): Eukaryota > Metazoa > Chordata > Aves > Passeriformes > Meliphagidae > Grantiella > Grantiella picta. The sequence continues at coordinate 2,758,225 of VZRM01002573.1, forward strand.
TCTCCTCTCGCTCTGCCTGTCTCTCCACCCACACTTCTGGTATGTTTGATGGGGCTCTTTCATCCCCCCCACTGTTCCCACACAATTTCACATGTGGTCCGAGCGGGGCACTTCCTGCCGTTAAAAAAAGCAAACCCAAGCCCCCTGCAGGAACAGCCTGCGTGCAGAACACCCAAGTTGACAGAGTGTGAGAGAGAAGGACTAATCCATACCAGATGAGCGGCGGCAATAGCCCTACTGAGCCAGGCCAAACACGGAGCAGAAGACAGAACAATCCTTTTCTTCCCCCTCCTCCTCCTCCTCCTCCCTGCTCCCCTCTTCAAGTGGACACTTCAAAACGCTAGGAAAATATTCCGAGGAGCACGGCCCTCGCTTTAAACCGATATTGTTTGGGTTAAGTTGCCTACCATGCGATGTTCTTTCTTCGCTTTCAAAATAAACCCTAGGAAGCATTAATGCAAATGCTGTATAAACACACAATTCATTCCTACATTTTTAAAATCTGCCCCGGCGCTCGGGCTTGGGTTGCTGTTTAGTTTGACGCGAGAACCAGATGTATCTCGAAATTGCAGATCTTCACAACCTTCTTACACGTAAACAGGAGGAAATGTGATCCATATCTGGGACAGAGACCTCCAGAAAGCAGCCTGATCCTGACTGCTTGTCCCTGTTTTGAATGTGCTTATCACAGCTCCTGTTGCATTCCAGCTTCCAAATATCTGATGGGAGAGAGGAAGTGCACCAGAGTCAGGTTTTTGGACAAAGAGCCTTGGAATTTTTTTTTTCCACCTAGTTTTTTTAATTTGGACCTCTTAAATATTTGATTTTTTGACATTACAATAAGCATATTATAATATAATGATAACCCACGTTGTCATTAAAAGAAGGGGAAAAGTGCAATCTGAAATTTAAATCTTGCTGTGATGCGATTTTTAAATAAGATTAAACAAGCTTGGAATAAATACACGCACCAAATTTAAATGCAAAATTTAAATGAGCACAAAATTTAAATTAAACACAAACCACAAAATTCAAATACAAAATTTAAATAAATAATATATTTTGGCATTTTAACATCAAATTATTCTTTCAACTATCTCTCTGAAGGATGCTGCGAAAAAGTAATGTTGTTTCATTGAAAATAAATCTGGTTTTGTCAAAACATTCTGGTTTTTAGGAATTCACTTTTAACCTAAATCTTCAAATCTGGACCTTTTTGTGCAGCCTAAAATGCCATATTTTAGGTATAAGGCTTCATGAAAAAAAAGAATTCACATCCACAAATGCAACGAAAATGATCATTGGAAAATTTTAGTTAAAAGGCATTTTTTAATTGAAAGAAATATCAAAAAAAAGAGAAAAATTCCACCACCTTCCCATAATATGTTAAAAATTAAACGCTCAGTTGGGCGTTTGAAAATGCAATTATTCACCTTTAGATTGAGGTGTGGTTTCAACAGTACTCCTCCCCAAAAGCACAGTGGATGAGTTGGATCCTGCTGGATGCCTTTGGGCACCCAGAGCTCCCCAGGCTCCTCAGGGTCTCACCTGGACCCTGCTGAGGTCACAAAGGAGCATTTGGACCTCTCCAGGATATTTCCATTTTTGAAGCCTCCATGTGACGCAAACCCAGGGCTCTCAATGGAACCCACGGCGGGGAGAGAGCTTGGATTGATGCACCATTCCTGAATTTGGGCACACTGAGCACTGGAGGGAAAACCTGACCCACTTGGAAGGCAATGATTCTAATTCCCTGATAATTAATAATTCCCTAATTTCTGCAGCTCAGGGATTTCCCCCCATCTTTGGGAAAACTTCAGCCTCTGGACAAGGCACTAATTCCCTCTCCATCCCTCGCAGGTCCTTATTCCCGCACTGACTTGAACTCCTTTTGGCTCTGCCAAAAACGATGCGTTCCCACAGTCACCAGGAGCTAAATAAAGCCTATAGGGCCACATCTCCCCTTCCTCAAGAAGTGCCTGGATATATATTTACACAATCCTGCACCCGATGACAGCTCCAGGGCAATTACACCCCGACGAGCAAACAGCTCCCATTAGAGCTCGGCTGAGCTCTCCGTTCCTCACAACAGGCGCAGCAACCATCCCAGAGCAGCCTGCCTTTCCCTTTCACATCCCTTTTGTGCTCGTGGCCAAAAGGAGGAGGAAAATTCCCCAAAGGAAGGGCAGAAGCAGAGGGGAACAGCGTTAATCATGTGTGAGGACGCCTGGGAGGTGATGTCAGCATGGTCCCTGAGAGGATGGGACACAAATCCAGCTCCCCAGCGATTTAATTACAATTTAATTCCTATGTACATATTTATCTCCTGATTCTCCATCATCACTCCTTTCCTCCATATGAGCCTTTTCTCCCTCCTCTGGGCCCTCCTTTGGGTGGGGGATGTCACTCAGGGATCAAAGCTGTGTCTGTGGGACAGCAGAGATGACCAAGGTCTGTCCCCAGCAGGTGACCTCCGTGGGTCACTGACATCCAATTCTGGCTCATGCAAGGTTTGGAGATTGAACAGAGGAATTGGAGAAGGTGGGTTTGGTCCCTGTATGAAGGAAAGCAATGATTTCACATACATTTCATACATATTTCGTACATATTTCATACATATTTCATACATATTTCATTTTATATCCACGTTATATACCCATATGTATTTTATATATTTCATTTTATACCCATATATATTTCTTTTTATATTTTTGTTTTATAGGGAAAGAGTGTGATTCTGTTTTTTGCTCATCACCATGTTTGTGCAGTAGTGATCTTGATGCTAAAGCACTGCTTCAAGAAATGCTTTTATTATTATTGAAGAGTAAAACCATGCAGACATTTGCCTAAAAATATTTCCCAGTGTAAAAGTTCACTGTGCTTGCCTCAGGAAAAGGAGAGGAAGAGGAGACAGTTCTACACCTTCTCGCCTTACAAAATTGATCCCCACGGGAGAAAAGCCAGAAAATCCCAGTGCTTCCTGGTTCTAGGAATAATGCCCCACAAGTAACCACGGACAAAATTTCCAGATAACCATTATCATTGAATTCCTTCCACTTGTGATTAAGACAACTGGTTTCTGTATTTTCTCTTTCTCATCTCCTTTTTTTTTTTTTCCCCCCCCAAATCTGGGCATTTTCTTGCTCCCAAAAGCCCTGGAGACACCGCTGTGATCACTGGCGAGCTCCAGTATGTGACTCACCACAACATGAGCCATACCTACGGCCAGATCTGTCACTGCCTGAGTTCTGAGGTCGTTAAAAGCCATAAATTGCTCCCACAAATGGGAGCAGATTTGTACCCTGAAGCTTGGGCACTGAAAAACCAGCCAGCTAAAAAATATTACATATATGTATACATACCTCGGGTCCCACTTCTCCTACCATTGTTTATTGTGCTATCCCACTTTTATGTAAAGAAGGAAAAAGTTCACTGGCAGTTGCTCTCTGCTCCGAACAAAACCCCTATTCTCCATTTTTTAAAGCCTGCAGCTGAATAAACGAGAGAACCTGGCCTTTCTTTCCAGGCAGGGGCTGTCAATATTATATGATGCTGGAGAAACACAGGCAGAAAGTGAGGCAAGGAATGAAACACCAAGATTTTCTGTTTCAAATACCAAATGTCTGAAGCCAGTGTTAGGCTGTGCCAACACACTGAGGAATGAGTGAAATGTGAAACTTGATCTCCCTAAGACGCTGCAAGACACAGAGGCTGGATTCTCAGAGCGTTGCTATTAAAAGCCCATTTGAAACTCTGGGTTCTCCTCTGGGAGGATAAGAAGAAAAAAAAAAAAAGAGCTTGCTGGTAAAAATTATATTTAATTCCATGGTTAGGATGCCTGGGCAGAATATCAGCAACAACAATATATTCTTGGGGTTTGTCCCTCGTGGGGCTTTCTGCAAGACTTTTGTTGTTATTGGTTCTTGGGGCAGGGGTTGCCTTTCTCCCTTGGGTGCGTGAATGGCTGAAACGTCATTAGTTGCAATAATTAATCTTTGCTTCTGTGCAGTTTGGAGAAGCAGAGACTTTATTGAATAGCCTTCTATATAAATGCAAGCCAGATGCCGCTCTCGGAGCCATCACAAACACAAACTATTAGTTTTAGTTCAGGTCACGGCCAGTTGAATTATTTGAACTTCTCTAAATGGTTGTGCCTCCCAGCTCTCTTGCTGGGGCACCGAGTCTAAATAAGGCAGAAAATGGCCATTTTTAAATGAAACTTTAAAGCCGGCGCAGAGCTGCGTTATTAAAACCGAGCGAAGAGTTAAAATTTTCAATTCCATCGTATAAAGATACAACTTTCTTTTATTAACTTCTCATGTTTTCACTCAGCACGGGTGTTTGCAGCACACTGGAATCCCCGGGCAGGTGGAGCCAACCTTTGTGCTGCAAATATTTCCTCTGAAGGCAGCAGAACATTTCTTGGGAGCTGACTGACCTTCAGTGAGCAAAGCCCACTCAGCTGAGGAGCTGGCAGATCCCTCACTGTGTTTGCACACAGACATTGTTTACTACAATGATTTCTGGCATTCACATCCCTGGCTCTGATTAGTAAGTACAAATCATCTTCCGTTAATAAATACAAAGCATCTTCCCACTTTTGCTGGTCAAACTGCTGCTCCAACCCCTCTGGGTGGAGCTTGGGAAGACTCCCAGTCTCTGCCATTCCTCCAAGACCTTCAGCGAGATGCAGACTTGGTCTGCAGAGAGCAGCAGCTCCAGCAGATGCAGAGAAGTGGTGGGAGATGTTTGCAGGACAATTGCTGGGCTCTGTGATGTATCCAAAAAAAAATTAGGGTCCACTGGGCTGGAGCTGAGCTCGACAACCCAGATTTAATAAAGCAGATGCCTCGTGTCCAGAATCTGTTCACAAGCCTCTCTCCGTGTATCTGGATATTGTCATCTCAGGAATGACAGAAAGAACCTCTTTCTGGCTGATTTTGCTCATGGTGACACAGCGTGTGAGGAGGATCTGGCTCTGCCATCCCCGGGGCTCAAGGCATGTTCAATGTTTTCCAATTTCCTGATGGGTTCCATGTAAGGCAAGCAGAGTTGAACTTTTAGAGCAGATCATTAAAAGTGCTGGCAAGGAGGTGTCGATCATGTCGCTGGGTTAGTTGCTGCATCACTGTAATTGCTATTAATCAATAGCATCTTGGAGCTGTTGTGCTCAGCTAACCGGTTCCAAATGGCTTCACACTGAAGTGAAAACAAAGAGACTTTTTTTCCCCCCTCAACTCCTTTTCGCACTTTATACTACATATTAAAAAACCTACTTTCTGGATCCTGATATCAGATAATCTGGGTGTAATTAATGCCTGAGAACATTTGTTCCCTGCCTCACTTTTACAAGAAGGAAGTGTGATATTCAGATTCTTTCTGTTAGAAAGAAAATATATAAAATTTTAAAGTCAATACTTGGTGGAGTAGCAGCTATGTGGGTGTGAAATTCTATGAAGGACAGGAAGAAAAAGAAGCCCAGGGATTTTATCCCAAAAGCAGATCAAAACCCAAGTGTTCAAACAGCAACTTAATTACTGTAACCCATTATTGAGATGAAGTGATTTCATCCTTGCTGTCCCGTGAAACAAGACCCCCAGCTACTGCATGGTGAGGAACAGATGGAGGGGTGTCAGGAATGATAAAAAGTCCCAGAGTATAAATGTAACAAATAGGTTTAGGGAAAGGAATGGCGCCGTGCATATCATAAAACCCTGCCGGGCTTCTCATGTTCCGATAAATCTTGATTTTGTAACGGGATCACATCAGAGCCTCCTGCCTTGGGTTTCACAGGTGATTAGATCGCTGATGTGTGGGGCAGGGCATGGCCGAAGGGAGGAAGGGACACCACTGGGAGGCCTTAAATGACCTCTGCTCGCTGCTCTTGGATGCAGGAGAAAAGCTCCTGGTGCGGGATTGTCGTTATTTCATTGTTCATTTTGGGGTGGCCTCGTTCCAAGATGAGTTTAACTGGAAACAAGTTTGCTGCAGCCTGTGCAAGGAGAGCTGATGGAGGAGCTGCAGGGGTGAGGAGGCCAGCAGGAGGGTGGAGCAGATCTCATCTGTTGATTTTCCCCAGAATCAGTCAGTTCAAGGAAGGTGAGGAAAAATCTGACAGACCCTGGGGGTGATCCATGGAAAGCTCAGGAAAGACATGAAGGGACCTTCAGCAGTGTGGCTGAACACCCAAATGATTCCACATCATTCCAGAGTGGGAACTTCCTACTCAGCAAGAAGCAGCATCTTCCCGCTTCCCTGGTGAGGGGAGCACCATCCCAGTTCAGCTTTTGTAGTCCCATTAATTCATTTTTATACCCCACTTTCACCCCCGCTATTTTCTCATTGCATGGTTTTTTTCTCCAACAAAAAAACCCCAAAAACCCCTCTGGAGGTGGTGATGTATAAACAAGCAAGGCCTCCTTTTAACAAGCAAGAAAAACATTAAGATTCATTTTGGGCAGAGCACCCACCTATTCATCTTTCTTCGTGCTGCTCCTTTTAGCACTGAAAATACCCCCAGGCTCTTGAAATCCTCAAGGTACGTTGGCACTGCCGAGGTCAGTAACTCGATCTCGGTGCTAAAAAGACACTAACAGCTCTGGAGGGTAAAGGAAAGCTCGTTAATGATTTTAGCAGATGAACCAGAGGACGGGGGGAGGGTCAGCTGGTAAATCCCATACTACCCTACAAAAGATAACCTTTGACTTCTCCTGACTATCTGACCTGCACTGCCAGCAACCCCCCGAGTCCTTGTGGGACCAATAAATCCTGGGGTGTTCATATCAGAGATCCTTTACCGGCTGTAAAACATGAGAATCCCAACACAGCCCAGTAGTTAAAAGTCATTGCTGATAAACTCGGATGTGGCACTGAACTCCTTGCCTTCGAGAGGAAAAAAATCCATTTCTGTGCTGGAATGGCAAAATAACCAAAACAACACATCTGTAGGCCAAGCTCTGCCCTCAGATATGCTTGGGTAGCCAGTGGGCATGGAGAGCATTCAGGGCAGGGTTTGGCCTGAATGTCCCCAAGGTCCATTTGTCCCTGGGACACTCTGCTGAAGACATCCAGCCCCAGCCGGGCCTGAATGCCCCTCAGACAATGAATTCCTTCCAAATGAGAAAGAAAGACTCCAAGCAAGATGTGTTTGAGTTAGGCAAATTGAAAGACACTGCTATCTTTATTCGGAGGAGCAGTTTGCATCCACAGGGAGTAAGGGATGGTGCTGTTAGGAAATTTGGGTTAAAAATGCATTTCCCTTCCCAGAACAAAGCTGGGATGTGATGCAACTGTCCTGACCAGTGAGTGCTTTCACAGCAGCAGCACAACGTTTCTTTGCGAGGATGGTGAAAGTGCTTTCTCAGGCTCTGGGTTTTTGGTGGGAGCAGAAAAACCACTTTGAGGCAGAGAGCCACTGCTCTGTCCTGGTCACTCTCCTCCCAAACTGCCCATGCTTTTGAGGGCTGAACTGCTCTGCCTTCCCTGGCTTCTCTTCAAACAAACCAATAATCAATTCTCTTTCTGAACTGCCAACATCCATTCTCTGGGGTTTGGTGGACAAGAGGCAAAAAAATGCAAGGACATTTCCATGTCCATGTCTGTGGTCATTGTCCAGTCCATGGCTGCTGTCCAGTTGTGCCCAGAGGAGCTGGGAATGCAGAATCAAACCCTAACTGAGTTCAGGATGGAGCTCCGCAAGGCTGCTGGGTTTAGGAATGAGATTTCTTCAGCCTTGTGTCTTCTGCTCAACATTTGGGGTTTTACAGCCATTTAATTGAATTGAAAACAGACACAAACACAAACCCAGTTATGCACGTGGGAGAGAGATTGTGTGATGGGTCATGCAAGGAATATTTCATCAATTACTCCAGAATTCCTCTTCTTCCTCTTTTAAGTATATTAATATAGGAGTGAAATAATTACTGCTGTGGGGAACAGTCCTATTCAGTTTGGAGCTCTTTTATTTCGCCTTTGCCAAAGAATGATGCACCTAATCCACTCAAACTAGTTTTTAAATGTTGAGAATATAAAAAAAGATGTTTGGCAAAGGAAAATCAGAGGTAAACAGTGGTAATTTCAGAGGTCTTGTCTGCTTTATATCATAATGTCCCTTTTACAGCTATTTCTGGCCTCAGTTTCCCCAAATTAGCATTACCAGATCACCAGAGGCACTGCTCGGGGAGCAGGGGAAATAAAAATTTTATTCAATATTACTCTGCTCAGTAATGATGGTAACGAAGAATTCTGGTTTATATCGTATAAATATGCCAGACTCTTGTCCGAATAATATTTTCCAATAGATTTTCTTTCCATTTTCCTGATGATTATGAACATATGCACCAAAATGAAATGAATTATAAAAGAAAGTAAGTAGTCAGATCAAGGGTCATGAGTATTTGCTCTTGCACTGAACCTGAAAGGAAATCTTCCATAAAGAAGTTTTTCCTGAAAGGCCAGTGGGAAGCTAATGGGAGCATTAAGATGGAAGATAGGATACCTATAAAAAGTTATGTTTCAAAAGAAGGATGTGGGGAGAAAGGCAAGTAGGGAATGAAATGGTATCTTAAACCATATTAAAGTAAAAATGGGTTTCCTAATCCTGAAAGCCTTAATTAGTCCCTTTTTAAAAGTGAAGCAAAGTAGATTAATCCCCAAACATTGCATTAAATTCGCCGCAGTTCCTGCCCTTCTATTTGTGTGGGTAGGAGCTGCACAAAAGAGCAATAATAATCATAAAACAAGGACAGCAGCCCAACACGCAGTGAGCAGCCCATCAGCAATAAAGTGGAGTGTGTCGCTTAGAGCAAACACTCCAAAAAACAAATTAGTTGGTGTGCACAGCCCAGCGCCGAAGGACAACCCAACAATAACAAACCAGTGTGTGCAACCCAAAGCACTCCCGAGCAACCCAACAATAACAAACCAGCCTGAATGCCTGATGGGAGAGGAGAAATTCCGCAAGGAAGCGGATTTTGGTCTGAATTTTCCAAGGGGTTATTATTATTAACAACAGAGAGTTAAACTATTAATGTTTAAATTAAGAATAATACCAGAAGGTATTACCAGAATAATATTCAATCCCCACTGCCGTTGGCTTTAATGAGTCTAGGAATGAGCCCAAAATACCCTTAAGGGATTTAGCTGGTGAGGAGAACAATTTTTACCTGAAACTAATGAGCCCACCCTGGCAAATGTAAATTCTGTTCATCTCCGCTGGATAACGTGATCTGGTCTTTATGGGGAGATGGAAACGGTTGAAATGCTGGCGCAGGACTGTGCTGGGGGTGATCTGCTCCCAGAGGTTGCTGAGCTGACTGGTGTTGGATCACCTAAAGCGTGGATGTCTTTCCTTCTCGCTGTTTTCCTGCTGTGATGAAATTCCCAGCCTGGTCTTCAGACGGGATAAAAGAATAGATCCTCTGGGGAGCCAACATCAATCATGCCTTAATGCGTGGATCCCCTTCCAGCATTCCCGCACGAGCATACCCCATTCCATACATTCTGGGGCAAATATATTTGGGTTTTTCAAGCCCAAATCGATCATCGAGGCCTCTCTGAGCAGAACCCTCTGTGTCAAATCCTGTTCTTGAGCAGGGTCTGACCCCTGAGGTCCTGAGCACAGCCCCAAGGCTCAGACTTAGCCAGGCTCTTCGAACTTCACAGCTGGAGCTCCTCTCTGACAGAGTTTACACCTCCCAAAAACAAGTCTTGGGCAGCAGACATCCCTCAGAGTGGATCCTTGGGAGAAGGCATGGTTAACTGGAGATTGGGTGATATCCAGCCTGGCATATTCTTTAACAAGTGAAGATGTCTGTTTTTCCCTTTCTGTCCTGTTTTGGTGAGAATAAGAAGTCCAGATCCATCTTTTTCCCCAGAGAATGTCCATAAAAGCCTCTGCTGTCAGTCTGGGGGTCATGGGGAAGGAGCTCCATGGAGTCACTCAGAGAAGCAGGAGCAGATCCAGAATCCAAGACTGTCCATTCTCCTCTCCTTGCCTCCTCTGACCAAGGGATTTGGGAAAACATCCCCATGCAGAGAATGCTCTGCTGATGAGGAAGACAAGGACAGATCTGGATTGTGAAAGCAAGGCAAATACAGAAATTTTGTGGCAGCTTTCTTTTTCCCCTGGAAATACATATTCCTTAATGTTATAAACTGTGGTTTGGCTCCCACGTCCATCTTGCCCAGTGATTACTGGCGAGTGAGCCTTGATTCAGACCAGTTTAACTGGAACCAGAATGCAGCTGAAGGTGTTTGGAAATTACTTTCAATCTTCAGCACTCCAGAGACCTGGCTGGGAATGCTGCAAATAGATCAAGGAAATTAAAAGCAACATTGGGGTCACTGCTAGAGGTCAGGAGAGAAAAGGAAGAGTTGACCCTGATTAATCAGAAACACGATGCTGTTGAGAAGAGAAAATATTTTGGGGTTTAGACTCCTGGCAAACAACAGCAAAATACCAACAACTGGCTTTGGATGGATTTTTTTTCTTTCCAACCAAACCAGAGGAAATTCCTGAACTGACAATGAACAGGAACAATGAGTGAGTCAGTACCCCCAATGCCAGAAATTCTCTGGATTTCCTAGCCAGACTGATGTCTTTGGAAGGTCAGAGTGATACAGAGATACATTTCTATAAAACTTGGGGGTTGAAAATAAGCCAAGTCAAGACACAGATAATGAAGGCAGAAAGATTCCAGCTACCCATAAAACATCAGATCTTTGGAGAGAGAGAAGACACACTTTCTCCCTCATTCTTTCCCAATTTCTTGCTCATTTATAACACTATGTTGCTTTTAGTTTTATATGAAAGGTGCTCAGATGTTGTCTCGGATGACAACCCTGTAAAACCACCTCAAAAGAGCTGTGGGAGGAAAATGCTGGGAAATCCTATTAATATTTTAATCCTGTCTATTCTGATTCCAAGTTTTTTTTTTCATTTTGTAGAATGGGCCCTGGCAATACCTGACACCAAAGATGTGTAAGAGACAGAGGAAATATTAATTCTGCTTTTTTTTCAACAGTGTTTATGCCTTGCCATGGTACATCCTGGATCTCTTCACTCTTGTCTCTAATCTTCATCAACATAATTGTGGATTCAGCCCCACAATTTGGGGTTATTCTCAAAACCAGACCAAGTACAACCACGTATAAAAATAAGTCTAATCAGCGTAATTGGCATCAGGGTCCAAATTTCAGCCTGCTGGTGGCTTGTGATGAGTTTGGGTGGACCAGTTTCTGTCCTGCGCCCAAGGATGCCACAGATCCATGGTGACACACTGCCACCAGCTCAGGAAGTGCTCCATAAATGATGTAAGCCCAGGAAGTGAGGCAGAAATAAACAGCCAGTGCAGAATGTGATCTTTAAATCCTAATGGGAGCCTGTCCTCTGCGCAGAACATTCCTGCCATACGTTACTCATCTGTTTACTCGCTATTAATTTGAATGCAAAACTGTGAACATTATCTCTGGGACTTTTTTTCCCCTGGTAGCTGTAAAGTCCCTAAAATCCCAGTTCCCAGTCCCAGTGTCACACTGTTAATGTTATTACAAAGCACTCACACGATAGATAGAAGCTCTGAAGATATCCAGACGCACCAAGCAGATACACAATGTGATATTATTACTGGCATGCTCCAAATCTCATTACTTTCAGCGAGTATCAATGGAGAAGTGACCTCCTTGCAATGTGAACACGACCAGAAACCACAGCCCCAGGCCCTTCTTCAAACTGTAATTTCCTAATCTCACACTGCCGAACCCAAACACGCAAATATGCAACAATGGATGGAAAGAAAAAGAAGTCTTCACCATATGAGTGCTGGATTAGAAAGGAATGGCTGGAAAACCTAAATTGCAGCAGGAGAACATTCCAGCTTGGGGATCTGATGACACTGGAGCTGAGCTCTGCTCCTGTGGTTTGCAGTACCACCAGATGGATAACCCTGGGCTGCAGCAGCCTCAGCCCTGTTATCCCCACGTTGTTTTCCTCCAGCACAATCAGCACAGCCACTGTTATGCTTAGATAAAGATGAAAAGCCAACCTGGGAAAAACAAGGGGGATTTTTTTATTGTTATTATTTGTTTCTATCTGCAGTTTCAAAGGCTGCGGCGGGAGCAGAAGGCATCCTCTGGAACACGCCGCCAGGAACTGCGAGTTGATACAGATGTATTGATTTAATCAGCCTGGATGACAGCATTTATTTATGAAAAACATCTGTGGCAAAAATGGGGCACTTTGAAGGTGCGGTGATATTCGCCTGGCAGGTTAAAATGTGTGATAAGAGCAACCAGCCAGCTTGGAAGGGTTGATTTTAGGGTGTTTTTTGCTTTATCTGTCACCTATAGTCATGTTATGCAGGACAGCTCACAGGCCAGGAAGGCTCTCAATGCTGTTTTGCAGTAAATTTTAGGCAATTAATTCAAAATTGCCACCCAGCACACCAGATTGACATGGGCAGAGAAATCAGAAAGCACAAATATTAAGGAAAAAAAAAAGGGAAATATTAAAACATGTGTTTTCTGGTATCTATTAAAAGGAAATTAAAGAGTTTTTAATCCATGGGAAAGCAAAATTTGTCTGCAAATTTGAGAGATTACATGATGGAGGACAATGTGAGATTGTCATCTCTTCAGCAACAGCATGAGAAAATATTTGGAGTCCCTACGTACACCAGCAAAAGTTTACATGATAAATCAGTAGCCTGAGTGCTTCCAGAATCCTGGTACAGATGAATGTGTTGAAACTATTGTTTCTGTTGTCTTTTTAATGCTACTGGGAAGCTTTTTGTGGTAAAGCAACAGCTATTGCCAGCTACATTATTACAGTCTCAGTCTAACATCTGCAATTACTAGGGAGTAAACGGTTCGCATCCCATAAGAAATATAAAAAAAAATGAGGAACAGATTTTGCTATTATTCTCCCTCTCTGCGAATTCTGTGACATTTTTTACTGTTTAATCGTGCCTGGGCAGTTTAAATGTCTGGGAGCAAAGGAAGCCAAAGGGCTCATTTACAATTAGTGATGGCTAAACATCACCAAAAAAAAAAAANACAATACCAAAAAAAAAAAAAAAAAAAAAAAAGGGAAAAAGGAGGGGGCAGAGTTTGGTGGTTCAGAAAAATTTCAGATGATAATCAGGAATCTATGGAAAATCTAGAGATCACATTTTATTGGTTTCTTCATCTGTATCCCGTTCATCCCAAGGCGCTGCTTCTCCCTTTCCATGCAGTTCTGCCTCTCCAGCCCTCCAGCCACCCTCTTAACAGCACCATCCACCACCCCACTCTGTACATTTTCTTCCTCACAGCCTGTTCCTCAGAGCTGGGAGGAGATCCCAATGTAAAGATTCATCCAACTTGCTCATTTCCTTGCCTCAAAGCTCTCCTTTAACATTTTCTTCTGCCACAGCACCTACAAGGGACAATAAAATCCATAAAAAGTTGCATTTCCTGGCATGAGGAAATAATTGTGCCAATATCTGTGAACAATATTGATTTCGGTGCGGCTGCTCAGAGAGCAACGGGCACCAAGTATGCCAAAATTTTCTGTTTTGCCCTATTTTAGGTGCTTTTAGGATGGGCTGTGCTGCACAAGAAGCTGGACCTTGTGATGAGCACCTCATCCTTGCTGGGATGCTTTGGGCCACTCGATGATGACACGGCGCTTGGTCCCAGTTCTGGCACAGTGTGTCCTTCATTCGTGGGGGAGCCCAAGCCAAGAAGGGTGGATTCCAGCCTTTAAAAGATATATGAAAATCTGCTTTTATAGAGCTGTCAGGATGTGTTTCTTCTGCGTTGCCATGGCAGCCCTGGGTAGGCATTGGCCAGCGAGCCCTTGATGCCGTGAGCCCTGATTCCATCTGGGATATTTCCAGTGCCAAAAACTGCTCCAGAAGTAGCCAGTGCACTCCTTTACACACACAGGATTTCCAAAATGTTTTTGCGTCTTCAAAGCACTGTGCAAACAGGAGCTAATTAAACTTTAATTAATGTCTTGACAGTGAAAAGGTTTTTCATTTTGCTTTTAGCTGATGCTCATTCATGGCCAATGGAAATCATCTAAGACCCCAACCAAAACACTTTCAGGGTAAACAGACTCTGATTTGCTGCATACATTTAGCTAAGAGCCGAGTGAACACTTTTTTTGTAAATGTATTTATTTTTTTTAAAAAATATTTCCCTATTTTTTTTCTTCCCTGCACAAAGACAAAAAAATATCAAGCTGGAACGAAATGACAGAATATATGTAAAACAGGGGGGAAAGGTTAAATACCAAAGTGAAATTGGGCATTAAAACAAAAGTCCATTCTCGGGGTGTAAACGAAGTGTCCAACCCTTTCATCAAAAGTGTTTACAGCTTATTTTTGTAATGTGAGTCTAAGTGGATAATGTAGCGCACAGCAAGGGGCTGTGCATAAATACGGCCCTGTTTGTGATTTTAAAAATCATAACATTCTTTGAAATATGAAAATCCTGAGTCTTGATACAATCCATATTATTGAACCGATGCCAGCCACCTCCATGGATCTGATTAGCTTGCAGCAATCCAGGGATTTGATAGAGAGCTGATTTGAGAGCACAGCCTTCGTAGGGTGGCGATGAAGTGACACAAAATTCAAAGATTCAAAAAGGTGAGGGTTGTTCCCCTCTTCTTGCTATATCTTCAACGGAAATGCACAGTCTTCAAGTTCTTTGGGGAATCAGCTCATTTAACATCAAAGAGACAATTCTAGATTCAAGAAGGGTCTAAGAAACTCGAGGTGCTCAAAGTAAAACCTTGATCTTGCATGATTACCAAGAAAATGTCCTGGAGAGGTTCCAAGGTCTCACTTTTTTTTTTTTTTTTTTTTTTTTGATCCAATATGCCAGTGTNGATCCAATATGCCAGTGTTAAAATCTTTCACTTGCTCATGGCCAAAATCAAATCTTGGCACAACAGGTTTGTCAAAGACCTCTCCTTTCTCCATCCATGTTCAGATCCAGCTGAACAGATCAGGTTGGATGGGGCTTGGAACAACCTGTTCCGCTGGAAGGTGTCCCTGCCATGGCAGTGGGGTTGGAACAAGATGATCTTTTATGCTCCTTTCCAATCCAAATCATGCCATGATTCTATGATGTCCCTGCTGATTGCAGGGGGTTAGGATGAGATGATCTTGAAGGTTCTTTCCAAATCCAACTATTCCATAATTCTAGGGTTCAATCTGCCGCATTGAAGATTTCTGTTGGAAGAGAAACCACCAAGAACACCTCGATTAGGTGTCACACTGGAGCGTGGAAGGATTCGCTCTCAGCCTCCACTGATGGCAGTGGTTTTGAGAAAGGAACATGGTCCCAGTGCCAAGGAGGAATTCCATGTTTCTCTGTCTCTGCCAGCTCCAAACATGTCCCAGGACGAGAGCTGGGGTGGGCACTCCCCAGTTCATATGGACTCCACCTGTGGTTTGGGTGACCACAAAGACAACACGGGAATTCTCGCCTGGAATTTGGGTGGGAATTCTGGTCAAAAACCACTTCAAGGAAGCTGGACCTGGACCAGCTTGTCCTACTTGGGCTGATGTTTTTGCTGGGAATGTAAATGATGCTCCTTCCCTCGTTTATCACACCTTGAGCTCTCCAGGCCACAGCACATCGGCAGGGCGTTCTGGCTGGGCTTGCTGAGAAATATTTTGAAAACCTGGAAAGACGGAAGACTCAGCCCTCAGAAACCCATGTTCTTTTGTGACTGAGCTCTCTGGATACTCTCACTGCATTTTTAAAAACGAGACCGTTGGCAGAGTTTTCTAAAATCGTTGGTTTCCTGCACCAGAAAACAAAGACAGCCAAACCCTTTCCAGTGAGTTTGATTGTTCTTGTTCCTTGCTTTGCTGCAGGAAGCACGAGAAGCCAATATCTTTAATAACTGGGATCCGAGCAGCTTTCTCACAACTCCTTGATGTTTTTTTCAGATCAATTTATATAATACATTTTGTAAATTCTGTTCAAGTTTACCATTAGGAACAATTCCCGTTATTCATTCAACGTTTTCCTTTGTTTAATTTAATAGGATTTCTCTGAAATGTCTTCTTATGCCAATCAGAAAAAAATATGCTTTTCCTTTCCTAGTGGTTTACAGACCTCATATACATGCAGACAGTTATCATATCCTCCCTTAGTCATAATTTGGCCAACTTAGCCGTATTTAGGTATTTTAATCTTTTCTCGTAAGTCATTCCCCTTTGGCTCTTTATTATTTTTATTACTTTTTAAAAATTATTTTTATTTTTCCTGCCCTCCTCTCTCCCAGAGCTCTCTCTGTGGTGTTGATTCCTTGCTGAGGTTCCTTGAGTGGAACAGCATCCGAGAAATAAGATGATCACCATTGGGATACTTTGGAAAACTGCTCTCTCCGCGGTTGATTCAGCTCCATCTCTCCTTCTGGAGTCTCATAAAGGACAAATTTTCCACTGTCATATCCTACAACCAGCAGAGATCAATTGTTCTCAGTGGTGATCACATACCTCTTAATGCATGGAGAATTTTTCTGCTTCAGGTGACTTATTCTGAGTTATTGAAGCTTTGCCAGTAATTCAGCTCCTGTGTTTTCCCCCAGTGTTTCCCCCATCTGCAAATCCAACAAGGCACATTTCATTTGCTCTGTCTTCCAATGTATCCATGAAGAAATTAGATAAAGTCAGGCTTAACTCACTTTCCTCTCCAACCAGCACCTCCTTCATCTCCTCAAATGTAACATATCAAACTTTATCCTGGTTTATGGTGTTCCAGCCAATGCAGAGACCACAGAGAAGTGCTCATATCCAGGCCAGAGCGAGTCAAGCTTTCAAATAAGATTTTATGGGACTATCAAATGCTTCACTAAAACACAGAGAGATCTGCCCAGAAACCATCTTAGCTGGTTTAATTTTCCTGGCCAGGCAATTAAAGTTGGAGGAGCTGCTCACGAGATTGTGAATATCTCTTATGGAGGTCTCTGCTGGTTTAGAGCCAAAAAGAATGTTTTTAACTGAGCTTTCCTCCCTACTAAAATGAGCTCCAAGAGCTATAGCAGCACACCAGACCTGTTTGGAGGAAATCTGGGCACAACTCCTTGACCTGTGATTTTCAGGTGCAAAGTAAAGTCAGCCTGGACACCACATCAGCCCTGCCAGTGCCCTGCTGTGCATCAACGACCTGCATTCATCTCCTGGTGGCCCTGCACAGGTTGTTGGTGCCAAGACTGGCAGAGGGACTCGATGTCCACCCATGTGGACACCTGTGGGCTGCCCTGGGTCAGCCTCACCCAGAGCAAAGGAAATCAGAACTGGGGAAGGAGAAGCTCAAGACCTGAGGCCGCTCTGTGTTGGCTTGTCATCACCTGACTTAATGGTTAACATTATTATTACGTTTAAGAGAGAACATAAGGAATGCATTTGTCTGGAATTACTTATCACTTGGAAGTCTGGGCTCACAAGGAGATACGAACAGCTTTAGCAGGTCAGGCTGGGAGCCCATGCCAAATAACCTCCTATCTGCAACAGTAGTGAGAGCCCAGCAAAGAGTACAAATGTAGGTCAGTCCTACAGCGATATTTCCCCCAAAACACTTGCCCAACTTGCAGTGGTTTCTGGCTTAGGCACTCTCTGAACCAGACATGGAGCCTTTCTGTTTAATACAAAGCCCAGATGGATTTTAAAAACCTCTGATGAGTTTTTCTTTCGCGAAAGCATCCAGTAAACTTTTAACGCTCCCAGGATCCCGTAGCAAGGAGTTCCACAGGATGACAGAGCATGGTGTGGAGGATTGGTCCTGCTTGGTTTGAACTGCCAGCCACCAGCTTCATTTCATTCTTCTGAGTTTTGTGTTAGGGGGAAAAAACAGCAAACAGCTGCTTGCTATTCTTCCCTTGTCATTCCTAATTTCTGAGAAGGCCATCAAATCCTCTCAGTCATCTCTCCTCTGGCTGTAGAAACAGATTTGGTTTAATCACTCTCACACTGAGGACTGAGTCTTTAATTATCCTTGGCGCCATCCTCTAAGTGTGTTCCAGTTTGACTGGTTCCTCTAGGAGCTGCAGGATTTCAGGTGTTCCAGGTGGAGATGAACCCAAAATTTATAAAATAACACCCTTTCCATGTATGCATGTATGCATATATGTAGGTATGTATGTATGTATGTATGTATGTATCTATCTATCTATCTATCTATCTATCTATCTATATCTATCCATCTCTTCTTCATTTCTTGACAATTTCTAACACTCACTTTGCTTCCTGAGCATTACAAGCCCAAGTATTTCCCAGGATAATCACTCTCAGAGCTCTAACTCGATGATTAGTTAGCTTAGAGTGGAAGAGAGAGTGTAGAGTTAGTTTAGAGGATTTGCAGCACCTTCCTCCCCTGTGTCCATCACTTGACATTTATCAATCCTGAATTTCACCTGATGTTTTCTCACTCAGCCGTGGACTTCCAGTTGGATTTTTGGCATCTCATCAGAGTCACCTTTCATCTCTATCCCCTGAATAATTTAATATTATCAGCAGGGTGGACTCATCAGTCTGTCTCCATCCTCACATGATGATTTTTTTCTCCACTTTTCCTTAGTTTGACACTAGATCCTAATCCATCTGTCGAGTGGAGTGACCCATACAGAACTATGCCATTAGTGGCTGCTGAAATGCCTTGGAAAGCATCTTTCCCTGCTAGGATGAGTGATGTGGGAAGAGGAGTAGAAAGAAATTTCCTCTTATTCCTGGAAATAAATGACAATTGTTCTTAAAGTCTGCAGACGTCTGGCTATTACATCATCTGAGGCTCTGGAGTTTCCAGCTAATAGTCCCTTAACAAAGGAGATGCATTTCCTTCAAGGAATTCCACCACTTACACATCTGATATTAATTCTTATTGGGCAAAAACAAGAATAGGCACAAGTGACTTTTCCAGTTGATGTTTACTTTTTCCCAGGCCACAAAACATCCATTGACTGTGAAACTTCAATTTGCTGCATAACAAATGCCTGCTTTCGTAATAGGTTAATAAAGCTGTTTTACAAATAACAGCACGAGAAGCTGCAGATGCTGACCTAAGGAAAAAAAAAAAATAAATACAAGCAACATTCAGGTTTAATTTGATTATTTATTAAATATTTATCCCAGTATCTGAGAACGGAAGGAATTTCATTCTGCCCAGCTGGTCATTCTAAGATGTTGAAGTCAGCAAAGGAATGACAACAGGGAGATCTTGTGCCTCCTGGGAGTTCTAAATTGCACTTTGAGGCTGCTATTTGTTTCTTTGCTCCTATTTCCCCATCCTCGAGGCGAGGAGGGCGTTTCTTTGCCCACTGGCACGGGAGAAAACTTTAATTTAGAAAGTGTGCAAAGCACAGAAATCTGGATTTTCAGTAACCCTGCCCAAGCTTGGTGGTTATAAATGAAATGAGCCAGGAGAAAATCCTTGATCCTGGGCTTGTAGCCCTTGGGATGATCCCTGGGATGAAGGCATTCCCTGGAGCACTGGACGGGCAGAAAACGTGGCTGAGCACAGAAGGGAATATTCGGGCCAGGAAAGGGAATGAGATGTGGATTACTGTGTAAATATTGCCCGCTTTGAAGCGAACAGGTCCGTGTTTGGGCAGGATCAGATACTCTCTGCTCACAGTTTGAGGCACATCATGAGTTATTTTGTGTTCCTGCCATTGCGATTTCACTGCAGCCTATTGCAAAGGGCCAGCTGAGGTAAAGGGCAGGGAAAGGCGCTGGGGTGCACATGCCCTGTTGTCCAGCTGGAAAATCCCTATTTTCTGCTACAACACCACCCAGCCGTCAGCCATTTTCCAGAGCAACTGCTGGGTGGGGAGGACAGGGACATCTGGATCTCACCAGGGAAGCTCCCTCTGCCTTGCACCATCCCTCCTTGCTCCTTAATTGAGTCTGAAAAGATGAGATTTGAGCTTTACTCCTGCCTGGGAAGGTTCTATTCTTTCCCTTTGTCCATATTCAGTGTGGAATCTGGTCAATGCTGTGCTCCATCCCTGCCACACACGCCAGTGCCCTCTACTTAAAGACTGTGTTTTGGAAATAAATCCTTTTTTTTCCTACGGTTTATCCAAATCCTCGTATTTTTCCTAAACATCTGTTACAGGGAAAAGTCAGTGGGTGTCAGTGTCATTCAGGATCAGCCCAGGACAAGCAGGGCTCTCCTACGTCAGTGCTTTCCAGGGTTTTACCACATTTGGATGCAGCGTGGATCAGAGATCTGGCACGAATCCTCCTTCTGCATCTTCTCTTGGTGTCGCTGAGATAGAAAACAGAAAGCATCAGCTTGCAATAAATTCCCAGATGTGCTAAGTAACACACAATGGAAATCCTTTCAGCAAACTGTCAGGAGGAAGGGACTTCTCTGGGAGGAGGCAAGGGCAGCTGCCTCTCTGCTGAATTTGGCAGATTGGGGTTAACAGCTGCTCCCCAACCTATTATAACCTCATTTTTCTGCTCCATTTTTCTGCTGCTGAGGCACCTCAGGATCAGGAACTTCATCCTCCCCAGGGCTGTGAAAACACCATCAGTGCTGAGGGCGTTTTTTGAGAGTTTAAGAGTTTTTTGAGATATTGTAACAAAAATCTTTCTGCTCGTGCATGGATGGTTCTCTTAAATACACAAAAAATCAGATATTTGGCATTTTTGGAGTTGCCACCCTTCAAAAAGAACAGCAGCTGGCTGGGTCAGGATCAAGTGTCCTGGACAAAGGGAAAAAAAAGGACATAGCTGTGGCTCCAAACCTGCTGGAAGCATTTCCATGCCATGCTGAGCCCTTGGCTGCTC
Organism: Grantiella picta; assembly: GCA_013397955.1. Lineage (NCBI taxonomy): Eukaryota > Metazoa > Chordata > Aves > Passeriformes > Meliphagidae > Grantiella > Grantiella picta. The sequence goes on from VZRM01002573.1 coordinate 2,779,020, forward strand.
TGCCCTCAGCACAGCTACCGACAGATGTGTTTTTTATGGCTGAAGACAACTTTCTTCTGGACACGAAACCCCAGAGATAAAAAGGCCTTTATTTACAAGTGGTGGAGCAGAGAGGTTGCAAACTACACCCCTGAGCCAGCCAAGGTTTCTGTCCAGAGGTGGGAGAGGAGTGGGAAGTCAGTGGGATTGGAAATCATCCCCCACATTTTACCCTTTTTGGCACTTCCGGGCTCTTTTGCACTCTCTGCGCTGGAACCCTGTGAATTTCTCCTGCACAGGAAGAACAGAAATTATGTAAAATCCAGCTTTTCACTTATCCCAGGCCGGCTTGATTCTTAAAAATGTCTTTAAATTATTTTTTTGGGTGGCTCATAAAATTTGGAAAGTTCTGGGGCACGGATTAGGAAGAGGAGTCCTGCAGTGACAGAGATGGGACCCTCGTGTACCCACAGATTGTTGGAAAATCCCAGATTTCTGGGCTCATAAATGGCATTATCTGGAAATAACTGCACCCACTGATTCTTTTTTTTGGGGGGGGCAGCATTTACAGAAGAATTACATTTTAAAATCTGAAAAACGCCCTGAAGGAGGTTCCTTTTTCGAGTGAAAAGTCCATGCTCCAATTCTCCCTACAAATGCCTTCCCACTTCGCTTCTTTCCACGCAGAAATAAGGGAAAGGCTGTTTAATTTTTAAAAATAAAAGGTTAAAAAATTGTTGTTCTCCTCCACAACACAATGCCGAAGCACAGTGTTTTATGAACACAAGGGTGAGAAATCAGCTCTCTCAGCCACCAAGCCGCTGATAAATCCAAAGAACATACAGGAAAATATCATTAACAGACCAAACTACACTCTCCAACTACAGGCTAAATTATTCCACAGTCATACTCCCGATTTTGCAAGATGATAAAATCCATGTTCTTGTGAAAGTTCAGCCTCCAGCTTGTAAGGAGTCCAGTGCTGAGCTCCAGATCCCTTTACAGCAGATAGAAATGACTCATTAGCTCCAGCATGGCTTGGATCAGCCTCATCTCTGGGAAACTCCTTTCAAAAAATCAGAGTTTGCAGATGAACAATTCTCAGGAATAATCTCAGTGTTTTATTTGGACACTCGTGTAAAAAGTGAAAAGCAGGGAGGGTGGTTTTTTCCCAGGAGATGGAAAAATAAGGAGACAACAATATCCTAATAGAATAATTAATCCTCCTTGTGGGATGTACTTTTCAAATTGGACAAACAATTTACTGTGTGCAATAATTTAGGAGCACAAATCTCACAAGAGATAATAGGATTTTGCTTTGAATTTAACAATATTCCTTTAAAAACTCTCCCTCTGATTGTAAAGCTGCTCTTAGGGCTACAACGTGTCTGCATTAAGAATAAAAAGAGGAAGAGTAATAAGATCTACTCATTAAAAAAGAAAAAAATACTGTGCATTTTCAAGAAATAATTCAATGTATTTTCTGTGTGTTCTGCTAGAAGGTTATTTAGCAATCATTTTAACTACAGGAAATAAGTAAGATTATTTTTTCTAGGGTTTGGGGTTTTTTTTGGTAAAACAAAATAGAAAATTAAGATACATATCTTTTGCTGCAAAACGCTGCCATTAAATACAGCAATGCTGTACAAACTGCAGACAACTAAAAGTAGGCTCATAATGAAATAGAAATCTAAAATACAGTGCTATAGGTTTCTCCTTTTCATGAATAAGTCTGATGTCATATATACAAATATCTATTCACTATTAATGATTTTTTAAAGTACTGCACGGTGATTTTAGAATGGAGCTGATATCTACAACCTTGACAGGAACATAATCCCTTTACTAACCTTTGCATCACTATAAAACACTGGTTTTAATGCAATTTCATACTGAGAAGAATATTTTATAATGTTAGATTTCCATATATCTTGCGGCTGTTAATGTGTTCTGTGATTTATGACCCATTTTGTTTTGCAGATCGGGAGTTCTGCGCTTCAAAGAAATATTTTGCCAACGTTGTTATTCCCTTCTAAAATTCCATTTCGGTGGTAATGTATTTTTGAAGAGTGAAGCCCAAGAACAGAAATAGCACAGATTTTTTTTGAAATCTATACAGCCTTGTGTAGTTTTCATGTACAGCCAAACATTCATCATCGTCTCCCTGCTGCTTTAGAACCACGAATGTTATTATTCCCTTCTATTTCTGCTAGGTAGGAATACTAATGAGATATCATTTCCCTGCTTTTGTAAAAATCTCTCTCCCGTTGCTTGTTCAGCGGATAAAAACTCCAAAGTCGGCGAGGAGTGCGAGCACTGCTGAAACTCCATCCCTCCAACCCAAACCCTGCAAACTCACAAACCACCCTTCCCATTTCACCCCTGCTCCCTGGCTTTGCCTTCAGCAGCCCCCAAATTTCAGAACCCGAAATTCCCCCCATCCCACCCGTTTTGCTGTCAAACTACCCAGCATTTTACTGAGGCAGATCAGAAAAATCGCCGCAAACAAACGATCGGGCAAACTGATTAAACCCCGGCGGAAAAAAACCTTCTTAGCCATCAGATTTCCTGAGCTTTTCCCCCTCACTCTCACTGCTCTACTTACTTGTAATTACGTCTGGGACCATTCCTTCCTATTCCACGGGATAAACTGGAATATTCTGCTCAGCAGTTTTGTCTCTAGCTCTTTAAACACCAGAGACCTTAGAAGCAAACAACCCTTTTTTCTTTCCTGCCCGTTATGAAATTTTAATGATCTTCCAAGGCTCTCAAAATCAAACCAACTTTCTTCCCTCCCCCTGCCCCAACAACTTGGCTCCTTTGTACCTTTTGTTTCAGAACTGTGCCCAAACTAAATACACCAAACCAGGAGGGAACTACAGCTTTGAAATAGGGGTTAAAGTGACCCTTGTTTTCCTGAGCCTTTTCCCGCTCCTGGGAAGTGCGGGGTTTTCCTTGGGGAGCGTTGGAAAAAGCAGGTGGGGAGTGGAAAGTGGAGCAGAGATTCAGTCTCAGGGCAGAGAGCCCTCAAAAGGGGTTTCATGGAGGGGCTGGTGGTGCCAAACAGCTTTGTGATGGATGTGTTTATGCTGAAAACTAAGGTCCCATTCAGCCGGGGCTGGGCGGGAGACGTGTGTTAAGGAGCCTTGTTCCAGCATTCCCCAAGTGCCAGGGCAAGGGTTTGTGTTAAAGGTGATCTGCAGGCCTGAAGGATCACCGGGAAGGACCCCAAAAAGGCTTTATTTCTCTGGGAGAGAGGAAAACCTGCCTGCAAAGCCTTCCCCACCTTAGGCACGGCTGGGCTCAAAGGGCTGCAGTGACAGGGGAGATAGGAGGTGACAAAAAGAGCTGTAAAATAAGGAAAATGACTGGCTAATCCCTGCTGCTGGAATGGATTGGTATTTGTCTGGAGATTTGGGAGCCCTAAACTGTCCCAAACGTATCTTTGCACCTCTTGTCAATCCCCTTCACCTCAATGACTCCAAATTCACAGTATTTGACTCCTGTGCAGCACCTCCTGCTCCCAGTCCTGCCCTGCTCAGGCATAGATGGAAATTACAGCCTTTCTGAATCTTCCCTAATTTATGCCAAGTGCTTTTAGTCAGGTTGGAGAGAGCTGCCTGGGAATCCCTGAAATGCTGCTTTGTACCCCTGAGATACCCCAAACAGCCATTCCAAGTGGGGTTGGCAGGTTGCAGCCCAAATTTCACCTCCAAATTTGATGTGTGGAGAGCACCAGAGCAAAGCACAACCTGGCTGGAGGTTGGCAGAGCCTAACACCACTGCAACAGCCCGTGGAGTCCTCTGTGCTTCCAAAGGTGGAATTTAGAGAAGGATGATGTGCAAAACTCGGTGTGATTAACAGAGATGTGGAATGTGGGGTGGGAATTTCATAGCTTTGGAGGTAGATTTGTCATCTCAAAATGAGATCTGACTTAGCTTCGCTTGGTTCCAGAGAAGGAAGGTGGAACTGGTGGATTGGTGTGTTGTCCTGGTGGATTGTCCTGTTGGATTGGTGGCTGTCCTATCCTCATTTTATTGTCCACATATGGACAATATGTCCTTTGGGATATGGATGGGAAAGAAGAGCAGAAACAGCCCTAAGAAAAGTCCAGGGAGAGCAGCTGGGGTAAGAAGCAGAGGACAAATTCGAGGTAAGTGCAGGTTTTGGGGTGAAAACTGGGGATTCAGGGGTGCTCAAGACAGGCCAGAGCATCTCTGCTGGCAACAGCTTGGGGACATCAAGTGCCACATCCCATAAAGGGAGGAAGGGGCTGCACTCCCCAAGTGCCCCCAGCCCTCCTCATTTAGGGTTTGACCCTCTGGAAGGGCTGAGCAGGGCCAAGGGCTGGCCTGGGAACGGCTGGGATTCGCACAGCCCAGTCCCTCACTCCCACGGCCCTGGGCAGCATTGTTCTCTCGGAGCAGACATGTTTCCTTCCAAGGAGCAGACATGGAAAGAAAAACACACACAAAAACAAATCATCTCGTCCTTCCTTCTCCGGATGGCGCGCAGCCCGCTCCGGCTTGTCACTGAGGCTGGAGGTGGACACGATCCCAGTCTGCCAGAGGCCGTGGGGACATGAAGAATTCATCTCCCAAGTCCCTTTTCCCTGGAAAATCCCCTCCTGATGGCGGCAGACCCAACCAAGCTTTCTCCCTGACTCCTCTCTGAGCATCTCACTGCTGCCAGCCCATCCCAGCACCTCCCAAGGTGTACTTGGGGGTTTTCCATGTGTCCAACTCTTCCTACTCGGTTGGGAAGGATCTGAATCGGACCATGGCTCTGTCAGTCTTCCCTAACATTCACCCAGTACAGTTCCCTGCCTTTCTGCAAGCATTGGCACTTTCCTAATGTCTGTCAGGATTTTGGGTCTGCAAGGTTTTGGCTGGGAAGAAATCGCTGCAGAAAGAATCAGAAACAGCCATGGGTTATTTCATCCCTCCTTTTGGGCTGTATCCAGTCCCCAAGCCCTGGAGGCATTGAAGCTCTGGGTACAGCTCTGGAGATACAAAATTCCTGTGTGTTTTGTAGGGGATAAACCCACCCCTCGCTATGGGATCACCACTTTTCACCCTGGCTCTGTTATCTGTCCCTCATCACGTATTTTTTTAAGCTTTCTCTCCTCACAAAATAGTCTGTGGATCATAACAGCCTGAAAACACAGTTGGGCATCTGTCCTGCTGCTGGGGCTTTTGGCTGCTTTTCGATCATTAAACAGGCCTGGCTCTGCACAACCTGACAAATACGAGGTGAACTTTACTCCCAGGGCTGCCACCTTCACACAACAAGGGCACATATTCCACAGCTGGGGAGCTGTTATTCGGCTCGGACTGTACCACAGGTCAGAATTTATGGCTTTGTTATTATTATGTTTGCGAGCTCTACAGCCGCACGGCTCCCGCGGGAACCCGCGGCGCTTTCGCTTGGCCGTGGCACTCAGACATTCATAACCCACCGAAGAGGAAGCATTGAAAATGCTGGGAATATCCTGTCTAACACTGTCTCTCATCTCTCTGACCCTCAGGTAAGGGCCAGACTTTGTTTGCACCCAATGGAGGAGGAAGCTGATAAAGGGCAGTAGGGGAACATGGATGGCAATGAACACTCAGCAGCAATGCTGCCAGACACCTCTGCTGCCCTGTTTGTTCCCTCTAATGACACATGTCCCAAATTTCCTGATCAGGACACTCATCGTGTTGCTCTTGGTGTTTTATTGCCCTCTGATGTCGAGCCAGGAGCTTCACAATGGGAGTTAACCCGGTGTTAATGAGTTTAACCACTGCAGCTCATCTGCTGACTCCTCAGAGTGTTCATGGCTTTGGGGGCACCAGAGAGGGATTGTCACTGACGGACAGTGTGTAAACACACCACGCTCTGCCCAGAGTGCCCTGGGAGCCTCCACAGCAATGCTGACAACTCAAAACCCTTGCTTTTTGGCTTGTGGTTTGGCAGGGAGGGGGGCACTGCTGGCGTTAAATATCTGGGGTGGGAGATTTCCCCCAGAAGTCCCATGGAGAGGTGATAATGAGCATCTGCCAGGCTTCCTATGGGGACTGCAGCGAGCAAACTTCTCTGCTGCAGTGTAGGCTGTGGGGCCAGCGACATGGGGACATCTGTCACTGAGCAGGACCAAGCCATCCTGTGAGTTTAGCTGCCAGAAATGCCACCTGAGCCCCCTGCAGCATCTTGGTCCTTCCCCACTAAGCCACAGACTCTTCAGAAAAGTCAAAATATTCCAAACAACAAAAGTCCTCACTCCCAAAGAGCATCAACATCTCCCACCATGCACAGCCAAGAGCTGACATTGAACTTACAAGATGTATATAATAATAAATACTTATATCCCTGATATACAATGGTAGGGTTTTCTTTAGCATAGGATAAACTTTCCAACCACCTTTTTCTTTTCCCCTCCTGTCTGAAGAAATGATTCCATGCTGCACCTGTCCACAGAACACATCATCTTAATTCAGCATACCTCAGCTCCTGCTGGGCAGAGGCAACTGGATACCCTCAGGCAAAGGCCAAAGCAGGAGTCCTTTAACCTAATAAGGCAGACAAGGCTACAAAGGCATCTACAATTCCCTTGGATTTTCCTCCAGGGAGGCAGGTGCTATCTCTCCTTGAGGAGCACAAATATCTGACATGGTCATGACCGTGTCATGCCTTTCTTTCACTGCTGGGTGTTCCTGTACTGTGACAGTTCCTGGTTTTCCAGCTGAGATCACATCCATGGAATCCTGCAATGGTTTGTGGTGGAAGGGACCTTGAAGATCAGTGTGTTCCTGCCATGGGCAGGACACCTTCCACTATCCCAGGTTGCTCCAAGCTCTGTCCAGCCTGGCCTGGGACACTTCCAGGGATCAAGGGGCATCACAGCTTCTCTGGGCACCCTGTGCCAGGGCCTCACAGGGAGGAGTTTCTTCCTGATATCTAATCTAGATCTACCCTCCTACATTTTGAAACCATTTTTAACCATTTTATCTGTAAATGCTTTTGTCTAAAGTCACTCCCCAGCTTTCAGTTGCCCGATTTTTTGGCAGCAATTGCCCAATAGCACCTACAATGGCTGGATTGGTGTAACCACCACCTGCCTTCCACCTACAGATCCCTGTGTCATCCCCTTGTGCTGAGGATGGGCCTAAAAGCCGTGTCCTGGATGATCAGGTGGGCAGAATGCCCAGCAGAAATGATGGGGAATCACCTGAAACCGTGACTGATCCTCCTGTCACCACCTGTGAGCTCCCAGTGACACGCAGGAGCACCAGAGGGACCGGAGCAGCCCAGGACAGAAGGGTGCTGCTGCCAAAATGGCAATGGGAGGGATTTGCTGAGGATTTGGGGCAGTTTTGGTGGGAGAACAGGAGAGATTCAGTGTCCCCAGAACCCGCAGGGTCTCCCACATGCGCCGGCAATTCTCACTCTGGGTTTTACGAGGTGAGAGGAGCTGCTGGAAGGCTTTTTCCCCAGCCTGTGGGGGGAAACAGGCAAAGCCCTCCTGGCGAGGACAGGCTCTCAGCCCAGGTGTGAGTGACAGCAGTCAGGAGCTCCTGGAGTCTGCACATGCCAGCCTGGGGAATGGGCACTGGAAAAGCTCAGAAATGCAACATCTGCTTTTTAAAAAAATAAAACAGCCCTCTGACCAAGTACGTAGCAGAATTTCCCTCTTCCAGGAGCTTCTGAATGAGGGAGCCAAGAATTTGTAAAGGTAAAAAAAAATATAGGAGGATGGAGATAAATTTCAGCTCCAGTGCTGTGGGCAGAGGGTGAACAAAGGCAATCTGCTTTTGTGACACTCAGGAGAAAGGCAGAGCCCAGCAGGAAGAAAGAAGGATCCGATTTCACATCTTGCCCTAATGAGCCCAACATCACACGTGCCTTTCCCAACGAGAAAATGCTCTGTCGGCCCTGGGGTGGCTGCCTGTGGATTTGTGCACACGTGGGATGCGGGGCTGAGCTGTGCTGTTTCAGCCCAGCTCTCCACTCGGGCATGTAAGTTAATCCTTGTGGGCGATTGGATTTGCACTTCACACTCTCAGCGAAATGTTAGACATTTGTGAGCTGCGTGAGAGGGAGAAAAAGCAGCTTTTTGCCTGGCAGTCGGGGTGACCTGGCCTGATTTCAGTCCTGGCACCCCCCAGACCCACTCACATTTTTTTATTCCTCGTTACATCCTGCGCAAATTCCTTCTGGTCTGAGAGTTTCCATTCTTGATCTCTGTCCAAAGGTGAGCGTTCTCTGCTGAAAGTTTGTTCTAAATTGATTTAACTATTTTTAAAAGTTACTCGTTTGCTGGATAAATATCCCTTTGCCTGATTTGCTCCTCCAAAGGGAGCAGCAGGGATATAGTAAAATGTTTTAGGAAGAATAGTCTGGTTGATACCAAGGGAGCCAAATGAAAGAGAAACAAAGAAAGCAAACAGGATATTTATGGCCAATCTAGAGAACTCTCTCTCTCTCTATGTAGACATTAAAAATAGCCCAGAAATAACAATATTGGCTTTCTGCTCCATCCTCAAACCCAGAGAACAACCTTTGAAAGACTGGGATGCACATCCAAGGACTGAGAGTAGAAAGGAAACAATCCTGAACACCTCCTTAACCTGCAGAGAAGGAAGTTTAATTTATGCACACCCTGAAATACACACACTGCTCTGTTTTCAGATGGAGCTTAATCATTCACTCTTCATTTCCTTGGAGAAAGCTCACAGTTCTTCAGGGCAAAGAAAAATGGGGCTAAATTAGGGAGCTCCCGTGCCTTTTCCTGCTGCAAATTTTGAGTTGCTCCCTGTCCTTTTGAAAAAACGAGTCAATAAAATAGTCCCACAAGAAAAAGAAACGCTGTACTTTCAATTTACTAAATAAACACAAGGAGAAAGCATGCAAGAGTTACGTAGTTTGCAAATATCTCTCAAAAAGTAAAAATCCCACTATTTTTCCAGTTTAGGCGTCACTAATTTGGAGCGAATAGATCTTGTTGAATTAGCAATTTTCATCTCCAGAAAGGTCTACACTGTCCAAATGTTCTTTTTTCTGCCAAAAAAAACCCCAAACTGCCCTTTCCCTTTTTGTGCACAAGAATTTGTCACTGCTACAACCTGAGGGTTTCCAGTGTTGGTCAGAACCTGCTGAAGGGAAGAACTGCCTGAGATATATCTTCCCTAAAAGGGGCTTTGTCCTTTCTGCTCTTTTCTCCAGCAAACCCCCCAAATCCTGCTTTAGAAAGCTGGTTGGAACAAGTAAGGCAGTGTTTCAGCATCCATTCTATTTTTCCAGCTGAATTTAAATTTCTTTTAAAGCATAAATGGCGTCATTAACATCAATTTGTGGATCTGTTAAGACGTAGGTGGTCTGATGCCTTAAATATGACTGTGCTTCATTCACTCCACCACTCTGAAAAATGCTTCAGCGGGATGCAACGTAAGGAATTACCATCCAGCTCCTTTTTTTTTTCCTTTTTTGTTTCCCAAAACAGCTGTGTCACAGATAGCCCTCCCCTCCCCTTGCTCCTCTGACCTCTTACTCTGCAATCCTCTTGGATTCCCTCCAGGGAAGGCAAATATTCCCTCCACCTTCCCCCAGAATTGTGTGCTCCTTTAACCTCGGAACAATCTCCAGCCACTAAAAATAGACTCCCAATTCCAAACTTTGCCGGCTCTCGTCGTGCCACTGCTGAATTTTGACATTCCGTTCTCCTCCGCGGGTCACATGCGCCATTCCTGCCTCCTTGCCAAGGCTGACGAAAACACGACTTGTCACCAAAATTTTAAGCAGGAATTCCAAGGACCAGACCAAAAAATGAAAAAAAACAATTATGTGTTGAGAAGGTTTTTCATACGAAGACCGACAGAGAAAAACATTCACAGAACTACAGACTCATGGAAACTCGAAATGGAAAATGGATTAGGTCATCCAGGTGATTTGTTTGTTAATTTAGGATAATCCCCTATGGCACTGGCTGGCTCAAAAGGCCAAAATGAGAGATGTCTTACCAGCATCTACGAAGGTTATTCACAACCCAAGATGTCTCTGAGAATTTCTGACATTCAGACTGAATTCCTCCTCTCAGAGCATCTCCTGTCCCTTCCCACCATGGATCTCATTGCCACCAATCTTTCCATCCCATCTTCATGAAAGGACTTGAGGTATTGAGATTTTCTCCATAAGAAATGTCTGGGTTTTTCCATGAATGTTTGCTGGATAATAGACCTTGCATGTTATCAAAATTGAAGTACTCGATGATCTTAGAGGTCTTTTCCAAATTCAATGATTCCATGTTCTAATCAGGACAAATTAGCTTTCCAACTTTCCCTTGGTTTTAACTGATTTATTTGTTGCATGGCATAAGGTACCTCTAAGGAATACATATACACAGAGGTAGCCCCCGAAAAAATCACATCAGTGCAGAGAAACCCCCTGGATACTCCAGATTTGAGGCATGGACAGAAGGTGAAATACAATTTCAATATTATTGTAGTCTATGCCACCTCATCCCTGATTTCAGTCAGTCACTTGGACCCCATCAGTTGCTTGCATTTTGGACAGATAAGATAAAATGCTTGTTTTATTCAAGAGCACCACAGTGGAAAAGAGATGAAGAAAAACAAATCTAAAAATTAAGTGCAGAGAGCTCTGACAGGTTGGTGGTCTGGAATGATCCCTTTCTGGATTTTCCTGCTGCTGGGGGAAAATCCTTGGGGTTAAGGGAGAACAGCTCCAAATCAAACCATTTGTATCAGTGCCCTGGTAGCACCATCTATCACTTTCATTTGAGAACTGTCCTCACAACGCCTGCTTGCTCCTAATCAATACTTCACCATGAATAAAAGCAAACAGAACAAATGGGAAAGATTTATTAACCCTGCTGATATGTTAAAAGCATTCTGTCAAAGAATTTGAAAAATGCTTCTCATATTTAGTGTTCAGAGACAGAAAATCCCTTTTGAGTAAGGCAAGGTATGTAAAATACATCAGTACCTCGGTGTGGAAATCCAGAGCTGGCTCACTCCATACATTACTGATGAATAGGTATTATTGAAAACTGCATGTGGTTCTTAGCAGGGAGAGCAGCTCCACACAAGAATGAGAAAGTAATTGTCAGCACTCAGGGAGAAACACTGGTCACATCTTTAGGGGAGTTGAGAGAATGGGAGGCTTTAAAATGGTAAAACACAAGATTAATGGAATTGGGAGAAGCTGTTGACAGAATTTCTTGAGGGGAATGAAATTGGAAAGTGATACTTGTTGGGACGCGGCCCTTGGAAATTTGCAGCCGTCTGAAGCTATACCCAGATCTCCTCACTGTAATAAAAGTATGGTCTGAGATGAGCTGAGGGTTTGAACCGCATGTCAGAGAGTTCTGCTGGAGAGGGATTCCAAAAAGCACATCACAGTGTGGCCAATGAATCCCAGACACAGGGATGGAGCACGAATAAATGAATCCAGCATGATGCGCTGCGCTGCAGGAAAATCAGCACCTCCAGTACCATCAGCAGAGAGCAAGAACCAACCCCAGAGTGCCACCTTCACCCACAGCGTTTCTCCAAAATTGGGAAGTCAGCGGCGCCTTCAGAGGGAAGAATTCACCTCCAGGCAAACCGCTTCCCAGTTTGTGCTTGGGACCTTACTGGACTGGCATAAAGAAGAGAGGCAGCCTGCAGCCCAGCTCAGAGCCATGTGCTGCCTCTGGGATGGGGAAAAACCAAGGAAATGTGTCAAGGAACATCCTGGGTTTGGATGCAGGGGATATTCTGGTCGTTTCTTAGTGATTGCAGGGCGGAAGAGCAGCACTGTTAAAACACGGAGCAAGTTCATGGCCAGGAGATTGAAGGCAGGTTTTTTCCCCTCTGTGCCTGGCAGGGAGTTTTATTGGAAGCAGACATAGTTTCCATGGTTGCCTTTGTCAACTCTGAATTAAGCCGTTCTTCTGGAGAACATCTTTAATCGACTGGAAGCTGCTCAACCCACTTCACGGGGCAGGTTTTTCACTGGAACAATGTAGTAACACCAGAGCTGTGCTCCACTCGGAGTTCTGACATTTAAAACTCTAGATGGCTTAAGCAATGCGCTTCTAAAAAGATATATATATATATATATATATA
>VZRM01002573.1:2791186-2801567 GCA_013397955.1 Grantiella picta
TATATATACATAATTTCTGAATAAAAAGAAACAAGTAGGGCTTTCTCCATAAAGAACCTCCAGGTTTGGAAATAACTGTCCATTCTCTGGTTGGAAACACTCTCAGATGTCAGGAAGATATTGGAAAGAACAGGCACAACTCTCTCATGAAGCCACTTGGTGAAACAGTGGTCAAGGTCTTGAGAGTGCTCAAGGAAAGACCTTCCAAGGGCAAATTCCTCTCCTGGGATGCTGAGGTAATACCTCCTTGGAGCTAAATTTTCCAACTGAAGGGACAGCATCCACCACAGATTGTAGGAGGTCTTCCCTGTGAGGTCTTTCAAATCCCTCGTGGCCACGTTGAGCCTACCCAGGCTGTGAAAGCCAAAATCATTTCAGGCAAAGCGAGTACAGCAGTAGGAAAGTCAGCTGGAAACCTACTTTTTAAAAATTTCACAACAGAAAGTGAATCAGGTTTGGTCATTTCTTCCACAGTGCTAGCCTGGAATTATCAGGGATTATGGCTTGATGCAACATGAAAATTATCTTACTGTGTCTTATGTATTTTTGTTCTCTTTAAGGAGTTGGAGACGAGGATTATGGAGAACACAGAAAAAACGTAAAATAATCATCTTACTTACAACGAGCTGCTTGGTTTCCTAAGTAAAGTGACATTGGAATACTTCACACTAAATGGCATTTTCTGCCATACCCACAAGTATGTCTTTCCTCCCCGCCGCATTATAATCCAGCACCTAGGAATATCCAGCCAGCTGGATCATTCCTTGGGCAGACTATTCCAGTCAGTCCCTCAGAAAACAGATGTCAAATCCGGCACTGGAAAGGCTCCTGAAGACCTCCCCACCACCACAGCGAGAAGAAAAGGTTGTTTAGAGCCACATAGAAAAAGCTAAGAGGTTTCTTTTGGGCGAGCGGTGTTATTCGTGTTTTCTGATTGGTTTTAAACTTCGAGCTGAAAGAAGGGGATACAAAATCAGGGGCTGGAGAAGCATCTGATGATTTGGACAACGGCGTCTGAATCTCAGAACAGATATTAAATTTGGTCTCTAACTCCCAGTGTAGACTAGAAAAGACTCTCAGTGGAATATCAGATTTTCGAGTGACCCCGCAGTCTTCCATCACAGCTCCCCATCTCTAAGTCAAAATATATTACTGTCAAACTTTCAAGATCTTTTCTGAGAGAAGGGTGGGCTGATTCACACAATAAGTTGTCAAAGTTGGAGGGCAGAACTCTCTTCCGTCTGTTCTCCCCAGCTGCTGGGGCTGCTGTGGTTCCACAGAAGAAAATGTTGATTACATGATCGCACTTGGTTTTTTTCCATTCAACTCCCTACTTCATTCAAAGCCTTGGATGGAAAGTACAGCGGGAATGAATCCAGGCTGTGCCTCAAAACAGAGCCATTTTTGCAGGTCTCACCTCTTTTTTCACAGTAGTTGGAAGGGGCATGAACTTGGAGCAATCAGATGTCTAAAGGCTTTATAGAGTGGAGACAATTTAAGGTTGCTTGGGTGTTCTGGATCCAAGCACTTCTTAATCTCCTCAGAGCCTGACTTTGCAACTTAAACATTTCTTTAAATGCTGATTTTAGATGTGCTGCAGAGTTAAAAAAAGGCTGGCACTGTAGGAGATTGTAACATGGAATTGTATAAGAAATGACAAAGAAAAAGCATAATTATTTAGGATAATCTGCAGTGATTATACTGAGCAGTGGAAATTAGGATTGAGTGTGATACTCATCTGACCTACAATGGAGTATTTAAATAAATAAGATGGGGAAAAGGATTTGAGATCCTTCATTGTAGGAAACAGGTCTACAATGATCCCATTCAATGACAGGAAGATATTGCATACCTTCATTTTCCTCCTCAGAGAAATGATTGTACAGAGAACTTTGATCCCCACACTCCACCCATAAAAGCGTCTTTCAAATCTGGCCATTGAGGAGCGTGAAAAGACATGAGGAACTGCCTCTGGAAGATTTATGAGGACATTTAGTCAATCACCTCTACACCCTCAGTGAGCTGGTCTTGCCCCAGCACTGCCTGCCAGCTTCAGCCAAACAAGTATTTGATGTGAAAATGCTGCAGCAAACCCCAACATTTGTGCGTGATTACCCAAATCACAAAGCCAGTTTGTAACGTGCCCATAACGAATTGAACGAAAAAACATGTACAATAATGAGGGCTTTATTTCCCAACTTTTATTTTCTACGGCGAGCGCATAAATTGAATGATTTGAGCACCAAACCCTCCAGTCCACCTTGCCCTAAACAAACCACGGAGTGATTGCAGAAATGGAGAGGTAATTAACTGGGAGTTAGCTCAACCAGCTGCTCCCTGGATTACTGAGCAGACTAAGCCTTTGGCAACTCGCTCTGGTAACACCCCTCAGCAATTTTCAGCGTGTCTTTTCTCAGAGCCTTCGACGTAGCCAAAACCCCAGGAATCCACAGGTTTTTAAATGATCAAATCCACAATTTTGCCTGCCTGTCATGTTCATGCTGCAGACTTAGCGGATCTCTCCCAATAAGGTTTGCAGCACGTCTTCTGGATTTGATTAGGAGCAAATCTGCACTTCATCTTAACTCCTCCACTTTTTCTGCCCTAGACCTGAGGAATGCAATATTGGCTTCTCCTTCAGCAACTCCCACGTTTGTAGCAAACATTTATTGAGCTGGATTTCTATCTGGGGTGTACTATTTTAAAATGTTCGAATTCCCACCTGAACGCCACGGCATCTCTAGCATTAAAAATCTATATTAATTCATATATATTATTGTTAGTGATGTATCTACTTCATAGCTTGCCTCAAGCTTGGGAACCTATAATGCTCCAAACTGCACTGCATTCATCACATTAATTAAACACTGAATAAAGAAGTGCTGATGGTGAATTCCCTCCCTCCACACAGAATATGAAATATAGATGATTAAGTAAAAAAGCTTTACT
Organism: Grantiella picta; assembly: GCA_013397955.1. Lineage (NCBI taxonomy): Eukaryota > Metazoa > Chordata > Aves > Passeriformes > Meliphagidae > Grantiella > Grantiella picta. The sequence goes on from VZRM01002573.1 coordinate 2,794,136, forward strand.
TGTTTAAATTTATTTCTATAGATTACCCAAGAGCTTTCCAATTTGCTTAGACATACAAAAGAATACATCCATTTTTTCTTTTATGGCATTTTATATATAATGTAATAAAAAAGCCCCAAAATAAATTGATTTGGAACTTTAAATTAATAACCTGTGGCAAGTTAGTTTCTCCCTCTTGATTTTTGCTTTTACTGTTCAGCAATGAACATCAGTGTTCCAACAAACATTACCACGAGGCTTTCAAGCAAAGTTAAACTCCTCTCAGCAAGTCAAAGGAATGTTTTCTATGATTTCTGTGGCAATATATTTTGGTGACTCATGTAATCAGAGGTTTGAGAGGTTGTGTCATCCTCCATCCCTATATTTTACCTGTCATGCGATTGATCTTAATTAAACTTCCCTAATGAATCCCCATATCACCACTCGTGTAAATCACATCTTCTGTGCACGGGTGAGAAAATTTCCCACACAAAAGTTCCAGACATTGGCCGGGAAAGATTTCTTTGCTGGCTGTTGATAAGAGCCACTGGAAGTGAGTGGAAAGGCTTGAGAGGAGATATTAGCAAAATGCAAACAGATAAGGAAAGAAAAATGGGATGTGTTTATCATTCCTGGCAGGAGTTCAGCGCTCTGTGCTGCAGGAGATGGTTCAGATTCCAGGGGAGCTACTGCAAAGGTGGAGATTGCCCTGGAAAAACAGACTTGGAGCCTTTGGTTTTGGTTCTCTCCAGGTCTGGAATATCAACCACTTTTCCCTGCTGCAAGTGAACTTTCAAAAGGGAGATCCCAAAAAAAACCACGCAGGTTTGGTAGCTCACTACTCAAAATAGGAATGGTGAGATTATGAGCACTGGAAAAAAACCTGCACACAACTGCAGCTGCATGGAGACTGAAAACGGCTTTCATTTTATAATTCAGCTGGGTTTGTGTCCCCAATTCATGTTGGTTTTGGTTTATTATTCCTGCTTACAGATCAGCATTTAACCGCTAGAAGTGGAGTTAACCTGGAGGAGAAGGTGACCCCGAGGAGTTTTCTGGTTGAAAAACCTTTTTCTTCTTACTCTAAACCTGAAAGAAGCTCAAGCTATGCTGGCTCTCAACAAAGAATTATTACTGTTCAGAGATAAACTGATCATTTTTTTCTCAGTTGGAAGATTTAGAAGAATTAAAAACAAGATAATTGCTTTAAAACACTGTTTATTTCCAAATAACACATCAGGAGTCAGGGGGACTTACTGGTGAATATTCAGAGTAAGCTCCAATTTCCAATCATGCCAATGCTAAAACTGATTACTTCACTGCAACCCCAAATTCAATGCTGTGCTGCTTGATTTGTTGGGATCAATGAGCATGGAAAGGTTTTTGTCTAAATCTCAGTTTGGTTTTGGTACAAATGTCACAAAACTTGGGTTTGTGTGCAAAAATGAAAGTGAAACTTCAGCTGAGTCCACATGATTTCCTGCAATTCTGTTATCCAGGTCCAGTTTCCAGCAAGCCTAGGACGCTTAGTTGGAAGCTCACAAACCATTCTGATGAACCTTGGTTGACTCTACAGTTTCAAAAAAAAACCAACTGAGATTGGGGCAATTTTTACCTGGTTTCCAGTTTCATAGGTACAGCTGGTTGACATTTTTCAAATAAAACGAATCATGACCACTTGGCTTTTCTCCAAACATTCATATTTTTTATGCACCCCCACCCCCATTTTTCAACCTCACTACTTTCTTTGGAAAAAATTTAAAAAAAAATTCTTCAATATCAAAAGGGGAAAAAAATAAAGACCTTCTCAGTGGCCTACAAAATACATCTTTTGTTTATTTCTAGGCATTTTTTTGGGTTGTTTTTGGACAGCCACAGCAACTGTTTTGCCTGGTTACCTCAGATTGTTCTGTGCTTTAAATTTCCTTCCATTCATAGCTGAAACACTTTGGGTCTGATTTTCCAATGACAAAGCCAAAAATATTCGACTTCTGGTCACCATCTTCCAGGTTTTCTGGGGCAATAAAAAATGATTTATCATAAAACCGAACAGGCTGAAAAATGTTATCACACTTGTAAATGTCCCAGTAAATCTTTAAACTCTGCTTTTCACCCTCAGCTTCTAAGGAAGGCTTTTGTAAGCATCAGTCAGGAAGGTCACAGCAGATCATTGTACGTAGCTTAGGCAAAGATTAACTTCCACTTCTGGAGGAGCTCAGTTTAGGCTGTGTGACAGATGCTGTTGAAAATCCAAAATGTGCAATAAATCCTCTGATCCAACCCGAAGAGAAAATGGGTTGAGTGACCACAGAGGGTGTGGAGTGAAAGGTCCCTGTGTAGCACAGCTCCAGCCTTGAGGAGCTGCACATCGTCAGGAATGACCTCTCCTCCTGCCAAGGAACTATTCCTCCTCTTCCTCCTTCTATGAATCTTCACCTTTTATGAGAGAACCCCAGGATCCCCAACATGAGACTTGATTCATCCTTCAGGGTTCAGTCGGGATATTTTTCACTCGCTGGGCACTTGGTGGAGGGTTGACACCTCGGTGAGCATGTTCTCAAGCTGCTTTTAGCCAGACACACAGAGCTTAAGCTTTTCAACAGCTGCTTTATCTCTGCTTCTCACCCCTACCCCCACCCCAATTTCAGGCTGAGATGATCCTCCACCCCCGACGCCCATGATATCTCACTCCAAAGTCCTGTCAGAGCCACAACCAAGGCCATAAATTTCCCAGCTGGGTCACAGTACTCCCTATTCATCTAGTGAAACATTATAAATGTGGCCGGGCTCCGAGTGAAACCTAATCCCGACATTCCCCGCATGGCGATTCCCGCGACCGACGGCAGGGTCATCTGGAATCGCCATCGCCTTATCTGATTGGAAACTCATCACCTGCAGTTTCAACACCGATGCCTCGTAAAATTCAGCTCTCTGTTCTTTCAGCCCTGCTGGAAGGATGGCAAGGATCTCAGGGGGTCTGCTCCTGCCTGGCCGTGGAGCAGCAGGGGTGAGCTGGCCCAGAGTGATGCTCTCCAGCACATCTGAGGGTGGGAATTGTCACCTCGAGGCTGCAGTTCTGAGCTTGGCAAGGCCAGAGTCCTTGAGGAAAGGGGCAGTGAGCAGCTGTTGTGAAGCAGCATCATTTCACTGAGACTCGTAATTTATATTCTATTTATTTCATATGGGACCCTCACCGTGAACCTCACGAATGTCATCTGCTAGTGGTTTCACGACATTAGATGTCTTTTCTTTCTCTCATCCTATCTGTGAGGGAAACTGAACCTGAGTTAAGTTTTTCGGTTTGACAGAAAAACTGTTCAGACTTTTTTTTTTTTAGGTTTTTGTTTCCATTTCACCCAGGGAAAAAGAAAAAGCCAGAAGGACTCACACCTCAGACGTCACGGTCTGAGTGCAAAGACCCACAGGGCAGCCCCGTGTTGAACTGTTCCACATAAACCCACAGTTAAACCCTTCAAATGTTTCAAACCCCACCTGAGGCCCTGTGCAGGTGCAGAATTAACTCCAGGTATCAGCAGACTGAGCTGCCACCCTTCCATGGAACTTCCATTCCCAGATACGAACCAGCAAGTGCCTCCGAGCTATATGCTAAATAAACACAGCCCAGGAAAAGCTCAAACCAAAAGGCTTCACTTCCAGCCAACATTCCTTCCCCCGTGCCAGCCATTCATTCCTGCAATATTTAGTGGATTGCAAAGAGATTTTGGATTTCCTGTCAGGTTTCTGTCCTTCAGGGAGTTAATTATGACTTGGGACTCGAGGAATGGCCTCTGCTGTGGTGCCACGCTCGTGCACGTGTGGCTGCTCTGATTTATCATCGTGTCCTTGCTCCCCTCAAAGGTTCTGTTCAAGTCTCTGGGGGGAAAAAAGGTAAGGAATTCACTGAGCTGGAGTGATTGATTGAGAGACAGGAGGGTTGATAATTTGGTCTGAGCTGGTGGATTCTTCTTACACAGCTCTAGGGAAAAGAAAGGGTTGAGAATGGAAAAATCAGAGATTCTAGTTGCCTGTAGTGCCCTCACCTTGTATCCAGCTCCTGTGGCATAATTCAGTGTTTGTGGTGGGTGAGCCCTTGCCATGGGTCAGGGAACACCAGCCTTGGGGACACAGCTCAACTCCTGGACTTTCTCCAGTCTCCCCTGCCTGATTCCCCAAACCCATTCCTGCCCCACAGGGAGTGCAAGGAGCTGCACTTAACCCTGTTTGCCATGAATTAGCACGGGTTCTCCTGGCATCCGGCACCGAGCTCCTTGCCCAAGTATTTACCCAGCCTGGCAGGTGGGTTTTGCAGCCATGCTGAATTCCGTTCTACTCAGTGACCACCGTGAATATCTGCACTTAAATCTCCCTGTGAGGAACTTGCCCAGCTGTAAAATAGGGACAGTGTGTCTCCCCAGTGCAGGGGTGAAAGGAAAATAAATACTCTAAAGCTCATAAGCAGCTTAGGTATTAAGAAAATGAGATACATCTGTGGGTAAAATTCACAGATAGGCCATTTGGATACAATCTGATTAGATTTATCCCCTAGTAAAATGGGGTAATTTCTCTAAGTTCAAGAATGTTACTTCTCTCCCAGTGAAGCAAAAATCCCTGCCAGCTCCCAGGCTTAGGCTATGCCAGCCCTTGGGGAAACATCTCAATGAAGCAGCTGATGCAGGAGCTTCATTCACTCGTTTTCCACCCATATCTGTGCTCATCCTCAGCCACATGGGGATGATTTCTCAAGTGACAAGGTGACAGCTTGCTGGTGGCTCTCCTTGGGTCCCCAGGCTTCAGATCCCTTCAAACCACAGGAGCTGGCTCGGGGTCAGCTGTGGATTCACTGCAGCATTCCTGTCTCACTTCCCAGTTTATCCTGGATCACTGCTTTGTGGGGTATGACTGTGGCTTTGGAGATCTGGCACAGAAATGAGGACAGAAAACTGTGGTTTGCTGCGTTGGTGAACCTAAGGTGTCACTGCAGGGCCTGGAAAAAAATGTGATATTTAATAAAGGATGTCTAATGACACTGGGACAGGGTTATTCCAAGGAGATAAATTTTATTGTTGAGGCAATCTTTCTGAAAATGCCATTATTCACAGGAGAAATTATGAATTCCCAGTGTTAGATTATCCTGGATTCAGTTCACAGACAGCCAAGGTCTCACCACCCTCCCAGGCTTGTGACACCTCACTGGGGTGATCAAACAGTGAAAAAAACCCTGAGGAGACACCAGCCCAGCCCAAAATTACTCTGTCTGCAGCTGGGGAGCAATTTGGAGCAAAACACTGCAGTTCCCCCAGATCTGTTGGCCATCTCCAGCACACTGCTCTTTCCTTACCTATAATCCTTTTTATTAGCACTCAAAGAGCACTTCCTAAAGCACTTCTGTCGTCTGAAGGCTTTGACCTGGTTGAAAAGTTTATTGTGAATATTATTTTCAGACCATTAACAAAGGAATCAGCATCTGTTTGGGGAAAGAGAGGTGCAATAAAGCAAAAAATCGAGCCAGGGCTACTGAGAGACTCCTTGTCAACACTGAGATTAAACTTCCAGCGTCAGAAACCACCTCTTTTGTCATGAGGCCGTGTAAAAATAAAGAAATTGTGGCTGGAAATGAATTTGTGAGAGAGGCTGCTCCATTTCTTAGACAAGTTCTGTGTCCTTGGATCATCACAATTGCAGGAACTGCCTCTGGAGATCTCGACTCTGACAGCAGTGCTAGAAGGTTTGAGTGGTCTGGGAATAATCAACCTCAACTCCAAAAATAATACAGTTTAAAGGATTAGTCCCTAATTGTTTCACCCTCAGACAAAAGCCAAAGGAATGGTGCTGTCTCAAAGTCTCAGGCTAATGGCTCAACGTTAGCAAATTTAAACTGAAATTATTCATTTTGCCAAGAAAATGGCTTAAAATTTCATGCTTAAAAGCCCAAGATCCAGCCTGGTGTGTGTCTTTCCAGCCACACCAGCCTGATCAATAAAAATAGATTCCTATTTCTGAAACCCTCTCTTGCTTTTGTCATTCTTCCATCAAAGTGACCACAAATGTTTGGTGCACCAGAAATTAAAGTCATAATTCCGCTCAAATTCCCTTTGGACACACAGAATTCTCTCAGAGAACAGCAGGGAAATCCTGGAGAAATCTTTCCCGGGAGAAATCCAAAGGGCTCCATTGGGTTTCTCAGCACCAAAAGCTTCACTGAACTCCCACACTGTAACGAAGGAATTTTTAGCAACCCCACATATAAAATTGGAGCAGGTGCTCTCAATAAAGAAAATTCTTAACCTTGCTCGTATTTATTTCAGTTCCCCTCTGTCTGGGCATTAAGCCACCATTTCAGTTTCAAGCTTTCCTGGCTTGCTGGAAAGGGTGAAGGATAACCTTTTTTCCCCCCTCTTTTTTCTTTTTTTCCCCCACCAAGAAAATGTGGAAACAGATTTTAACATCAGCCGTGGATGCAGGTTGGGTGATTTGCCAGCAGTCCTTCTGAAATGAACTGCGAGGACACATAATTAAACAAACCTCCAGCGTTTTTTAATCTCCTCTCTCCCGGAGTGCACAAAAGATGGATTTTGTCCTTTTGGAAGGTGGCATGAAGGAGGGAACTCAAACAGCCTGATCCTGGTTGTCTCCCAGATATGGATTTATTTCAGAGAGGAATTCCACCTGCAGGAATTATCCCTGGATGCAGAACTGCTGGAGCTGCTGGTGATGGAGGAAGATTTTCGATTTAAGTTATATCAGTGTGTTTAAATTTGACCAATTATTTTAAGCATGTGAGGTGCCCAGAGTCATATCTTTAAGAAAGAAGCAGTTCCTTGTCCTCTACCTTCTCACAAGGAAAAAATTTAGCAGTGAAAAAAACTCAACTTGACCAAACTTCAGCACGTGGGGTAAAAATCAGCAGAGCCACATCCACATTCCCACAATCCCTGGAGCTGCCGTATCTGCTAAACTGCTTTGGGGCACTGGACAAGCTTGGGGTGAAAAAGGAAAAGGAGAAAAGAATAATTAAGGAAAAAGTGGGCTGCCAGGGGAGAGGGAGACGAACAGGCCATTCATAAAGGCACCAGTGGTGCTCTCTGGCATTTCACGCTTGCTGAGAGGAATCACTGGGAATGCTGGAAGGAGGATCTGTGTTCCCCACAGGATCACTGGGAATGCCGGAAGGAGGATCTGTGTTCCCCACAGGATCACTGGGGATGCTGGAAGGAGGATCTGTGTTCCCCACAGGATCACTGGGAATGCCGGAAGGAGGATCTGTGTTCCCCACAGGATCACTGGGGATGCTGGAAGGAGGATCTGTGTCACCCACAGGATCACTGGGGATGCTGGAAGGAGGATCTGTGTCACCCACAGGATCACTGGGGATGCTGGAAGGAGGACCTGTGTTCCCCACAGGATCACTGGGAATGCCGGAAGGAGGATCTGTGTCACCCACAGGATCACTGGG
>VZRM01002573.1:2802029-2819057 GCA_013397955.1 Grantiella picta
AGCATGTGAATTAGATATTAAAAAGTCCTCACTAATCAGGAAAGTAGAGGGAATGTTAGGTAAAGATATAATTTGGATAAGGATTGACTTTGATTGATATTGATANAATGCTCTGTGTCACCCACAGAGGGGCTGAACCCTCCTGCTGCTCCTAAATAGATCTTTTCCCCACCCCAGAGCTCCCTCCTCATGGGGATCCCACCAAGAGATGCTTTCCATGAATTTCCAAGGGGAAAGTTTGGCTTTCTCCATGCCCAGGGCATGTTTGCAGTTAAATCCTGCTTTATTATTATTTATATTTTATTATTTATAACTCATTAGAGGGGAAAAAAGAAGGGGAAAATTAAAATAAGTTTTATTTATTAGAGACACGGCGTAGGAACACGGAGCTTTGCTAGTGTAGGTTTCCATACAGAGTCCACAGCCTCTGGATTGAAGGAAAATATTTCTTGCTTGAAATGATTATTTGAAAGGTTTCGCAGGAATCTTTTCTCCTCTGGAATGGATGGGCAAATTCCCAAAGCAATACTATCAGCTGGGAAAGAGATGAACATCATTTGAGTCGAATAATTTACTAAAAGGCTGCAAAAATCTGCCAAAAACATTGTCCTGTGAATTTATTCAACAGACCCACATCACTGGTGGATCAGACAATAATCAAAATACTGCAATGATTTTCTCTGCCAAGGAAGCAGAAATTTTAAACAATTGGTAAAATGCTATTGAAAAAAAATCAGGAATTCTTTATCTGCATATATGAAACCTTCCACTTGTAGCAGAGTTACCTTAATTCCTTCCTCAATATATAAATATTTCCAAAGAAATTTAATAAAAGATTGAGTACTCCCACCTGAAAAAGAGATGACAATCTGAAAAAATTAAACAAGTTTAATTCAAAATTAAGAGTACAATTAAGAGTACAACCTGTGCCACTGCCACATTCTCATCNTAATACTCAGAAGAGCAGGGGAAAATTCAAATATCAGTGAATTTGAGTTTTTAGGTACAATCATCCCATTAATGGCACTGAAATTCAACAGTGAGCATGTATCAGTTTTTAACTTGTTTTCTTTGGTCAGAGAGTGAACTTCCAATGAGAGAAATCTATTTTATCTTTTCCTTTCATTTACAATTTCACCCCCAAACTCAGCCCCAGTAAAACCCTACTTTAATAAAGTGACTTTTGGCATTGTTATTTCATGCAAAGATCATCTCGAAGGTCTGCCCACAATATCTGACAGAGAAACAACACTTTCAAGGTATCAAATATTGTGGTGTCGCTCTCTCTAGAGAAAAAGGATCCATCCCCCTAAATCCAGAAAATCCAAAATCCATAAATCCTAAAATCAAAAAAAATCTATAGAAATACCTAAACTACACCAATTTGGGGGGCAAAATTAAGCATAACTCCCAGCTTGCCAGTATTTGTACTCCTCATTAGGCTTCTTCATTTTCACCATTAGCTAAAATTTGTGAAATTCTGAGGTTTTTTTTTTTTTTTGTGATAGCAGCTACAACTCTGTGCTGGAGGCAAATATCTTGAAATTATCGCTGAAAACTCCAAAAACCCTCAGAATTTCACAGCTTAACTCCGAATAACCACAGCTCCTGGGAAGTGCTACAGGACTCGTCTGATTTCGTGCAAGGGGCAGCCTGGTCATCTATTTATAGCTGGGAGATGAACATTTGCTGACATCCACATGGAAACAATTGGGAATGCCAAGTGCCTCCCGCTGCCTCCCAGACTGACACACATTTGTTAATCCCCACCTGGAACTGCGGAGAAATTCCCAATTGGTGCTGAACGTCTCCAGCCAGGCTTGGCTGGGAGCTGATAAGATGCTCAGCGAAATGGGGAATTGTGAAAAAAAAAAAACAACCCCAACCTAATTGGGTTTAATTGTCGCGCAACGGTTTAATCAATGTGGTTGGTAATTAAGTGCAAATTATGGGCATAATATATTACAGATGTGGAGCCCCACTTTGGGGACTATTATGGGATGGAGAGGAGTTTGGAGGGAGGGGAAGAAATTTGTTAAGGTTGTAGTGGAAACTTTGGTTCCCCCAGAGTGACGTTGTAGACCTCGATATGTCAGAGTAGTTTGAATTTTAGAGTAGTTTTAAGTTTAGAGTTTGTCCTACCAAGAACTTTCTTTGTTGTTTGGCTTTAAACCAGCAGAAAATGCAAGAAAACTCAAGCCCTAAAATATGGGATGCTGGGAAGATTTGTGATGGTTATTAGTTTCCTCAGAATACTGTAAACACAATAAACTCGAGTTGAAAGAGTCACTCCAGTCAAACCTGCTGGGTTTATATCTTCCCACATAACTTTCTCCAAAAAAAAATTTAAAAATTCCTTTTGGCTACAATTTCTCATGTTTAGTCTGAGCTGAAGAGGGGACTTTTGTTTCTTTCAAAGCTGAAGTACAATTAAGTTGGCTACTGTAAGATTTAAGACATGAGGAAGGAGATCATTGAAATAGAGTTTCCTCTCTTTGACATCATGTAAATAAATAATAGAAATAAATATATAAATTCCAACCCAAACCCTTCTATGAAATAAATAAATAGAATTTTGAAAAAAGGTTTTATCTATTTTTCTTTTTGAGTTCATCCTGGAAAAGTAAAAAATTTCCTGGCAGTGGGGTATGGTACAGAGGAGAAAAAATGTTTAGAAGCTCTGAAGAGCTTCCATTAAATTTACAATATTTTGGCAATATTTTTTGGTCATGATTCTGTTTTAAACATCACTCTGAAGAGGTGCATAGAGCTGTGTGAGAGCACAGAGCTCACTCACTTTAAATCAGCCACCTCTGTTTTATTTTCAGCCTTTGTGAATGCAGCATCATTGCTAAGGGAAAGGCTCTGAGCAGCAGTTGGGTAATAGGATAAAAAGATAATCTTCTACCAAAAAGGACTGATTTTCAAATTATTTGAAGAAAAATGTAACTCTCTCCCTTACTTTTGACCACCTGAAGTTGACCGCTGGCTACATGTTCACAACTCTTTGAGAAAGCGAAGTTTAATTTACAATTAAATCGTTTAATTGTTCAATTAAATTTTTAAATTAGAAGTTTAATTTACAATTAATGAACCCCGATTTACAACTGATGCGGGGAAACTGAGGCACAGAGGAAAAAAATCGGTGCATTATTGTTTCTCAGGAAGGATATGATGATATAAACCTAACTCACCAAATTTCAACCACTCATTGAGCCTCAACACTTTTATTTCTTGTATTATTTTCACCTCTTTTAAGTCAACCGAGCAGCATAAATCCATAATTCTTACTCCACCATTGGTTAGGATTGTGATTTTAAGCCTTCTGTCAAGCTCCATAAGACTTTTGAGCTGGAATATGAGGTGTGAACAAAAAGAACTGTTAAAACAATTGGGGTCAGCACCTGCCCACTGGATACGAGAGCTCCTATGGACTTTAACAGCATTATTTGTGGGAATAAAAAGAGCAGGGATACCCCATGGCTTCCTCGTTCATTTCCAGCGAATGGAGACCTGGTGTTACATGACCAGAAGAAAATGAAAAAGACGTGGTTGGAGTGTGGGAGCTATCCTGTGATTTTTGTGAGCAGCTGAAAACCCCTGAATTCCCACAGAAATGTTCTTGTTTACTGACAAACGCCCCAAACTGAACGCTTTCCCAATTTTTAGCAACTCTTCTTCAGTTACTCCTGGTTGCCAAAAGCTGAAGCATCTTCAGAGATATCCATAATTTTCTCTCCTTTGCTTTCCAACCACTCCTTCCTCACAGAACGCAGCAACTCAATCACCTTTGCAGAAACACAAATTTTAGCCAAAATATTCAGTTAGGAATAAAAAAGGGCCTATTTTTGGTTCCAAAAAAACCCTGGAAGGCAGCTCCGCTCACGATAATAATTGGAATATCAGACAAAGGTTCAAGAAGAAGCCTCTGCAGCCCAGGCCAGGTAGGACTGTGCAGATGTTGTCACTAATGTAGCCCAGCCCTGGCAGGGAAAGGTCACTGGGAATGGCATCTCTGTGCCCTCCTAGCTCCACAGGACAATCAGCTCCATATGTTCCATGTGTTCCCGAGGCTGCTGAGGCTGGAGGAAGGTCAGCAATGCAGGAAAGTGGGAAAGGGAGAAGAGGTTTAGAAAAAAAGACCAAAAAGTGAGGCTTTCATTTTCTATTCAATTTGTCTTTTCGCCCCTGAAAAGGGCACGGGGGTTGGAAATTATGGTGGAGTTTTTTTTAATTTTATTAATGACAGGCTCTGTGGTTGCTGCGGGAACTTGACCCAAGCGGGGGGAAAGAACAGCCCAACGCTGCATTATCAGGATTAATCTGCTGCCTTGAAATCGTTGGATCTTTCTCCATCCTGAGCCCTTCCTGCTCTGCCTCTATCTCCTTGTTGACATGAGCCTCCCGCTTAATCCTCAATTTTGGGAGGAAACCTAACCCCTGGCCTGGGAGAGCTGTCCCAGGGAGAGGGCGAGCAGAGTGCAGCCGTGCAGGAGGTGAAGGAACCCCCTGGGCAGCACACCATAAAGCAGGGCCATGCTAATTTAACAGGGGCTTGATTACACCCTGATAGGGCCCTTTATAGTATTAGCGTTTATTACACCCCGTATCGTAAGGATTTGCTTCTGTAGGGCGCTTTGGCGGAGCCATGAAATGTAATGTTGTTTTATTGCTCAATAAACACCGTTCTCTCTTTCACTGCTGCTCCAGCCCCAGCTTTTTGAAGCCTGTTAAGCCTCTAACACAATAATCTTGCAGCCCAGCCATGAGAGATCACAGCTTGTGCCCAGTTTTGGTTACTTCTGAGGCCTCCTAGAGGTGAAATTCCAGGATAATTTGGTCTCTGAGACTTTTGCAATCCCAACCGGCTTTTTTCCTTGGAAAGGCTTTGGCCTTCAGCGTGATGAGGTTCAAAGAGAGAAGAAACCCAGTGTTGGTCTGCAGGACAGGGCGGTAAAGCCTCTGCTATTTTGTTTTCCCCTGATTTAAGGCGCTTGCTGCAGCCTGGGCAAAGTGCTGACAAGGAACCTGCAGGCATCTGCCACATTTCCCTGCCAAAAACCCCAAACCTTTTCCTGTGACATGGCCACCTCCAAGCTGGTGTTCCCCTCTGAGGAGCTCAGGGTCTGGAGCACACTAACCACCAGTGCTGTGGAGGGTTCAGCTGTCCCACCACGGTCAAGAACAAGATTTTCCAGTGTTGCCTTCCCTCCTGCCTTAGTTAAAGTTTGGAAATTCTGTGTATCAACACGCCAGAGCCTGCACTGGCCTCTCACTGCCTTGGAGGGCTCCTGATGTGCCAGACCATTATCCCTGCTGCTGGAAGGGGATGCACTGCTCAAAATGCACATTGCAATAATATAGCGGATGGGGAGTGTTTGCAGCAGGGAAATGGAAATATTTTAGACATTGGTTGTATGGGGCAACTGGTTAAGGGTTTAAAAACCCCATTTGCAGGCTTTGAGGGCAAGACCAAGCATTGTAGACAAGGATGATAGTGATTACTAGAAACTTGTTGCTTAGCTTAGAATTTTGCTTTTAAATTCTATTTCACATTTTACACTCAAGGCTCAAAGTAGTGTCCAATTTCTTTTTTCCCTTTTTGTTTTTTAATTTATTTTCCCCTTTTTATTTTTTAATTCGTGGTCAAAGAATCTCAGGTCTGTGGGATAAATTGTGCCAAAATCTCCCACAGGATTTCTGTTTACAATTATTTTATTTATCATGAATGGTGTGAGATCTGCACACCACTGGAAACTCTTGCAAAGAAATTGGTCTGATCTGAAACCCACAGAGGTCGGCTTGGACTTCTCAGGGTTTGAGTGAGCCCAGACTGAGTTCTTCTTTCAGTATCCAGACAAACCAGGTTTAGTCCAAGCCCCAAATCACTTTTATCCATAAATCTGAGCTCCTGGATCCGAGACTAGCAGCACCACAAACCTCCCTGCTCATGAGCTCTTCCTTCCCAGAATCACACACCTCTATTATTGCCCTGCCAGCAAAGGGTTAATAAATCCCCCTTTGGAAAAGAATCCCTTTAAATACAGCCTGAGAGGGAGCTCAAATATTTTCTCAATGGAAGTTTAGCAGAGTTTTCCACAGATCTGGGGTGAAAGGAAAGTCTCCAGAAAGTTTCAGAAGAAAGCTCCTTTGAAATGGCCCGACTCGGTGTTATGATAAGCAGTTCGATAAGCCCACCCATGGAAAAGTTATTAGGAATTTATATCATATGGATCCCATTAACCTAAACGTTTGCTTTCAAAGTAAACTTCTCGGTACATGACTACCACTAAGTCCAAGCACTTCAGGTTGGAGGATTGTGTTTTTACAAAGGAATCGAGGGTTATCCAATCAATTAGCTGAATTCCCTGTGTAATTGTGCTTTAAATGAATCACCTGGTACTAATGAAGCTGCTTACCCATTAAAAGGGGGGGAAAAATAGCGTTGCCTTGAAGGGAAACACTTTTAAATCTGTGGAAAAAAAAAAAATCACGCAGTTTATGGTTAATCTTTGGCACTCAGTGCCTTGGGATATACCCGATCTACCCATATATGTATATAATCCACACATATATGTATGTGTGGCAGGTAGATTTTGAAGATTCGGCAGAAGGATTAGGGGCAGATGGCAGTCAAAATATCCGTCAAGCTATTTTTAATTTATTATTACAAGACCATCCGAAATCATTAATGAAATCAGAGCTGCGTTATTTAGGTGATAATAAAAATATAAGCTACGAATAAGGTTGTAGCTCATTCCTCAGAGGCAGGAAGCAGAGCAGGAGCATGGAAATGACACAGAGAAGAGGAGGGAGGAACTGAGATTCGCTGAGGCCAAATGCTCTGTGGATTCTGTGCTGGTTATGCAGAAATTCAGCTTTAGAGCTTGGAAGAGAATGCAGTGATTTCCACCATCTCGCCTGCCACACTCTGCTGCACTTTGGAAGGGTTTAATACACAAGCTTTTGCCATGAAATCATTTATCTCTGGGCTGCAGTATTGCACAATTTAGACACATTAGAGCCCTCATAGAAGCGTACAGGATTCCAGGATAAATGGGCTATTTGTCTATCCCAGCCAGGCAGCACATAGCCATCAGTGGTTTAGTGAACGATTTTATCATTAACTTATATCGTGTTTCTAAATTAATTCACTTCAGCAAGAAGAGAAAGAGAAAAAAAAAGCAATTAAGGCCCTGCTCTCCCCAGTGGAGTCCACAGGCAGGAGGCTGCAGCGAATTATCCAGAGTGTATTTCTCTCAACCACAACTGGATTGGAACAATTTACTGGATGTGAATGCTGAACGACAGCAGATCTGGATGGCTGATGGGGAAGAACCCTGAGCCCTCCTTCCTCCTGCCCAGCAAACATTGAATTTTCCTGTTGGGAAATGCTCCACACCTTGTCCCACTCCTCTTGGTCACGGTGGGATGAGATTGGATCCAAAGGAGACCTCAAAGCAGATATTGAGCAGCTTGTTGGAATTTTTGCTGGGCTATTTTTGGTTCGTTCAGAGGTCAGTGCCTTTCCGTGAGCAGGGAGTTATGAGATATTCCCCTGGACAAACAGAGAGATAATTACTCGGCAAAATAAAAGAATTCGCTCCGAACTTGGCGAGCCAGAGAAGGTTTTTGCTCCAATCCAGAGAAATTTCTGCTGCGTGGAGCTGGGATTTCTGGCGTGTAAAAAGCAGTCTGACTGAACATCTCCCCAACTGTTTGCAGTGAAGTGGAAAAAAAATGAGAAACACACAAGAAGTGCCTACTTTTGATCACCAAGGTGTTTTGCTCTCATAAATTATGTCTGAAATTAGGCGTGAACTGGAAAGTGTGAGTGTGTTTTCCCTCGGTCTGGGAGCTTCTTGCTCGGAGAGAAGGATCCCTGTGCCTCCACCTCCATCAAATACCTTTTATTTTTCCACCTCTGCTTTCTAAGGAGGAGGTTTCTCCTGCCGTTTATCAGAGGCGTCGCGAGTTTAGGATGGAGAAGCATCGCATTCCTCCCTTTCTTTCTCCTCTGGGACTTTCTCAGCTCCGAGGAGACCTGAAAATGTTCCAGGCTGTGGAGCAGGTTTGACCTGCAAGCTAATCTCATCCCGACTGTCATAACACCGTGTTAGCCCTGCACAGCTAATAAATCCCAATAATGCTGAGTTAACGGGGAGGGCTTTGACAGTGCCAGGATTAGAAGGGCACACAATAAACAAAGAGTGTCTGAGTGCAGAGCTGCAGTGGAGCAGTGAAAAATCACCAAGTGATGCCACAAATCTTGTGCTGGTATTTCCATGGGCCTCTGCTGCAGGCAGTGCTGGGGGAGCTCAGTTCCTTTCTTGTGATCCCTATTTTTGGGCACACCTTAATGTAGGAGAAGAGGTTTGGTGTAGGAGCTCAGCCTGGTAAAAAGTGCAGCTGAAGAGGCAGGCCAGACTGTCTGGAAGGATGTGAGAGGACTCTGAGGAATTATTTTCCCTCCTCTAGCACTAGGATTTCTCGGCAGCAAGGCTGGGAATTCATGGCTTTCTGAGGAGGAGTGCAGTCTGTCCATCTGAGACAAAACACTGCCCCATGACCCCACCAGGTTCAATTTAAATGGAACAAAGAGAAAAATCACCCCAGAGAAAGATGTTCATTCGTTATAAGTTTCAGGATATCTTATGGAAAGCATTCTCCCTGTAACTTCTACAACTTCCACAACTTTTCTACTTTTCCAAGTAGAAAAGCTGCAGAGAAACTTATTTTTTTGCAAGAAAGCTTTTGGTGCTGAGTTGTGCATCTCTTAGATCCTGAAATAGATTTTAACACTGTTTTCTTAACCCTGGCATGGGAAAGAGTGGATTTTCTAACCTTTGTTAATGATGGACAAGCCTGAAGACTTTTGATAATTGACTTCACAATGGGGAAATAGCCAAAGTAACCTTATCTGAACCAGCCAGGTTCATTTGGTCTCAATAAAGAAGCTGAAAGGCTCATGAGAATGGGACTCCTTACAAGATTTCCTTTATTTCCTCTTTCCAGTAGGAAAAGTGACACACAGAGGATATCCTATCTTTCTGTATTTCAGCACCTCTGCTTCTCCTCAGAGCTGGGCTAGGAAGCTGCAGAGTCATGTGAAAGTGGAGATTGGGAATCATTTCGCTGACCTTTCTGGAAAGATTAAATGGGACTCTAGGTTTATCTGCATAACCCCAGAGTGATAGAGAAACAGCATTTCTTTGATGCATTTCTTCTGTTAAGTCTATTAATTTCAGCAGTATTTATTCTGTTACATATTTTGTTAGGAGATTAATCAGATCCCCCTTTATCCCCTACACTTTAGCAATATTTTTGCTGGTAAAAATGGGGCTTTCTTAGCTGAGGAGAGAATTTAAATCCTCTTGGACTCACCCAGAGAGGTGAAAGAAGGGTAAATCGTCAACTCAGAGGAACAAATCTTAAGTCCAAGTGAGCAAGGTGTGGTTTATGTTTCAAATATAAACTTTTAGAATTGCTGGAAACATCCCTTCAGGACAATCCCTTGGATTTCCAAGAGAAAAATAAAAACAGTGCAAGACCTCGCTAATAATATGGAAACACATCATTTGTGTGGTCTGAGCTGAAAGAATAGAGAACCTGATGTCAGTAAAAGTGTGCACCTCCAAAAAATAATGGAAAATTATGATTGAAATACTGTGCATTCAGAAAAAAAATAGGAAGAAAAAAAACAAAGGAAAAGAAGAGCCATGATCCATGCTGATGCCTGCATTTCTGTTATTAGTAGTGGCCTTGTCCCAGCCAGGCACAAATCACGTGCAGAAATCAAAACTAAAGGTTGAGCAATCCTTTGGGGGGCTGGGGGTGGAAATCTCCGTTTTGTGAATATTTCTGCCCATAAACATGGATATTTTCCCCCATTCCTGCAAGGAGTCATCAGCAGTGCAAAGATTTATAAATTCTGCTTCAGGCAAATTGGTAGATGTTTACTTTCAGCTGATGATTTTTTTTTCTGATTTTTTTTTTCTGTTTTATCCACAGATAGACATCCCAGATTGCCCTGGGATGTTTCCAGGCTCATGTAAGCTCTACCTCTTCCTAGGTCAAACGGGAAATACTGACCAACTCTTATATTTGGGGTTGCTCTGTTTTCCAGACAGACCCTAGCTGGGCTTATTAATCCAAAATATAGAGACAATTGAGGCTCAGGCTGAACCTCAGGTAGTAAATCCCAAAGGTTTGAGCCCCTGGAGTATTCCATCCCCTGATAGCTCCTGTCATCCATCCAGTGCTTGAGAACCTGGTGAGTTCATTGCCCATTTTATGAGCTATTGAGTGGGGTGAACATGTGGCTTGACTGTAATTGAGCTTTAACTGCTGGAAAAATATCTCATTTCTATTTGGGTACTGCGTTGATTGGTTTCTCTGATTTTTATCAGGATTTTTTGTGTGCATATACCATGGAGCACTGATGACTCAGAAATGGGAGAGGACGCCGTGAATTAGGAACTGTAAAAGGGAGGAAATGTAAATTACTGAGGTTCTCTTCTTCCATAAATAAATATTTATGACTCCACCAATAGGTGCTCCTGCTACAGCCTTGTGCAAACACTGTCAGCAGCAGAGTAATGTTGATTTTCAGCAACATTCTCTCAGATGCAGAGTCCTGTTCCTCAGGAGCAGAATGGGAATTAGTGCAGCTCAGCTCCTCACAGACCCTTTAATACTTGGAATCCACATCCAGGTGCTTTTTGGGCAATTGGGAAACTACTTTATGCATTGTCATTTCCATGGAATCTCCTGAACAGTTGTAGAATTAATCCTTGCGATTTCTGCCACTGCAAATTTATCTGAGCTATTCAATGAATCGCCACAAGCTGCTCAAATTTCTTAATTGCTGTTCCCTCAATACACTTTTATTTAGGAGATCCCATCCCTTCAGGCTGTCCCTCTTCTTCCCTGATGTCCCAAACCCAAGTGAAATGAGGACTCTCCTCCTGCAGACACCGATTTTGGGAAAAGAGATGTTTTTCCTGCCATTTCCCAGGGCAGCCCGTTGAGTTTATTTATTCCCCCAGCATTTCAAAGCCTGCACTGTCCTGTGGCTCTGCAACTATAGGGCAGCTTTAGTGCTGATATAAACGTGGAGGAAAATTCTCCTGAACGTGGGGTGTTACAAACTCCTGCAGAGGAGTGGCCAAGCACCTCAGCCTCCCGATGCCAGACCATTCAGATCTGAGATGCTGAAATTTGTTCCTTCCTGGCAGCTCTCAGGAAGAGCCAGTTTCGTGGGAGAAGGAAGCTGGCAGAGCTCTGTCCGTAAAAACTTCGGAATATTCTGATTTTTATCAGAAATGACAACAAAAGGAGCACAAGCCAAAGGTGCTCCAAAGCTCCATTTGTCTGCTGCCTCTCTCCACTCTCACCAACATCACGGAGAGAATTTCCTTAGGATTTCTCCAGGAGATTCTCTGTAGGAGAGTTTGACTCAGTCGCTTCAAGTCCTTATGTTTTGAAGGGAAAATGAGTGTTTTGGGTAAATTATTGACAAAGCAAAAGTGTGGCTGCTCTGAGGTCGTTTCAGTGCATGAGGCTACATTCCTCCTCGCAGAGCTGGTGAAAGTAAACAAGATTATTACAGATTTTGGTCATGCCCTGGCACCAGGCAGTGCAGTTTCTGCGTTTGCCATATGCTCGAGCTGAACTGGAACAGCTCTGCATACGCAGGGAAATTGTTTCAAGAGCCAGTTGAGCCTCAGAACTCGCTGTCAAAATTACGACGAACACGATTCACTCTGCCGACCACAAGAGGGTTTTTGTTTGTCAAGTGAAATAATGTGTAATTTGGGATATCATTTAGGAAAACTCTTTTTTTTTCTTTAATTTCCTTTTTTTAAAAANATACCACCAAGCCTGGAACCTGCAGCATAGAATTAGTGGAGAGCACCCTGCAGCTTCTCAGGATGACCACAGCTCCTCGTGAGAGAGAGGAGGCAAAAGCCAAGACTTAAAACTGGGAAAGCAGAACTGCTGAGCCAAATAAAGAGAAGAGGGAAAACTGACACCCCACAAGACATGGACAATTGTTGCCACCGGCTGGGAGGCCTTGAATTACAAGCCCACTTTGTATATCCAAAAGCTTACACTTCCTATTTATATATCCCACTTCTTCTGTGCACCAAAAGTTGGATTTGGCAAATGCAGCTATTCCCTGCAGGCACATGGGTGGGGTTTGCTGCAGAGAAAATAAACTTGATTGTTGAAAACCTGTGTTTGCAATTACTCGGAGTTTCAATATTCTGAGGTCAAAATAGATCCTTTCAAATTCATGGCGCTTTGAAACATATTCGTGTTCGTTCTGAGATGGTTATTGGATTAAAATGAAATATTGGGATATTTTTGGTAAGCAAGTTATTGCTAAACCCTTCAATAGAAATTAGGAAAATGTGGAAAGAAAGAAAGTATTGAAAGTTTGGGGGGGGTGGTTAAAGAAGACCTTTTCTGTTAAAAATAATTAGTTCTAAAAATGACAACCACCTACATTAATCAGTTCAGCTACACTGAACAGGCCAAACCAGGTTTCCAATACATCTGTTGGGAGATTATTCTATGGTCTGAAAGGTCTTTGCTTGGCAAAGGAGCAGATATAAATAGTAGGAGACATTTTCTTTGGGGACTTTGGGGGACTGGATGAGAGTCTTAGCTCATAAATATCGTGACAGAAACCCCTGTGACTGTCTGTGGACAAAAAGCCAGATTTTGTAGTGTGTTTAATGTGCTTTAATTTCCTTAGGAGTGAGGAACATGGGCTGGCATTTAAAAATAAATTAAATGTCCCACCAGGACTGAGCCAAGGAGGTCTCCTAAGTCAGGAATAATCCTTAAATTCTAAAGCAACCATTCAAGGGGACAAACTATTTTTAATCATTTCTTTGCTATTTATATTTCAACGACATCTCCAGAGCATTTCAGGGCAGCTTCCACCTTGGACGACCAACTGGGGATGACTTTTGAACGGAGAAGGAGTAGAGAAACGGAGCCTTCAGGAGCAGGAATAAAAAGCAAACTCAGGAAAAAAGAACCTCAGAAAAGTAATTATTTAGGTCCTAGAGCTGTGGCAGCGCACTGCAAAAGTTCAATAGGACTGAGAGCCGCAGCCTTTCTCCTTCACCTCGGGCTGGAGCTCCATCTGGCATTTCCCCCTCGCAGGGAAACAGTGAGGGGTTTGTTCTGCAGAAGGTGCAAGGAGGGGAGGCAGAGCTGCTCTGCATGCTCCTTGCCTTGAAATATTCCTTCTCTGCATGCCCACTTGAAGGCCCCTTTATGCTGAGGAAACTCAGTGTAAATAGGAGCGAGGCTCAAAGAGAGCAGAGCACGGCAGTTCAAACCTTTCCAGTTCCAACCCTTGCGGATCAGAGCAGCCCTGAACCTCCAGCCAGGTTTCACCCCACGGACACGGTGTGCTCGTTAGGGCTGGCTGATCAACTCTGCTAATTACCTCGTGCCACGTTACGGATGGCAAGAGCACCAGGGGGATGTTTTCGCAGAAGAGGAGGGGGAGTCTCTTAGCTCTCCTCAATTTCTTGAGAAGAAAAAGCTTTTATTTTTTTTTTTTTTCAACCTTGAAGTGTTACTTGTAAATGGAGGCCAGAATTTAATTTCAGATAGTGTTACTCCACCTTGTGCAAGTGATTTCTCTTGACACTCCACTGACTGCCCGTGCACAAAAAGCCCTTTATGACTCACGCCAAAGAGCCTGAAGTATTTTTTGCCTCTCCAAAAATGACATTTCGCTCCCCCCCTCCCCCTTTTTTTTTTTTTTTATCACCTGAACACTGCCCTTAAAACCACAGCACGCAAAGGCCCCATGTGAAGTAGGGAAAGGCATTCAGCATCTGCTTATATCCCCAAACTGAAGCACCAGTGTGCCTAAAAAAGCTTGTATTTAAAGGCATTGCAGCTGCATCAGCTCATATTTCATCCAGCCACCAATTTCCTTTTCCCCCTGACAAACAGGCCTCAGAAAGAACCCAGGCCAGAAATTCTCCACGTTAGCGAAACATTTCCTCTTTCCCGTTCTCCCTTCCATTAACGTTATTACGCTGCTCCTGGGAAAAGATGACTTTTCCAATCCAGGCAGCAAATTTCTCTCTTTTCTTTTCTTTCTGTCTCTGTTTTCTCCTTCTCCTGGCCAGGGGTAAGGGAAGAGCATGGGGAAAAGGAATATTGGGGTGAAAGGAAATTGAGCGTTTCTTCAGGAAGGACTCCCTGAAATCTGCCTCTCTTTCTGCACGTGGATGAAGAGGGATAGAAATTCCTGGCTTTTTCCTCCTGGGGATGTGAGATACAATGAGGGAGAAAACCACAACTTGGTGACAAGTTTCAGGTGCTTGGATGGTGACAACACCCAGCAAGGGTCAGGTGCTCCCTGTGGAATCAAGACCTGCTTCAAACCCATCTGACTGCTCAGAGGGTTAAACTCATCCCAGACCTGACTGTGGCTACTTAGAGCTTGTTGAGAAATCAAAATTTGCAGTTGTCAGGTTTTTAGATTTTTTTCCCAGCATCTTTCATAGTCCGTGCAATCCCATTTCTGCATGTCCCACCTTCAACAAAGCTCTCCATCCTCCCAGCCCTTTAACTCCTCTGTCTTCACTGCCTGACTTATTTTAGGGCTGTGGTTCAACCTCCACCACACCAAAACCAGATTATCCCGCCTACCAGGAGAGCTGCACTCACACCAAATCTGATTTTACCATGTGCCTGTTCACTTCAGCCTGCTTTTATTTCCCTTCTTCTCCCAGAGCTGGAAGGCAGAGTCCCAGAGGACAGAAAACATCTCTCTGAAATGAGTGGCAAAGGACAGCCAAGTCAGAATTCCTGGCTGCAGAGCGAGCACGGTGTGACTGAACCATAAACTTTCTGTGCTGCACATAGAAAAGGTGAAACAGCAGCATCTGCTCACTGAAAACCCTCTCTAGCACTACTTTTTAAAGTAATTTTTCCTTATTCTGAGATAACTCACTCAGGAAATCCATCCTTGAGGTAGCTCTTACAAGTTCTAATAGGGAATTGTTTCTTCTTTCTCGTTGTGGCTAAAATAATTTGAGTTTGTCATGTTTGGTTTTTTGAGAAGTGAACCCAAAAATCAGGTGGATTTTGTGAAAAAGTGGTGTATGAAGGGACCAATTTTCCAGTAAAGAATGGATTTGACAAAAAATTTCCTGCAGGTAGTGGTTGTTTAATCATGTCCTAGTGGCTGAATCAGGTATTTTCAATCAATCCGATTTTATGTAGTGTTTTTGCAATTCTTGGCAATAAAAACCAAACACGGCTTCAGCAATGGGTCAAAAATCATTATTTAAGAGAATGCAGGAATGGTTCATTTCTGGAGATCAGACTGAGCAAATGTCCTTTCTGTTGTTCTATTCCACCTGGACTTTGTGATTTTATGCTAAAAACATAAATTTCTGCATAAATTGCCATTTGCAATGAGAAAAGCAAGAGTCATACTGAGCCAGAGCCCCGAAATTTCCCTCCAGGATAATTGGAAAGGGGCAGTTTCTCCAACCACTTTTCCCTTTTTTTTAAAAAATTATTTTTGTGTTCTTACTCGCTTTTCTGTTTTTGCTTTCCCTTTTTTTTTTTTTTGCTTTCCCCCCTGAGCTGGGAGCTTTGTTCAGACAGACCTTGCCTTGTGAATGGTTTCAGTTTCAGCAAATTGCCATTCTGTGACACCCAGCCAAAGCAGCGCCTTGGAAAATTCCCAACCACCTCCAGCCTGAACTCCACAGTGCCTTTAATTCCAAAATCCTGGGCTAACCATGGACCAAACCATCCCAGGGCATCCCCTCTGCCAGGGATTTGGCCCCACGGAACTGGGAGGGAATTTGTATCCAGTCCTTGTGGAGGTGACAGCCTTGGTGTTATTCAGCATTTCTGACAAGAGCAGAATAATGATGCTGTGTCTGGTTTTGATTTAGGGCGAGTTGCAGTGCCACACTTGAAAAAGGAATGAAATTATTCCTGGCTTTTTTTAGGGCTTGAAATGATGGATTTTC
Organism: Grantiella picta; assembly: GCA_013397955.1. NCBI lineage: Eukaryota > Metazoa > Chordata > Aves > Passeriformes > Meliphagidae > Grantiella > Grantiella picta. The sequence goes on from VZRM01002573.1 coordinate 2,818,061, forward strand.
TCTATTGGAAGGTTAAGTGCAGGCAATCCTCTCCACTTTTTGGCTTTGTCATCAGCAGATAGAGAATCCTGTTCTATTTAGCAGTGTTCGCAGAAACAAGAAATTACCAACTTTTGAAAGAAATATAAAAGTATTGACAACGCCACCTTTTTTTCTAAAAAAATTAATTTTCCAGGACCATCTAGTATGAAAAAGATAAGATGAACTTCTGGGTTTTTTTCATTAGGTGTAAAAATAACTCTATGAAGTGCAGAAAATACATCATGAGATGCAAATCATTAAGTGCAAATAGACTCATTTAGACCACAAGTTTAATTCTTTGCCTGCATATTATTCACCTCCTAATGATTGATTCTCCTCAGATCCCCTGAACGTGATCCTTGACTTCATTTTTTTTCTCCTTCAATTTACGCTGGAACAACTCACACACAAATTCTGAACCGTGTTTTGACTGATTTTTTTTTCCCCTCTTCCCCAATGCGGTTTCTCCGAGCTATAAGAATAACAAAAAATAATAAAGCCAATATTCCAGTTCTGCCTGGAGAAGTTTTATTTCGGTTTGACTTCCACCAATGTCAAAATACCGCTCTGAACAGCCCTGTCACGTGCTAGGAGATTTTTCCTTCATGCCTTTCTGGTTAGAGATGTCTTGTTGGAGGATTTTATTTTGTGCATGTCAGAGAACAAGTATGTTTTTTATGACATTTATGAATGTGACCAGTCTGGGAACACGCTGTCTTGTCTGGGCGCGTTGCAGCCAAACTTGAAGTCATTGTGACCAGGATTTCCAATTTTGGGGATGGCTGATCCATCAGCTGGGGTCAATAAATTGGCAGAGTCATCTTTTATAGGATGGGAAGGGGGCTTAGAGGGATTGTCAGTGGGAGGGTTTAATTATCCAAGATATTAAGCAGGACTATTCCTTCCACCTTTCTCTGCCTTTCCGTTTTGCTATAAAATTTATATTAACTGCAATATTAAATTAAAAAAAAAAAAA
>VZRM01002573.1:2819072-2937845 GCA_013397955.1 Grantiella picta
AGCAACCTGCATTTAGATTCCGAATGCTGCATAAACTAGTTTTGTCCTGAAGTGGAAGGATCAAGCCTGTTGCATCAAAATATCAAAGAATTTCAGTTTTCTGCTGCATGAAGCCTGCATGCCTTATTTCAGCTGCTCCAGCCCTCTGAAATCCACGATTGGGATCTGCTAACTCCCAACCATACCCTCCTGGCAAGCAGGCTTGAGGTTTTTTTAATATTTTATTTTAATTATTTTTAGTTTATAGCTCAGCAACTCGCCTGACCCGGGGGAACACTTAAACTAAATTTGATAGATGTCAAGTCAGGAGAAAAGAAAGACAGCAGTGTTCTTTGCCCCTGCAATTGCAAATGTTTGCTGGAGACTTTTCTGACAGGATTAAGCGGAGCAGGGGGCTGGGGGGAGCAGGGAGGGAGCAGAGCTCAGGGCTCAGGTCAGCCTGGCTGATGTTCTCCAGAGCCTGGAAGGACCAGGACACCTCCAGTAGCAATTCCCAGCTCCAAAAATAGCGGGTTTGCCTGTTTTCCCCGCTTTTCCTCCTTTCTTGAGTCAAGTGGAGGAGTTAAAAGAGATTTCTTGTGTTTTCAGTGATGTTTGGAGATGGGGAGATGCCCCATGGATGGGCTGAGAAACCCCAAAAAAACAAAACCCAGAGCTTCACGAGCTGCAAAAAAAGCAGAGAAATTCTCCATGAAACGACACAAAGTCCTGCTTTCAACATTCTACCCCAAAAACAAATATCAGAAACATCAAAAAAAAGCTTTTAAAAAGGTGGATCTACTGTTTTTCAGCCCACTCTTTCCCTTGCAAACTAAAATACTGCAAAATAGACTGATGCAATCAGTGACAAAGAGAGAAAAACTAGGCTCTGTAAATTTCTACAGGAATTATTCAGATGGGAAAAACGTTGCATTTCCCCAGTGTAATGTTCTGGCTGCACCAGGGAAAAGGAAGGGGCTCTCCAGTTTTGTATCATTACATCACTGGCTCCAATCTTGCCCAGGAATTTCATCCAAAACTCAGTGAAATCAGTGGGAGTCTCATTCCTGGGAATCAATGCTCAGGTAGACGAAAAAGAATAAATCGAAATTAGGAAAAGAATGTTGAATTGTTATTTTGAAACTTTTCACAGTTTTTGTTCCAATGGAATAAGGGGAGAAATTGTATAAAAGTCTGATCTTTCCATGTTTCTTTTCAATTCTATTTTTTGGGTGATCCCTACTTGTTATAGATTGACTGCTTATATCTTCTCACTGGAAAAGAAGGGGAATTGCAGGCTGGGAATGAATATCCTAAATACACCAAAAATCAGGTTGTGTTTTAAAGGTTGGAAACACTCTTTTTTGCTGCTTTTCTTTATGTAATGAAGAAATCAAAATGATATCTATGGGACTGGAGCGTTTTTCCCACTGATAGAAAAGGCTGACAAAGAAATGCTGCACGAATATCAAAGATTCTCCATGGTTTGTGTAAAATCAGATGATTCCAGCCCAATCTGGGGAATTTTCTGAGTGAAATAATATTGCCAAAGGGATGCCCATGGCACTCAAAATAAAAATGTTCTGAATTCAGCATCTTTCTAAGCACAAAACCTAAGCTGTGTTCTCTTGATGGAGATGTCCTTTTTATCGTGGGGATGAAGTCATTGTGGCCACCAAACTTGCTCATGATTTAAAGTGTTTTCCCTCTCTTTTTTCCAGCCTTAATAATTAATTTCAAGGTAAACTCCTTAATGAACGGACAGATATTCCTATAACATACTGAAGACCACGTGCTTAAAGTAAAATCCGAGCTGATTTATTTCTCTTACTGTGGAATGCAAGATTATTGTCTCTGTATTTTTCTCCCCAGCTTTCAGACAAATAAATCAATGCACATAGATATATTTGCAATATTTGGTAACCAAAAAAAAAAAATAAATAAAAAAAAAAAAAGTTTAGGTTATCTGAATTAGATCATAATCAGGCAAGTAAAGTGGCTGAGCAGACTGTGGAACTCCAGATTGTTCCGTGCTGATAATTATTTGCTCCTGTTCTCTAATTCTGGGTGGGCAAAGCTGCTTTTCCTCTGTCTGCCGGGAAAAAAAGGCAGGATGGCTCTCCCTCTGCTTTTCGGCTCAACTGCTCACATCTGGGTTTCGTATCAAAAGAAATAAATATCAGCCCTAATTAATCCTTGGAGGCTGCTGGGTACGAAGGGCTGAGCAGCCCAGGTTTAATTCCAGCGTCAGGAATGGGGTGGGCTGGGGAGGGCTGGCTGCTGATTTAATGCACGACATGATGTCCAAGAAGGATCTGGAGCAACACTGATTTACATCAGCTGAATATTTGGCTCATTTGAGACTCCCCTGGGAGGGAGAGGGGGGATAACTCCACACATTGCCCCTGGTTTGGTGGCAGATGTGGTGCGGAGAAAACTGCACTGCGAAATGTTTAAGAATTTTTTATAAATGTAATTTGCTGAGATTGTTTAATTGGGAAAAAAAAAATAATGTGCTCATATATTCTTTCAAGAAATGCAAACTACTTGATTTATTCATCCTTTATGAAAAGTTGTTTATGATTTGATTAGAAGATAAATTTTCTGTGTTTCAGACAAAGGAGTATCAGGATGGTAAAGCTCTGATTGGTTTTACATCTTTCCTAATTCAGCTAATTCAAAGACAGACCTCAGGGGTTTATTTGAGCAGCAGTAAAACTTGTTGGGAATGGACTCTGTTACATGTTTTACAATTCCAAACCTGTCTGTCTCTTTTTCACTCCATCCATTTTTTTTTTTTAAAGAAAAAACTCTAAAATTATTTTGATCCAAATATGTGAGTGAATTCAGAGCAAGTGGAAGTGAAAGGACTGTTAACACTGGCCTGGGCACAGCTCTGTGCAAATTTCTCCCCCTTCCAATGACTGTGATTCCAGCCCTGGATTTATCCAGAAAAAGATCACCACACTGATTTTCCCAGTCTTATTTTCCCTCCCAAACTGGAGCCCTCATCCCTAGAGGTTCAAACCTGGTGTACAAATCCCCTGTAAAAATCTTGATCACGATGCCATCCCAAGTCATTCCCATGGATCCAGGCTGGTTTTGTTGTGCTCAGCAGCAGTGTGTTTACATGGCTATCCATTTATTAAAGGATATGACTTTTCCAGTGAAGAATATTTCAAATATTTTCAAAGAAGATATACAGAGAATACAAAACCTCCTTACTCCACGAATGGCATCATTAATTTGGATTTAATTTTATTCTCACCTAGAAATTCGTAGGTAGAAATGTGTGTTTGGGCTGCAAGGCAAAAGGTACTCAAGACAGTTAATTTGAGTTTTTTCTTCTTACTCATTTCTCCAGCTATTTATGGGGTCACACAACATGAGATAAAAGTGAATAATATGGGTCCTGTAGTGTTTTTTTCTACCTCCTCTTTCTCATTTTGCTGAGCTAAATGGAAACCTACATAACCTAAGGAATAACTTGATTTGGATTCTTTCCAGCTGTGCATTACAGCAATATCTGAGTCCCTTATTGCTTCTAAACCTGTATTTGCCTAACGAGAGACATGAAATTACCCCACAGGGGGAGAACTGGGACACTGGAACTCAACAGGAAGGGAATTCAGCTCAAAGATAGACTTGTAAATGAATTATCAACACACAGCACAAATACTGCTGCTTATGGAGTCACCACCTAAATCCTTGTTTCATGAAGTCTCCCGTCTTCCAAATTTGTTTTGATCCTCTGATTTCACTTTACCTTTCAAAAGCAAAATTTTGAGCACTTTCATATTATAAAGGAGCAATGAAGCTTGGTCTTATGAAGGGAAAAGTTTAGTGCAGTGAAATGTCAGAAACTGAATTTCGCAAAGCTCGGGAAACCCCACCTGATCAGGCATTTTGATATTAAAAAAAAAAATCTGGTTTTTAATGTCGAATTAAAGATGCCTGACTAAATCGTACACAAATAAACAGCTGTCTCCTCGCTTGGAACAAATTCTTTGTTATTGCACAATTATTATTTTCGGTATTTAGGATGTGAATGAATTTGTCTTTCTGACCCTCACCACCCTCACAAGGCAGAATTACTTTTTCCTGAGTTTTTATATATTATAATGCAACTGCATAATAAGTTTTAACACAAAGAAAGTCTCTCAGATTTTGGTTGTGTTATCCACATAAAAATTCATCTCAACCAGATGTAATTTAGAAAGTGGAGGAGGGATTCATGATTATTGGTTACATCATCCAAACCTGCTGGAGGAACTGCTCATGAACGTCAGAGTTTGGCACAGATTTGGAAAGTTTCATTCTCCTTTGGCAGAGGAAGCTGAGTAGAAATATTCAGTGATCAGATTTTCGAGGATGTCGAACCTCTGCAGCTCTTCCCATTTCCACAGCAACATTCCAGGGTTTGGCACGGCTGACACTCTCTTCCTTATCATCTACAGGTTTCTTTTATTACTCTCTTATTAAAAATTAATCCTAGCAAAATTCACCTTTCAGGGAAGGAGATACAGCTTTGCCTGAGCCCTTTTGGGGTGCAAACAGCTTGAATCGCTGCTCATGCCAATTTATATGTCCTGCAACCCCAAACCACTGCCTGACTTCACAGCCTGGAGCAGCCTGAACATTGAGGTCTTTCCCTCCCTTTAGTATACAGCATATTTGAAACCTGCAGGTTTATGAGGAAAATTAAGGATTTGTGCTGTGAGCCTCGTTTCATGCCCTGTGGATTTGTGTATGATTTTTACAGCACGGGCAGGCAATCCAGCTTTCCCTTCAAGGGGGACGTTAAGCCAAATTTCTGCCTCTAACTATTTTATGAAACATGTAGGAAGTTAATATTTCGGGAGAGTTTGGCTCATTGATCCCGTTTGACAGATGGATACACAGATACAACCCAGACACAGGGACTGCATAAGCCTGGAATCCCCAAGGGGAGCAGCTAAAATACATTTTGTGAGGAGCAGACTCACTGCTTTCCAGGCAGTTGCAGAATTGCAGGTGGGATTTCCCATGGACTGTGGAGATTTGGCTTCAGCCAGGAGTGGGTTGTCTGTAGAAATGAAAAACAAAATAGGCATTACAAATGATTGAAATGGGAAAATCATAGTTTTCAGTAATTTATAATTAGGCTGCAAGAGATGATTGCTCGTATCTAATATTCCCACTCAGTGTGCTATGGGCTCCTCTTTGTCTGGGATGTATGTTTGGAAAAAAACCCCACCCAACCATATTTATTTACAAATGTCTGCTGATAACTTTACCTTTTTAGATTTCCTTTTTATTTTTTTTTCCTTTCCTTTTCATCATAATCATTCCTTTCTTTTCTATGATGACTTGATTACAAATATGGCATTTTGGCCATAGGTGACAGAACCACTCTGGGCCAGATGTGCTGGCTGCCCGTGAAGGGTTTGGCCATGGGATGTTGGTGGTTTAAGGTAACAGGAAACCTGAGGAATATCATAAATCAGCCTTTTCTGACTGGGTTTCTTGTACAGGGTAAAACAAAATGTATTGAATAACTTAAGTATGTGTGAGCCTCCTGCCTAGCAAATTACTGGGGACTGCCAGTGGAAAACACACTAATTCGATGTTGGCCGCCGAGAGAGAATTGTTAAACGAAAATTAGGTTTCAGCATTTTAACACGAGAATCAGCTTGGAGCTCAGTGTTAACAGGAGCCTGAGGATTTAACTAACTGCAAGGAAAATAAGGAGAGACAAAATTCCTGACTTCCTAAGCCCCAGTGCTGAGAAAAGCCTTTTCCTTCTGGATCCCAACACGGCAGAAGGGACAAAGCGAGTACCAAAGGGTGGCTTTTCTTTCTTTGCTCTCTCCTGCCATGGATTTTAGAAGGTCATGGGTTGACATTTTGTACTTTTCCACACTTCTATTGACTTTTCATTAACAATAAACAGAAGGTGCTGGGCCAAAGTCATCGAATCCTTGACAGAGTGCTCAAAAATATGGAGCTTCCCACATTCAAGGACAGCAGAAGGGGCTGAGCTCAGAGATCCTCTCCCCTGGTGTCCTGGCAGGGCACTTCAGGAGAGGTATGAGAGCCACATCTGAGCTCTTCCCCTCCAAGGAGTTGTTTCCAACCCTAGCTGGGGTTGAAGCAATCACATTCTGGTGATATTCCTGTAGATAAACCTGCCCGTGGCAGTGCAGCTCCTCCTCTAGCCAGATAAAATAAGTTATTGTAAATTGATTCATCCCAGGCCTTAATCAAAAGATGCCTTGTTCTTATCATCCCATTAAAGGACATTTTTAAAACATTAATTAAGGCCAAAAATGTGGCCAGTTTCTCCCCCAGCTCTTCTCTACCCTACTTAAATAAAATAATACTGAGAAACCAAATGGTTTTTATTTTTCCATCTCAGAACCATTCTGCTGGGGTTTATTTTGAAGCAATAATTCCAAAGGTCTTTCAATCTCCTCTTTCTGACCATTTTGTGGAGACAGGCATGGCCTGGCATCCTCTTCCCCCAAAGAATGGCTCCCACATCACTGCTTTAGCATCCACACCTTCTCACATGCCCATGTTTTCCCTTTCAAAAACCACTGCGAAACAGCTTTGAAATTTATAAATTTATGTTCTTGGAGGGGATTGGCCCAAGTTTTACCATTTCCTCCACACTGGAGATGTTTTTTTGGTCACACTGGAGATGTTTTTTGGAATTTGGGACACCTTCTTTCCTGCAGTGTCTCTCCATGGTGTTGCTACGTGATCTACTTGAACGTGGACCTCCTCTTATCCCAAATTCTATGGCTGTGAGAGCAGTTAATACATTAAATATTAAAGAGAGCTCCTGCTTGAAATGCATCCGCAAACCAGAGTCCTGGGCCGTATTTCTTGTTCTTTTTTGAATCTATATTTTGGGTTCTGGCAGAGCGACAGGGAGCGAGTGTGGCGTGCAGCGTTTCCCAGACTGTGTAGCTTGGCACCAGAAAATCATTTCTCCAGAGTTCCAAACCTGTCAGGATGCTCTCTCTCGAAACCGCTCCACGTTTCAGACGTGTAACACTAAAATGTCACTTTTGGAGCCCAAACCGGAGTGCCTTCAGCTTTCTGATTGGCAGGAAACTGACGGATAAGCTCCAGGGAATTTCTCCTACAGCTGTAAACTTTCAAAAATACTTTACTGCTGCAAAAACGACAGAGTGTGGTTTAAACGAACAATATGCCCTCTTCATACCTCAGCAGCAGCGAGAACACGCTTTCCACTCCAGCATGAACAACCCAGGGGTCGATTTCTGATTTTTTTTTCACCCACACAGAACAGGTTAGGCAGTTTTTAGCTCATTTCTACCTGTCACACAAACCAGATGATACTCCAGCCATCTTCAGGAGGAGGAAGAGAGGATACAGATGGTTGTGCAGATGTTTGGATCCTGATCTCTTAATGCTCCAGGCAGGACAAGTTTAACCTCCTTATATTCCTCACAGAAGACCAGATCACAGCCCTGTTCCATCCCTGGGATCTTGGAGAAAGCCAAGTCTCCAGTTAATATGTTTATGTGACATTCTGAGCTTGGCTCTTCTCCGCCCTCGTGGGCCAAATCCTAATATGACCCAGTGCTCTCTCACATCAGCTGGAGGTTTGCCTGAATAAAGGAAAAGTTAAAAGCAAGCGATGCCTCCGAGTTTCAGGCCAGGGATTTAATTTCACAAAACCTCCATGTATTAGAAAAAGATACATCAGCTTCACCGCGCTGCAGGGTTGTTGTTTTGTGGAACCTTTTGTGTTTTGATTTTTAAAAATCTGAAATATGAGGAGGAAGGTCTTCTCCTCCTGCTCCTGGGGCTACACCCTGCCCTGAACAAACCTGTGCTCAGCAGGATCCGAATCCTTCCTGAAGCAGCTCCATCTCCAGGGGCAGAGCTGTTGGCCCTCTGCCCTAATGTCTTCAGTAGAAAGTTTTCTCCTGAGATTCTCAGGATCTGGGTCAGGTCCTGTTTTATTATCCAGAGAAGCTGTGGCTGCCCCTGGATCCCTGGAAGTGTTCAAGGCCAGGTTGGACAGGGCTTGGAGTCCCCTGGGGTAGTGGAAGGTGTCCCTGCCTGTGGCATGGGCTCGGAACAAGATGATTTTAAAGTCCCTTTCAGCTCAAACCACTCTCTGATCCTATAGTTTTATGATTCTATTTGCTTACGAACAACCCCCAGCTTCTATTCTGGTTTTATAGTAACATTTACTCCTACATCCTCTCCCTGCCCTTCATTCAAACCAGAGAAATGACTGATGGTTTTAAAAGAACAATCCTGAGAAGAAACTGGAAGGGCTGAACAGTTTTGGAAAAGGACATGACAGCTCTCCAGCTGGAAAAAGACTGCTGGAAAATACACAGGTTGGGGGGAAAGCCTCGAGCACCAATTCCTGGTGAGGAATGGTGTTTATCCTCATAAACACCATTATCATTGGAGTAAACCCGATGCCTTGTTGTTTCCATGGTGTCCATATTTTCCCAGACAATTCTGGATATGTATCTTGTGGTTCCCAATGCCAGTGGACAGCTGGGGCTGCAGTGGGACATCTGGGCTGTCCTTCCCAGGGAACAGTGATGAAATTTGCTGGAGGACTCCCTGCCCTTTGCACGATCCATCCATCCCAGTCCCAATCAGCAGAGAGGCCAAGCCTGACCACACCACCTGGATGAACTGCTTTTGTTGGTAAGAGGTCGAAAATTGAGGTGGTATCATAGAATCACAGACTAATTAAGGTTGGATAAAACCTCCAAGGACATCAAGTCCAACCTTTGACCATCACCACCACGCCGACTACACCAAATCCCAAAGTGCATTCTTTGAATTTGTCCAGGTTTGGTGACTCCACCACATCCCTGGCGAGCATCATCCCTCTGCAGGCACCATGGGAGGACTGTGTGCATGGAGGTGTCCCTGAGGGGTTGGGTGTAGCCTGGCTGTGTGGTGTCCTGTGGGAAGATGTGTCCCCTTCCATGGGTGTCACCTTCCCCCGAGGCCAGGTGGTTTCTGACCTCTCTCTCACCAGCAACACTTGAAATAATTACAAGCCAAATGAAGACCAAAAATCAGCCAAATTCACCTGCGCTGTGAGTCTTCCCTCCACACATTTTGGAGGTGTTTTTGAGCCTCCAATCACAGTGTTTCAGTGCTCTAATTGTGCCTTGAGCTTTTGAAACGCAGGCAGAGGAGTGAGTAATCACCACAATCCCATGAATGAGCAGGAGCAGAGATTGTGCACAGAGAAACTGAGAGACCACACAGCGAGGAGTGGGAGCCGTGGGATTAGGAGCTGGGATTTCTTTTTCTCTGTGCACAATCCACGAGGCTGTGCCGCCCTGGATGATCTCATGGAAGAAGTATACTTTCCATCTGCGAGGAACTCCTCACAGTATCAGCTAAGTGCAAATTAGTGGGATCATTAGCCACTCTTTGAGGGGAACGGCTGCCAGGAAGCCTGTGTGTGTGTTTGAGGAAGAATTCCTAATGCCTGTGTGTCTGGAGGAGTATAAATTCTTCTATTCCCCTCCAGTAGCCTAATTAGATTTTACTCTGTTTATTAGAAGAGTTCAGTTGCTAGCTTAACGTGAAATAAAATCTGCATGATTAAGAAGTCATGAGCAGTAAAGCCTACTGTGTGCTGCTAGAAATTTTCCTTTTGGATCAACAACGGTGAAATCCTCCAGTGTTAAATAAAGTGAAAGCAGGAATGTGTTTAGATCCAGTAGTCAGGATCAAAACAGATTGTCAGGGGTGGAGGGACGGTCAGGAAGGGTCATCATGACATTCAAATGGTGCCTGAAATGAGACAATTACTGGGAAAACTGCATTTTTAACTGCAGAGCAAGCTGGATCTTCACTGGAAAACAAGGATAGGAATGATGCTCTTCCATCTTCAGATATTCTTCAGATGTCCTCACTCCCTTCTGCAGATGCAGCAATATATCGAGAGTCAAGAGCTCTAAAAAGATGGAGCAATATCTAGATCTAATTCTATCCAAGCACCTTCAGGCCTTTCAGGGGCTGATGGCCTTAGTGATGTCAAACAGCCTCCAGTAGAACCTGTATCCATCATTTTTCTAAAGTGAAGCTTGGTCTCGACCTTGGAGTGAAAATCCATTGAAGACATTGTGTCTAGGGTTAGATCCTTGCCTGGAAAATGATGAGCAGCCAAAAACCCCCGAGATTTCTGGAGTTCAGGGTTTGCCCCTCACGTTCCAGATCTCTGGTGGCAATGAATTCCAGGCATGCATCCCTCAAAATCCCTCCATGTGACATTGTAGGAACTGAAGGCTGAGGAACCAGAAAGGAAAACAGATATTCTATTTCCCCTGACTTGGGAGCAGCTCTGTCACACACAAAGCCATCAGCAGCCTGCCACAGGGAGTTTTCCAGGTGGTCTTTGAGCCGATGACCCCAAAATCCTACTGAAAAAATGCCTCTGTATTCACTTACCTGTAGAAAGAAAAATACAGAGTGTTTTTTCTTTCTACCAATAATCTGAGAAAATAAACTTGAATTGCAAACAAGGTTGTTCTTTTGGAGGCTCTCCAAGAGCAGCGTCCAACGTAAGTTTTTTGGTGTTGTGCTGTACCTAAAACTTCTGAGTCCAGCCCTCCCTGCTGGTATAGGGGCAACCTGATCACAGACATGAAATCCTATTCCTCATGGATCGTTTAAAAATCCACCAGGGGCAGAGTCGGGGTGCAAATCTGAGGATGAAAGTTGGGAGCCTGGTGTAGAAAGTAAATTCTGGAGCCTGAAAAAAGAAAAGAGCAAACTCAGAGGACGTTAAGAGTCAAGGGAAGGAGACTCGAAACCTAAAACCTTCCCAAAAAAGCGAAGGGATTTGTGCAACCCAAGGGACTAAAAGTACGTTTTGGCCCAGGCTCTGGTTTTCCTCAGCACGTGCCCAGCCACAAGAGCCCATGTGGTTCTTCTGTTTTCCCAAGTCTTTTGAAATATAGATGCAACAGTCTCGAATCCCTGCACTTCCCTGCATTCCTCAAGAAATTGGCCCACCAAGTAGTTGTAATTCAGGATACCGCCATACACCCACGTGTAAGATTCCTTAACAACTATGCACATTTTTAGGCTCAAATATTTTAGAATTGTTTTCACTGTGCCTGAGCTGTAATTGGCTCGGCTTCCCAAGTGTTGGATCATCTAACTGGAGTGATTTTTGACTCGGCGCCCAGGCACCATATCAAAACATTTATCAATTAATCATAAAAAGTAACTAACATTGTTGTCCACCCAAGAAAAACTGTCACTTACAGACTCATGTATGTTATTCCTTATGAAATAGCTGCTATATAGAAGTTGATTTCCTGCACAGACCAGGTGGAAAATCTGCTAAAGGCAGAGGTCAAATTTAGTTTAATTTTATACCCTTTGTTAAGAATGTTCTCCCTCTCTCTCTTCTCTCTCCCTCAAAAAAAATCCAAAAAAAAAGGGAAAAAACCCACCCTTGTGTTTCTTTCCAAGTGTTCTGAAGTTAATTCATGTGGAAGAAAAAAAGATTAGGATAAAATTTCAAATATTAAATTCAAATGCAGGATTAATGAGTTTTATTTCAAAGCCCGAGAGGTTGTCTGGAATTTAGGACATTTTTTTAGTAGCAGACACGAGACACAGCCAGATGCAGTCGTGTTTTGGACCAGCTCAGCACAAATTTAGCACCTTGAAGGAGAAATTTTATGTCTGTTTTGTAAAGCAAACATTTCAACTTTTCCAAAATCCCTTGTCCAAAAGATATGATTGTTGCACTGGATGAAGGAAGAGATTTAAACTGAGGCTGACTGGTTGCTTCAGCGCAGAGAAATTGCAACCCCATCACCATCCCTGCAGGTGTTGTAGGTCTCCTGCCCCATGCAACAGATCCATAGAAATCATATCTTTATTTTTTAATATGTGGAGCAACCTAGGAAAAAAAAAGAAAAAATAATTTAAAAAATTGAACCATTTTCTGAAGCCAAACTCAAGACAGCCCTTGCGACACTCTGCAGGAGAGAGCTTTTTGCAAGTTGGTTTCTCAGAGAGCAGCAGGGAAGAGCTTGGCAGAGGTACAAACACCATTCTTCTCACGCCCTCCCAGCCAGCATGGCAAACCCAGGGCTGCAGGGCTGCTCCACTTCACACCCTCTCCCCGAGGCAAAGGCCTGGGAGGCCAAACCCATTCCCTCATTAAAAGGTTTGTTTTATCATCACAGAAATTAGCAGCCTTCAACTTCCTCCCCGACAGGAAGCACCAAATATCAGTCGTGTTTCAGGTCACCGTAGTTTGTTCAAAACGGAAAAAAACTATTTTTTCTAGTCAAGCGGTGTCTTGGGAATGCTGGTGATACCTGTGGAGCTCAGCCTGCAGATCCTGAGCAGGTGATTGGACCAAGGTGGTTTTTGGGCAGCCAAAAGTGTTCAACATTGTCCTGACTGAAATCAAAGAATTAAATCCCTGTCGAGTCCAATGGAAGAAGAAAGCTGCCAGCATGGAATTCAATGTTTTATATATCAGTGTTGAAAACCTGATGGGAAAGGATAAAAACCTTGCAGTGAGCACCTTCAAACATTGGAATCTTGTCTGAAAGATTCCAATTATAGCAAGAAGAAAACACTGGCGCTTCAGTTTCACATTCTGGCTTTTGTTCAAATGGACATACCACAGTCTGTAAATAGACCCAAAAACTGAAAAATCATTCCAATTAAATTCCTTCATGGCCTTAGAACTCTGCCTCACCTACAATGGACAATCAATGGAATTAGCTGTAACACCAGCGGGTAATTAGGACCTGGTGACGTGCAAGCTTCAGATGAACTATTCCATCTAGAAAACACAAGTTATTTTTTCCTTATTTCTTTCTGAGATGGAAATCTGAGAAGAGGTTTTCCCCCACTGGTACAGAACACAAATAGTCCATGGAAATAGCCTTGTCTCACAGTATTTCTGGTTTTGATCCCCATCAAAATCAGTAAATATGAAAACATAACAAAATACTATGCAAAATAGCAAATATACCTAAAAACTCCTAAAAGTTTTGTCTAAGTTGCAACTAAATTTTCTGGTTACCCACAATTTTATCCGATCTTATCAATCATCATCTCATCCCATCTCTAACCCTTTTTAACAGCAATGGAAGTTTGGATTTGAAGCTTCGTTTCCAAATGGATTTCTTAGAGAGGATGGGAGAAGATGGATGTAATTGTCGGGAATTTCAGGTTTTAGCTGCCTGGAGCTGTTCTGAGTGCAATGCTGAGCCACCAGCAGAGGAAGGGAAAAGCTGTGCAAGGCACTGGCAGCTGCTCTGACTGCAATCACATTTCACTCACGTGAGGCCAATGCCCCTTTTGGTCCCTGAACTCAACCCCTGACATTTCCTTGGTGCTTTAAACTGAAAAGTATCTTAAAAGTCAAAAATGTCACCAAAATTTGCTGAAGACTTTGGTATTTAACAGACAAAACCTTGTTGTATTTTATCAGTGGCACAAGTTTATGCTTCATTTTGGATATAATAAGAAACGTTTTATTCCTAGCACTGCTCTGCCCATATTCAATTCTTATCAAAACTGCACAGTTTGACACTTGTGCCCAAAAGATTGGAATATTTTTCACACCCCCAAAACAGTTGCATCACTCTGACCTATTGTCCAAGAGCGGCTAAACTGGAGCCTGAGCCCAGGGACACGTTTTCCAGAGGAAAACAGCAATAGCTGAAACCTATCTGAGGCCTCAACAGGATGTGAACCCTCCACAACATCTTCCTCTGCTCAAAAAGGATCATCCCAGAACAATGAAAACATTGGGCTGTGCTCCCCCTGCCCCACTCCAGCACTTCCCAAGGCTGCTGGGCTGAAGAGATGGAATGGGTTTTGATTCACCCTGAGTGAGCCCAGAGACACTTCAGAGACAAAGTCAGAGAAGTGGGTATTTGCTTTATTCGGTGCACAGGGTGTGGGAATTTGCTCCTCCAAACACACACCTCGGTGCCTCCACAACCACAGTGTTATAGGTAGAATTCACGAATACTCATCACATTCCCCGGGATAGGAGTGGTTATACAAATCATTTCTCAGAAATCATTAATATTATTAGCATGTGCATCACGCATGCTCTGTGTGTCCCAGTGGTCTTTGAAGACCCCTGAAGATGAAGATCCCAGTAGTCTTCATCACAATGCATTTTCACCTTTCCTTCTGGAGCATTCCTAGTCCTTGATGAGATGATTCAGCGATTTCTGTGCTGGCTGCAAGCAGATTATTGTCCCTCTTATCTTGATAAGATTAAGGGAATCCTGTTTTTCTAGGTTTTAGAATTCACATATTCACTCTCCCAGTAGTTAACTTGAGTTACCTGTTGACCACTCCTTTCTGAGTTTCCATTCTTGGCCTGGACTGGTGTGAAATATTCCCACAGCTGTATGGGAACAGAGTGAGGCATCCCAGGGACTGGACAAGAGCCTCGAGCCAAGCCCAGGCCTGGGTGGAAGCCTGTTCCATGACCAGTTGCTCCACACCTGGCTCGGTGCTTGGGGATGTCCTACGTGGAGCCAGGAGGTTTTATGGGCACTCCATCTATCATTGCATCCAGGAAAATAAAAAAAAAAAAAAGAAAAAAGAACAGCAAAAAGAATAAACCCAAGATTTTTATGGGTCTAGGAGGAGGTAACCTGGAAATATCACTGGCACAAATAGAGCTGTTGAGCAGACAATAGCACTGGGGTATTGCCATGGGTTTGTTTACCCAAACGTGGCCATCCCTGTTGTGAGCTCCCCACCCTCCTGCTCCCCAGCCTGGTGGAACACAAGCTGTGATTGCCATGCTGACAGCTTTACTGCCTCCCTGACCTTGCTATTTTTGAGGGAACAGGTTATCTCCGTGATGTAATCAGGTCTTCCTCACGCTGTCAGGTCATTCCCACTGCAGGGAGCTGGAGCCTTTGGTCCTCTCTCGCTTGGAAAGCCAAGCCAGCTGTTCCAGGTGTCCAGGAGCTTATGGCACTATTTTTTCTGAAAGCTACTGAGACTGATGAAGTGGTTTTATTTTCCCAAATCACCCCGAAAATGCAGCTTTTGCTCCCTTCTTCAAACCTGGTTTACCCAAGTTGATAAACAGAATTTAACAGTCCAGATTGTGAGACTTGAAGCTTAAAAGAACATCAGTGGGATCAGTTGAATGTGTGCTCATGTTAGGAGTGCAAGTACAAATTATAGTTCTCAAGGGATTCTCTGGAATAAGTGTAAAAAGTAGGTAAATGACAAAAAATGTCAATGTCCTCCCACTTTGAAGGTTCTCATTGCAAAACAAGTGGACAGAATGGCCAGACCTTCACTTGGGGAAAATAAAATATCTGAGTGGGCTGAGTTCTACAGAGTTATTAAAGGCTTGAATGTCAAGATTACCTCTCTAGAGAAGACACAGCCATGGTTTCAGAAAATGCTAAAAATTTGGGTCAAATTAGAAAAGCATTTACTGATTTAGTAACTACTTATCCAAAATTCTCTGTAAGTAAACTATTTACTCAGAATGATACGAATAAACTGGAAAAGGTCACAGTCTCTCTCCTGCTCTAAAATTCCTGCCTCCTGTCCTAAATCCAGGAGAAATTAAACACAGCAAAAGTTAGACTAGCTCTGTTATGAAGCCTTTTTCCAGCTCCCATGGGAATAGAACACCTTTTCCAGTCTCAGCTGGAATAAGGAAATGAAAAAAAAATTAAAAATTAAATGCTTTTTGAGCTAATGCAGTCCAAACAAAGCCGAAAGCATC
This sequence comes from Grantiella picta, assembly GCA_013397955.1. Lineage (NCBI taxonomy): Eukaryota > Metazoa > Chordata > Aves > Passeriformes > Meliphagidae > Grantiella > Grantiella picta. Next base: position 2,834,815 of record VZRM01002573.1, read on the forward strand.
CAAGTTGCTCCCAATAATTTCCCCAGTCCCTATTCTTGCTGATCCCAGTGTCAAGTCAGTGGTGAGACCCAACCACAAAACTGCCTGGAAGGTTTTCCTGGCTTCTCTCAGCCCGAAGGCAAACCTTGAGGGATGTGCATTGAAGGAAGTGCTGTCCCTCTCCTCCACAGCTCCTAGGCAATGGGAAAATGGGCTTAGGGGTCACTAAATCCCTCCATTCCTTCCGAGGTGCTGGAGATGAGAACATCTGGAGCAGCCAGTGGGTGTGACCTGCACAGGAGCACAGTTCCCATAACGTCACGGCAAGAAGAGGTGAGTTAGAGCAAAAATAAATTCACTTTCTCGCCAAACACCCTCCTATTTTTCCGAGTCCAGATAAGCAAATTAAAAATGATGTCATGGCTCCCCTAGGACACTGCAACACGCTGCCATTTGTCCAGCCAGAGTACAACTCCTATTAGTGTGATATAACCCAGTAGTTGGGAACTCAATAGGAAAAACAGAGCTGGAATTTAATAAAAAAACCCCTACAGCTTTTAACTCATTGCCCTTAACACGCAGAGCTACTGTGAGTGCCTCAACACGAACACTCTGAAGACCAAAGAATTAAAGTAAATGCAATCAGCAGATTACTAAATACCAATGGGAAATTTAGAGCTATAGAGCAAAATCCCAGAGCATTAAAGGATTTACTGCTTGGCATTGATGAGAAGCAAATCTTTGGATTTCCATTTCTATCCTTAATTAGCAACTGAGGTTTATTTAAGTCTAAACTAAGTTGCGAAAGATAACACACCCTAAAAGAAAATAGATAGCAGCGCAATAAACTTCATAAAATGTCTTATTAAAAATTAGAAGAACAAATAATAGATTCAAATGGAAAATCAATTTCCAGGGCTTCCATTTCCTTTTGTTTTCTTGTCTTCCCACCCATGCTCAGCACTTTTCTAATAACATTCAGCTCTTTGCTAGCGAGGTTACCGAGGGTGGTAACAAAGATAGCATTTGAAACCCGAAAAGGGAGGCTCCCTTTTAGAAGGGACATTTTAGGAGTGTTCTTGCTCCTTCACAGCTTGGGGTTTGAAAGTTTGCTGTCTCCCTGCCCAGTTCCCAGGGCCTCTCCCTGGAAGTAGGAGCCGAAATGGATGAGTCGTGTTCTGCGTGGCAGCTCCGAAAAAAACAGTTCTGTGAAATTTAGAGGTTTTTTATGGATTCTCTGGGATGGGGGAAAGATAAGGCTCTTCTGTTTGATGAGGAGATCCCTGGTCGGTTATCCAATGATCCCATCTGCCATTTGCACCCCTGGTGATGTTCTCCTGCTTTTTCAGGGCCATCCTGGTGTGCAGGCAGCAGCCTGGAGCATTCCCAGCTGCCAGGATGCACCAGGGATTTGGTGTCTGCTTTCCTGGCCTGGCATACAAACTCCCACAGCAGCATTTCCAGCACAGCTCCTGCAGTGGCTTCAAGTAAAGCTGTAAAATATAAGCAGCTGCTTCAGAGCAGGAAAAGAGGGAAAGTCTGGGAGTTAAATCTGAAGAAATGCATAATAATGAGGCTAATCCCGAACAAACCTTATGCCTCAGTGAGAGAGAAGCTGAGGTACCATGCCCCTGCTGGTGATCACTCTCTACTTTTCTCCCTTGCCCAGTGAGCCCAAAAATTCATTTGGTCCACATAAAAATTAACTATGGAGTGATCTGAGTGTGATCCAGATCCACAGATCCATCTGTCCCTGGCTTCGTAGTCCAGGATTCAAATCAAATCCAGCTCCACCATCAAACAGGTCCTCTGAACTTGTGAATCAACTAAAAAGCAAAACTCCATGAAGTTCAACCAACCCCAGAAGTTGCCAAGTTGCTATCTAGAACTCAAAAATTATTGGATGGCTTAAAAATTTTTAATTTTTAAAAGTCTGACTTTTTGAATTATTTTTATTTGCCTTGTAGTTTGCAGTCCCTTGGGTTGAAAACTGGACACTTGTTGGACATTGTCAAGGTTCTCATCGTGAGCTAAAATAATTAGCTATGTGCCTGAAAATTGAATGATTTTGGTCATAGGATTGCAGGAGCTGAGCCCTTAAAATAAATTATCAAATACCACGCTAAATAAAATCACGAGTAAACTTGAAGTCATCCATTCATTAAAAACAAACAAACAAAACAGCCGCAATCAAAACAAAAACAAACCCCCACAACCCATTAAATGAATTACTTAACAAGCGGTGATGCTTCAATTTATGCTCATTCATTACTCCTTATTCTCGAGGAGAATCATGAATGAATACAATTTGGAGGCACTGATGGATATCTGCCCACCCCAGTCTGCATTCCCCTTTATCTCAGAGCCCGAGCAGCTCCAAGGCTTTAATGTATTTTGGGTTTGTGACACCTCTGCTGTCGCCAGGAGGGACAGTGACAGCGGGAATGTGATGGACGAGCGAGGCAGAGCAAGAATTGGGACTCACAGGGTGCCCTGCACTAGCTCAGGGAGCAGAGACAAAGTTTTGTGAGAAACATCGTTTTTTTAATTTGTTAAAACAACAGCTCCGTATTCCCAGGGGCAAATGTCAGCAATAATTGCATGCAAATTGCGCTGGAGTCACGCTGAGGCACCCAGTGCCACCCAAGGGCTCCTGAAGGGTTAATATCGAGGAGTTCAGTTAATTTACAACTGGAGACCTTTATCGTCTCCTGGTGACATCGAGGGCTCACATTTCCCACTTAATTACTTGTTCAGCAATCAGGCCCGCGAGAGATAGATGTGTTCTGTGTTTAGCCCTCGCAGCTGTGAATTGTTTATTTTCTTATCGTCAGGCCGGGAATGGCTGCAATTTAAAGGTTCAGATCTCTGCTACCCTGAGCGGGGCAGGTCTTCCTTTAAACACTTCCATATTTTGGCGCTGGAATTCCGCTGGAGATGCCCATCTTCTCCTCCCGTTCCGGGTAAGGGGGCCGGCAGGTGTTCTTGGTTAGCAGCCACCGGGGCTATTGATGGCCAAAAAATCCTCTGCCAAGTTCACAATCGGGACGAGGGATCTGCGGAGATAAATTTGGGGAGGTAAAAAGCGGGCCGAGGAGATGAGATGAATTCCGGCTTCCGTGGAATGGCTCGATCGCTATCTCCCTATCTGGGGTGGCTGAATCACGGCAGCTTCAAACAGTGGCTCCCAGCAATTCCTAGGCCAAATGGTGTAATTACAATACAAGCTGTCAAATGGTGACCAGATGGCTTTATCTTTCACACCAGAGGCCTAAGAAGTTGGTAGGTGTGACCTTTCCGCACACCAATCCACCTGCAGCCCATGAGGCATTCCTGGCCTTCCCAAAATGTCCAGCCCTGGGTGTTGACAACCATCCTTGGTTTTGATAACTTTGGAGCAAAGCTGTGTGAAACCAACAGCATCAATTTTCACAAAGTTGCATCAGCCTCAAATGCTGCACCAATGTTGTGGGACTGCTTGAGGGGTTGGACTTGCTGGGAGTTGGATCTAAACGATCCTTAAGTTCCTTTCCAACCCAAATTCTGTATTTCAGCACACGTGGGTGCTGGATTTACTGCGTTGAAAGAAGGGGGGAGGATCCCTGTTATTCCCTTGGGTACACACAGATTTCCCATACACCTGGGAAAGAAGGAGTTGTGCATGGGAAGAGGATCTCAGTTCCATAGCTGGCCAAAAAAAGAGGTTTCAGAAGGAAAATTGATGAAATTCTCTGCCAAGAGGGAAAAGCCAAAATGGTCTGACCATCCAGGCATCACTGCTGTCTGTCAATGTCCCTGATGGAGAAGTGGGTGGTGGTGGAAGCAGGCTGGACCCCTAAAAAAGCCTTTAAAAGCCTAAGGTAGCTCCTGGAGGATCACCCTGGGCAAAGCCCAGCTCCCAGCAGAACCAGCCCAGGAGGTCAGGAGCTTGCTGGGGAATATCCCCCGACCTGTCCCAGTGCCACAGGCAGCTCTCTCCAGCCTCCAGGAAAGCTCAGGCTGTTCCCACACGGAGAGCACAGAGCTCTGCAGCAGGTCTCAGATTAGAGCAGCATTAAAAGTAAGGACTTTGGGGTCGATATGAACCCCAGAGAATTCTGCCCGTGGGCAGGTGGAGGGGCTGACAGACATCAACAGCAGCAGCAGAGTTTCTGCCTCCGGGCTCTTGCAGCAGCCAACTGCTTTTGATTTAAAGAAAAAGCTTTCCTGTGCTGTGCTCTTATGAGAAACACACTTTTCTCCCAGTCCCAAGGTTATTTCTATCCCACAGATGAGGAGAAAGGGATGCAAGCTGACAGGGAACATGGCAAGGAAGGCTAAAGCACAGAGGTGGTGCTTCCTAATATTTTGCTTCTATTATCGTCACCACTGCTGCTGTACCAAATTACTTAACGATGGGACGTCATTAACGTGGTTTAATAACAATATGTAAAAAAAAAAAATCACAACTTTCTAGTCTTGAAGAATTATAAGAGGTATTATTGGACATGCACGAAGAAGCAAAAATGCAGATAATTCCAGGGTGATTTGGATTTTCTCAGATCTGTAGGAACAGATCTACAATCGTCTGCGTCACTTCAGTAAAGCCAAAGAGAGAAGAAAAGAGCCTCCATAGGTATAATTGAATTAGACAAAATCCTAGAATTTGATGAGAGATAAAGTTACCACTAATTCTCTTTGGAAAAAAAAAAAAGAAATAAAAAAGGGAGATGAAATTAAAATGTCAAAAGAGCAGTGAGCTGCTAAATTGAACCTTCAGTTTTGGGTTCGTTCACGGCTGTGTTGGCAGCACATCCATGAACACGCTGAAGTAAAAACACTGCAAATGAAAAAGAAAACACCCAAAACGCAACTTTTAAAAGGACTGAAATGAACAGCGAGAAAATGCCTCAGGATTTACAGAAGAGAACAGCAAGGCAGAAACAAATACAAGCAAAACCTGGACCAGTAACAGCTTTCTATGTACAAATGTGCTGGGGTTAGGATGAGTTCTGTGGGCTGGATTGATGAGATGAGTGCCAAAGCCTTGGACTCCGTCAGATCCCAGGCTGGCCTTCACCCACTGACTCAAGAAATTAGGAGAAATATTTGTTTCTTCCAGCATTTTGCTATTTTTCTCCATTGTTTTAATTTGGTTTTGACTGTGAGTTGCCAGCAGCAGCGCAGGGGTTTGGGGTCGCAGCCTCAGCTCAGGGAAGTGGGGATTTTCAGGGAACTGTGAAAATTTAACTCAGATGAACCTTGCCCTGATTTAACAGACATAAAATGACAGAAAGCAACTTCTCAGCTTCTCAGCGGAGGAATTATTGCAAAAACCTGTGACAGAGAGATTAAAAGCAATGAGCACAAGGAGCTGTTTCAAAGGCAAACACAGAGGGGAAGGGAGAGAATCCCTGGTACTGACTCCCCAGCCCTGCTGCTTCACTCCGGCTTTTCCCACACTCAAAGGGAAGCAGAAAAGTTCTCTGAGAGCCTGAGGGAACCCAAGGAACAAGGTGGGCTGGGAAGGATGCACCAGGATCCTGCTTGGTACCAGAATGCTGCCGCAGATGGAGAGTTCAGGGGGAGAGGGAGGCTCCCACAGTGATGTGACACCCATATTATTTTTGTCCTAAATACACAAAACGCTGGCTATTGCAACCAACTAAGAATAATATCATTCCCAAATGATATTTCCCCCCCCAGGATTTTGCAGCAGAGCAGGGGAGAAGATGCATTTCTGCAGGCGATGGTGATGCCTTTGCAGTGCTGGGACCTCAGGGCAGAGAAAATCCCATTCTCTGAGAGTTGCTCATCATTCCCCCTCATTTCAAAGGGATTTTATCTGTCCGGCATGGAAGATTTCCCAAACTGTTTTTATTAAGAGCAGTTTTGGATGCCAGCAGTGAATATTACTCTATTACTGAAAGGAATCAAAAGCTAAAGTGCCTGCGTGTACAGTTAATCTATCCAAACAGAAAATGTTTCTTAAAAAATTACTGCACTATTTTTATAACAAACCTCAGCCAAACTCCAAACTGAATAAATAGAATGCGTTCTTTTAAGACCAATTTATTTTTTTAATCATGGGCAAAAAAATACTTTCCTTGCTTTCATTCATCAGGTAATACTTCACCCCTCTCTATATCTGAGTGCAGAAATTTGCCTGTGATGGGATTTTAGCTTTGGAGGCATCGGATTGAAACAGTCCCAAGGCTGGAAGGTGGATGGGAATCTAATCTGGCATCACAGCCAGCCTGTGGTTTCTATCTCTTTTAAACAAAACCATCAATAAGGCAAGAAAATGCCTCAAAGGGGGGCAGGAGTGATGGGGAAGAGCCACCCTAAAGCCCCGATCCACCGAAATAAAGCATCAGGTCAGAGCCATCCGTATTTCCATGGGATTATAGGAGGGATCTGTTCCTGCTGACACACTGGGAAGGCAGGAACACAGAGCCACTGCCTTTATGTTATTTAAAACTGCCTTGCACACTCATTACCGCCATGTAATTATCATTAAGCGTTTCTTAAAGCACAGCTCGGCCCTTCCTAGTTCTCACTCCCTTATTATTATTATTATTATTCCGGTTTTAGTTTAACTCCGAACCCCTGCAGAACTTTTCCCGCAGTTTCTCGGTATTTATTCAGACTCGCATCACTGCCCAAGAGCACAGTTCGACTGTCCCAAGCCTCATCCCACGATCTGTCACTCCCCGAAATGCTGCGCATATTCCATGCCGTCAAGAAGAGGAGTCGAACCAAAAAATCCCCAGCCTGCGAGGACCCTAAAATGTGGTTAAACATTCCTGGAGGAGACGGTGATGAATAGGCAAGCAGGGTAACCTGACCCCCGGGGCTCACACGTCCCCTTTTTGTTTGTTTGTTTGTTTATTTTTTTCTTTTCTCCTGAGCTTGCCAGGAGTTTCAGCCGCCAGCAAACCTCGGGGCCTTCTTAAAAAAAAAAACCAAAAAAACCAAAAAAAAGCCATGAAAACGCTTTCATTCATGCATCCACGTTGTGTTCGTGGTTTTGTAGAGGGGGTGATTCCAGCTGCAAGCACAGAAAAATTTAATTCAAATGTCTCCCCTCTGATTTTCTCTGTGTGGAAGAGAAAGTCTGTGTGGATGCTGCACCATTCCCGAGTGTTTGAGGGTTGCTTTTTCTGCGAAAAGGTCAAAAGCAAGTAATGGATGTTGAAATTTCCACAGACTGGGGTAAGCTCGGAGCTTGTTGACTTTGATATCAATTTTCTTCCACCCGGGAGTAAAAAAAAAAAATTATAAAAAAAAAAATCATTCCAGCTCCTCATTGATTTTTCATGGAAATTCACCAATTTCTCATTTCAGATGTGGTCTCTGATTTCTCTCTGATTGTCACATCCCTCTGCCCCCCAGATGAAGCCCTGCTTTGTTTCGGCTCGGGATGCTGATATCATTATTCCTGCACGGAGCACGGGGGGAAAATCCCAGGGTGCTGGAAATTGGCGCTGAATGACAGGAGCTACCTCCGAAAAAAAACCCAAAATCCAAACAAATAACGCCCTGGAGCAAACACACCTTGAGAAAAAGGGAAAAGAGAGGAAGAAAAAGTTGGAGGGAGCTGGGGATGGGAAGGGAACGCGGCCGTGCCTCGGTGGAGGAGAGAATCGGGAGCTCAGCGTGGCAGAATTCAGCAGGGATCAAGTTTGAATTGCTCTTTTTTGGGAATCCACCTCGCCCCGGCGGGGCTGGGTTGGGTTTAGCTGAGATTCGCTCTCCTCCGTGGCCTCAGCCCTTCTGATTTCAGCTGCAAACTAGGGGGGGGAAACGGTTTGGATTTCTCCAAATTTCCATCAAAAACGGATGGAATGAGCCGTGGAGATTTGTGGTGCAGTGTGGCTGTGAATATCCCGATTCTGCAAGGGTAAAAATTACCTTTAAACGACCAAAAATTTAGTCATTGGAGTTCTTAATTGCTGCAGAGCTGGATTAGGACGTTCCCATTGGGTTTCCAAGAGTTAAAGCCACTTTTATTCAGATATATCCATATAAATGTTATTAATTCACCCTCTTGAGCTCTTGAGGATGTTACAGGGACAGTATTTAAAACTTATCTTTTAAAGCATATCTGGGATATGGACGCTCAATTTGTTATTGCTGGAGTCTAGAGAATTAATCTGTTACAATGTATTCTTTTATTAATTGTCATTGAGACACATATTGAAATAAAATTGTTGTTACGCGCCCACTACATTTAAAAAAAAAAGGTATTCGAAAACTTCAGTTGTCAAAAAAAGCAGAATATTCCCTCCCGTGGGAGTGAAGAAAGGGTCATTAAATGAAGTTCAACACAGCAGGCTTTGAACATTTGTTCTGAAAATTAATGCAGGGAAAGAAAGGTACAGTAAGGAAGGCAAAAATGGGGGAAAATTGTATTATGAGAAATTTTTGTGCCTTAGAATAATTTTTTTTGCTAGATTAAACAAAATAAATGCTTTAACATATGCTTTACCACTAGTATGTGTATATATTTAATAATATATATATTTATTAATATATATTTATATACTTATTCAGGTAATAGTTATTTATGACAGAGCTTATCAGTTATAATTTGACAAATAGCACAGTCCAGTCTCTGCGAATCAGGAGATTTTAAAACCATTCAGGTCTTCAAACGCAGTGCCTTGAGATGAAAATCCAGATTTAAATCTTTGGAAGGTTTTTCCCCAAATGAGGATAAATGTGAAGTCTGCCCTTTAAATTAAACGACAGCAAGAAGTCAGTGGGGAAAAAACCAAACCAAAACAAACAATAGCAAACGGTTTGATTCTGCTTATTGTAAATAAGGGGCTGGCTCTGATTTACTTAATGAGATTTCACCAGTGTAAATTGATTTATGTTAATTATCCTCTGATTAAAACGATCTCTGTGAAAAAAAAATAACTATTAAAGGATTTTTTTAAAATTTAACAAAAACTGCTGGAAGGAGATGTAACAGCAGAACTCCCACAAAGTTACTGTGGGTAGAAAAAAATTTTCTTGAATGATTAATATAAATGTTATTATTTTAGAATTTATAATTCTTTTCTATTGAAAACTGCATCCATAATCCGTTGGAACAAAACTACTTCTTGCTAGACACATTAAAAAAGAATGGGGTTTTTTCATGTGTTCATCTTTTCTCTGCTCAGCAGACAGCACACCCACAAATTGTGTGTAAAATCCCTTTTCCAACGAGTGCAGCAAGACACGGCTGAGTTCTCAGGTGTTTGAACCTCTAGAAAACAGGAAAGGGCTGTGTATAATCTGCTCCGCACTGCACGCTGGATTGTTATGCTTTTAAAGCGCCGTACAGCAACCAATTATTTTCATAACGCCTTTAATTGACTAAAAAGCAGCGACAACGCTCAGCTCGGAGGGCAGGGCAGGGCAGGCTCGCTTTTCACCCCAGATACACAAAGCGGGCCGATAAAATTATGAAACCGCCTGTTGATAAAGCAAATTGCGCCCTAAGTATCTAACAAGTGCTGAAAAGATAAATACGCTCCCGGCTCTGTCCCACCACCAAACTTCCAATGCCACCTAATGGAGAGCGAGCACCTCGCACCATCGGCTTTGCCCCGGCAGAAATCTCGGCTCGGCTTCAGCAGCTTCCCTAAAGCCCCGCAGGGCGATGGTTGCGGCGCTGGAATGACAAAATCCCGCGGAAAAGGCTGCGCGAATATTCGCGTTGCATCGCTGGATGTCAGCGCCCGGCAAGGATCGGCGTTGTCCCCACCTGTCCCTGTCTCACGGAGCCTAGAGGGGGAGTTTGGGGGCTCTGTGGGGTGCACGGCTCGGGTTTATGGTCTCCACAGAAATCCCGCTGTCCCGGCGGGCGGGAGATGTGACCCGGGTGTGGAGGGATGTGACAGTCCCTCGGGATGTGACAGTCCTTCGGGATGTGACAATCCCCCGGGATGCATCACCCAAAACTTCGGGGCGCGTTTGCATCTTCCCCAGCCAGGACACCGCGGCTCAGCCGTGGGGACACCGAGACGGGGAAAGAGACTTGGGATAAATCTGTCCTTGCCTCAAGCTGCCCTTGCCGTGTCGGATCTGATGGCCGCAGCTCTGCAAACATCCCAACACCTCTCGGTGCGCGCACCTTCCCAGGAATGCTTCCACATCCATGGCCAGGGGCAGCACTGCAGCCAGTCATGCTTACCTAGGCACAAATTGAAATATAGGGCTGAACCACTTTTAGGACCCACTTTTAGGAGTGACTCCCGAGCCAGGCCCTAGTTTGAAGACGGTTTGGGATTTCCCGTTGAAGATGGTTTGAGATTTCCCACTGAGACACCTTAGGACTATCAGCGAGCATTGGGATTTTTGCTCTCCCCTTTCCCCCTTGCAGCTGAACAAAGCCCCATTCTCTCCGACTCGAATGTATTTTCCTTTACACCATAGCTAGGGTTTTCCTCTAATTTATTTCTGTAGGGCTGGATCCAAAGCTCCCGCTGATTTTGGGGAGGTTTGGGGTAAGGCCCGGCAATTCTGCAGCTCCAGACCTGCTGCAGGCAAGGCTGGATCAGTGCTGATCTGAATGATAAACATCGGGCCACACAAAAATAATTTAGAAAAGGAGCTTGGAGGGGGAAAAGACAATAATTTTCTATAATGTCTGCTCTGTTTATGCCAAGTTTTGCACCCCACCACCACCGATTTCAAGGATATTCTGGCATGGCAAGATTAGGGATAAAAATTAACTGTAAGAAAGATAAAGTTTTAAGATTTACGTGTTTTTAACTGCACACTTCTTGCACAGTTTTTACACTTTAAGCAGCAAGATTAAAGACAGTAGAGCTAGGGGGAAAAAATGCAAAGGGAGCTTTGCTGCTCTCAAAAAAAAAAAAAAAAATCGAAATAATAGTAAACCAAACTCAGACAAACCCCACAACAGAAAACCCGAAGCGAGTAAAAGCGAGTGGAACAGATTTCCGTGTTTACTTTTCTTTCTGCAGTTGGATCCCTTGTCGTAGCCACAAGAACTTCAAGGATAGGGTACGGAATGGGAAATAAAAGACAGGAAAGAGAAACAAAGGGAAAAAAAAAAAAAGAAAAAGAAAGCAATTTAAGGCGAAGGAAGCAAACCCAAGAGCTGCAGCTCTGCAGAGCTTCTCTCCCTGCCCAGGCTCTGCCGGGAGCCGGAGGAGCTCTGCGGAGCAGCAGCCGGGAGCGGGGAAGGGGATGCTGCAAACGCCGGGCTCGCAGGGGAGGAAGAGGAAGAGGAGGAGGGTTGGGGACGGGCAGAGGGAAGAGGAAAAAGTGCAGTACATACAGCTCGATGCGTCCACCAGCCCCCAGCCTCCGCTGCTCTCTCTCTCTCTCTCCCTCTTAAGTCAAAAAGGAAATGCGGTTCTTTTTTTTTTTTTTCCAGAATCACAAAATGAACCATCAGGAAGTTGGCAAAACCTCCGACTAAACAATCAATTGAGGAAACGCAGCAAATTCGCTTTGGTGGGGCGGGGAGGGGGGAGCGAGGGTAGAGCGGCGCAGAGCCGCGCAGAGCCGCGCAGAGCCGCGCAGGCAGCGCGGGGAGCAGCGCACCGCGCCCAGGGCTCCGAGCCGCAATTCCCGCACATTCCGGGAATTTTTACCCCCAGGACACCCATCCTCTGGGTCAGCTACGCGGCCGCGCACTGTATCATCTAATACGGGTGCGGCAGAGCGCGGGGCAGGGCCGGGGGGTGCGGGCAGGGCTGGATTGTCCCCCCAGCCCCGGCAGAAAGACCCGCATTGTCCGCAAAAGGAGCTCCCCGTGCGCCCGTGCGGGATGCACATCTATTTCCCTGGAATTATCTCCCCTTCCGACGGGCTGGGAGCGGGACGAAGGAGAAATGAGCGATTCCGGGTTGGTGTTTCTGCTGCAAGTGCAGTTTGCACCAGGACGAGGACAGTAAGGAGGGGTTGGGGAGAGTTTTTAAAATATTTTTCTCACAGCTACGGCCCCGACTTTTCCTGATTTTTCTACAATTCACCCGTCCCTCCCTCATCTCCAAGTGACATCTCTGCCTGCTGGTGCGGACCGAAATGCTCACAGCCGTGTCCCTCTTGGGTAAAACAAATAAATAGGTGGATCCCTAGGAGTTCCGCGGAGCGGAGCGGTGCTGCCCCGCCTGCCCTGCGCTCCGCGGGGAGCTCGCTCCGCGGGCAGGGAGGGTTGCGGGGCTGCTTTAGGCTCCCGTCCGGGTGAAAACCACCCCCCAAACCCCCGTAAGGAGTTTTCTCCCTGTCAGGGGCTCTCCCAGGGGCTGCCGAAGGACCTCCCGTGTCCCGCGGGTGCGGAGCTGGGAGCTGCGGGCGAGGGGAGCCTCCCCGCCCCCCCAAAAATGCGGGACGCGCTCCGGGGTCACTGCTAAAAGCAACACAAGTCCGTGTTTTTTAATAAAGAGCGTTCTCTGGCGAGCTGGCCGCTTTCCACCCGCCCCGCGGATGAGCTGGCTCTGTAAACACTGCGTGCGAGATTAACACCGCTGTTGTAACCTCATGGCGAGAGCCCTGCCTGGCGAGAGCTCTGACTGCTGCTGCTCTGGGGGCTCCATGAGAGCCTTTTTGTTCTAGGGGTGACAGCACCCCCAGCCCGGCGCTCTGGGTGTCCCCTCAGTCCCTGTCCCTCACCATCTCCCCACTCCCCGGGGCTCTGGGTGTCCCCCAGCCCCTCTCCATCACCATTTCCCCCGTGCCTGGCAGCTACAGAGGCTCTGTGTGTCCTCGCAGCAGAATCAACGGCTTCAAAAATCCCCCTAATTTGCAATTATTCATTATTACTATTATTATTATTATCATGGTGATATCTTTAATTTGGCGGCCGAGAGGGCTGGGAACAAATGACAGAGCGAGCTGCCAGCGTGGTTTTCCAGCAGCCACCGGCCTTTGGCAGGAGCTGATTTCCCGACCTCCCGCGTCCCGGGATGGGGAGAAGCAGCGCTACCTGCGAGTGGGAGCGAGGGTCAGTCCTTAGGGAAACTCTGGAAATCGAGCTCGGTGTTTGTGAAAAGGAGGAGGAAAACTGGCAGCGGCAAGTTCATTTGCCCAGGAATTCCACAAACACACCAATCCCGGGGGAAGGGGAGAATAATAAATGGGGGAGGGGGGGAGGGAGAAGAAAAGGGAAATTTGAAAACAAAAAGAAAAAAGAAAAGGAAGGAAAAAATATTTTGAGANGAAGAGAAGAGAAGAGAAGAGAAGAGAAGAGAAGAGAAGAGAAGAGAAGAGAAGAGAAGAGAAGAGAAGAGAAGAGAAGAGAAGAGAAGAGAAGAGAAGAGAAGAGAGCAGGGGGAAAAAGAGGAGAAACAAACAAATAAACCAATTAAAAAGGAAAAGAAAACAAGAAAAAATAGGAAAAAAAGAAGAAAAAGAAATGAACAAAAAGAGGCTGAGCTTCCCCTCATCCCATTCCCACCAAGACCTTTCCACAGTGAAATATTTCCTTGGATAAGGATTTTCCCCCATATCGTTTCCCCTCTGGATCCCTTTTGGTAAATCCCTCTAACGCACGGTAGGTTTGGGATTTCCCCCCGTTTGCCCTTTCCCAGTACCATGGCATGAACTCGCTCGAGGGTGATGGTTTGACCCGCTTTGCCCACAAACCCTGTGACGGCGACAGTGGGGCTTTTGAAAACGACATAAAATCGGAATAAAGCGGCAAATCGGAGCTGGAGCACCCAGAAAACTGTCAGACAAAACACGCCGGAGCCAAAATGGGCTTCACCTTTATGAGAAGCTACAAATTGCTGCTATGGACACTTTGGAGACCTTTGAAATCCCTTCATTAGCTGCTTGATGCATTTGACATCCGAGCTCAACGTACCCTCGAGGCGTCCAAAAGCTTGGAAATCAAGTTTTATTAACCTAATAAAACGCACGCACACGCAATTCGGGGGGAAAGCTCAAGAATCGAGAAAGCCTAAATAAATCCTCTGACGACATGCTGGAGATTTTTCCAAGGCTGTTTGAAACGGGGAGGAAACAAACTATTTACTTGTCAAAATGGGATTTTTTTTTTTTTTTCCAAGACTATTAGCCCTGCGGTGGAATTTCTTTCGAAAAGAAATCGAGCATCCATTTGCCCTTAGAACTGACAGGCTGCCTTCGTTTCCACCCTCGTGCTGTATTTTCCCCTCTTCCTCGATTCCTGCATTATGCAATAACTCAGTCATTTTTAGGAACAAAGGGGAAATATAATGAGAAACATCACAGCGGCAGCGCGCGTTTTCTGCCCGCTAGCAGAGCGCTTTGCGTGCAATATATATTTCATTCCCAGCCAAAACTAACGGTCCCGACGTCCTACACGACGGGAAGGGACGGATTTACAATGTGGCCATTGTGCGCCGGCTTGAGGACGAATTTCTGTGCCTTAAACATCACCTGGGAGGAGATCCCGGCGCCGCTGCCCGCCCTGGGCAGGCAGCATCCCTCCTCCGGCAGCATCAGGGCTGCAGAGGCTTTCCCTTTGCTTTTCTTCACTGGAAAGGAATAAAAAGGAAAAAATAAATAAAATTAAAAAATCACCTTTGTGATCGCTTTGACCCAGAAATCCAAACAAACTCCCGAAAGCAGCTGAAATTCAGCTAGAGCCGACCGGTGCTTTTAACGCCCAGGGCAAACTTTGCTTGCTTAAAGCAGCGTCTGGCGTGAGCAAAACACCTTTTTTTTTTTCCTAGCAGGTCCCTGTAAATCGCTTTTTTTTACCAAAAAAAAATGCTGTTCGGGGGTCTTCGGGGCACGGCTGTGCTCTCGGGCTACCTGTCCCAGACCAGCGGGGCTGTTGTCACTGTCATCGAGGCACGAGTGCCACCAAGGCAGTAGCCATTAGCAGCCGGTGAAGAAGTGTGCGGACTGTAAAGTGAAGTGTTGTGTCCTTTAGATAAGAGCTTATCTCCGCAGCCATTAAACCCATGCTCACCTCCTTAGCTATGGAGAGGCAGGCGGTGTCAACTCCTGGAGGAAAATATTTATTTAGTCCCTTTTTGGAAAAGCAGGGTTTAATCCTGACTTGATGTGCCAGGAGAAACCCTCTCGTTGTTTTTGTTTGGAGGGCTGTGATTCTGCGGATTAAAATCCTTAAAATCTTGCTGTTTGCCCACAAAACAAATAAAGATAATCCGGGTGGAGTGACTGAGGTATTAATACATGTTTTTTACTATACCTGGTTGTCTTTTCTGTCATCCCTTCCTGGTGAAGTCCATCGTTTGATCATGTGCACAGGCTGTCCATAAAAGCGAGTTTATAAATGTTACGAAAAAGGAAAATAGGAGCCAATCCTGCCACCTGTCGCTGAGGCTGGGCTGTGTGGTCCAGCAAAATTCAAAGTAAAATCAGCAGCAAAACCTGAGTGTCACCAGGATCAGGCCCTGGAGATGTTCACTGCAGCTGGGAGAATCCCTCAGAACTGTGGGCACTGCTGGTCTAATCCACGTTGTTAGGCTGGAGAATTGCATGGATTAAATAGAATTGACAAGAGTTAGGTCCTGATCCTCAGTCTTTGTCCTCAGCAGAGTTTTATCAACTTAATGATGCTCGTGCAGTGTATTGAGACCACAAACACCAGATTTTAATAAAAGGAACAATTGCAGGGAAAAAAAAACCTAATCCAGGAGGTAACTAGAAAATAATCTGCTATTTTACCCAGTTCTTTTCTAATTTTGAAATTTAATACAAAAACAAGCAACACTTGTTTTCATCTTTGTAGATGAGGAAACTGAGGCGATAGGGAAAGAAGAGGATTATTCAAGGTGCAACTTCAGTGGCAAAAAGCAGGATTAAAACACAGCTTCATTTACAACCCAGCCTGGTGTGTTTAGACCAAAGCCACACTGACTTGCAGGTAAATCTCTGCTTTTTCCTGAACTCGATGGAAGTGTTAGCCCTGCTTTCAAAGGAAAGGCTGAGCAGCCTGGTGAAGGATCACTTGTTATTGATCCTTTCTGAGCAGCTCTCTGTGTTTTGTTTTTGTTGAGCATCAGCAAATCCCCCAGCCCTGTCTGGGGCCTGGCCTTCAGGCTGGGGGGGATGCTGGAGAAAAATGGGAGATTTGGTATGCTTTGGTGCAGAGGGAAGGAAAATAATCAGCGTTCCAAGCTGCATTTTCAAACAGGGAGCGCTGCAATCCGAACCTTTTCTCTCGATTGGAACATCACATTTATGGGGAGGGTGCACTTTTTGATCTGCCCGTAAAATATGACAATTCTGCTGGCAGCAGGATGCATGGAAGGAGCAGAGTGAATTATTGGTGTGAAAGCCAAGTCATAACTTTCCATGACATGGCAAACACAGAGCTCAGGACTCAGGCAGGAGCAGAAATCTTACACGATTTAACTTAATCCCAGTGTAATGGGGCCGAATTACAAGTGGGTTTTTCTCAGTAGCTGTCAGCTCTGAGGAAAAGGCTGTGGATATCATCTCCCTGTCTCCCTATCCCCACGATGAAACCCAAACCCAGAGCCCCAGAAAGCAGGGGGGAAAATTTGCCACTGAGTTAAGCGAGAAGAGATGAAATCTCTTGGCAAAACAACAATATTCCACTGCAGTTGTTTTTGGCCAGTTGCTGTCCGGCCTTTGCAATCTTCCCTGCTAAAATATCACTCATTTTGGGGCAGCAATCTCCTCAGCTTCTTCAGCAAAGCTGTGCCAGGCAGAATTGCAGCACCAGGGCATCGTCCTGTCACACACAGCAGTGAGGTTTGGGGACACCGAGATCCCCACATGACAATTTTTTGGTCAAACTTTCCAAGGTGTCCCCTAAAAGCTCAGGAAATGAGATGCCAGAGGAGGCGGGCACAGTGTGGAGCTGCTGCCCTGTGCCCAGAATTGAAGTTTGCTGCTGCGTCCCCCTTGCAGTCCCATCTGGCATCTCCCCGTGTTGATTTAACACTCTAAGTGCTGAAAACTGGGGAATTGACTGCTAAAATTGAGCTGCGAGAGGGTTTTCTCACCCGAAATGTCATCCCTGAGGGCCTCTGGCAGCCCTGTGCTCCCCCAAAAGTCACTCCCCTCCTGGTCCTCTCCCGCATTTGGTCTTGGTGGAGGTGCTAAAAAAGGAACCAATGGGCCAATGAGTGTTTTATTGCCATAAAACACTGATTTGGGATCCACGATGACCCTGAGGTCCCCCTGCCTTGTATTCACATCAGCTCAGCCTCCCACAGAAAGCTCCATTTCAGGCAATTTTGTGCTTTCCAAAAAAAACCTGCCGAGGTAAAACATCAATTTTCCTGCCACTCAGTATTTCAGGCTGACTTGCTGAGTGTAGCACAAGCCAGCTGGAATTCCAAAGGCTCCAGGTGATTTTATGCTTTTTGATTTTTTTTTCTCCCCGCTGAGTTGCGAGAGGAATGCCCAAAACTAAAACAAAGCTGAATTTTAAAAGTCCAGAGAGCTTTCTAATTAATGAGAAGGGAGAAGAAACGCGCAAAAAGGAGCAGTAGCTATTCTGGTTCCCATAAACGCTCATTTAATTAATCTGAACCAAAGAGCAATTGACCCCTTTAAGACGATCATCAGGATAAATTTCCCGACTGATTCCTCCCTTTTCTCCACCTGCCGGTGGTTTCTGACCTGGGGATGTGCTTGGAGAAACATCCAGCCGGGAATAGGGAAGGATTTTCTCCACCTGCCTCATCCAGACCTGCTCCCCTTTCGCTGCAGGGCTCCGAGCTGAACCCTCTAGTGGACTCCGAGAGCATTTTCCTTTGGAAAAAAAATCGGGAAAAGAGTTTTATACGCGACTTCCATCATCACCAAGCGCATTGCTGAGCGGCCCTATGACACCTTCCCACATTTGTTTAAAAGAAATGTGAATAACGTAACATAAAAAAAGAAGCCCTCTGGAACAAATACCATTTTTTATTCGTGGGAATAAAGCTGAACATATTTTTCATTTTCCAGGCATGAAGGGGACAGAGAGAAATCCAGCCTAAAGCAAAGGACTAAAGAAGAGTTAATATAGTTGGATTATATTTTATATCTGTATGGATCTTATTAAAAGTAATCTTCCTAAAATAATTCCCAGGCTGAGCACTCATTTTGGGGGGGGATATAAAATGATAAAATATTCCTGTGAACAGGACCAGCTCCATTATTCAGGGGTATGAAATTCCAACAATGAAAGAAAAAGAGATGAAAAACACTTCCAGTTTGCTTCCTACCATCCTCACCCTGAATTTTAAGCCAGTCACAGTTACAAAACAAGTATATAAAGTTACAAAACCTCTGCCCAGATCCAAAGCAATGATAGTGACAGCACTTGATAAGAAAAAGGAAATCCAACACTGAGGGAAATGTTTACATTATGCCTTAGAATTTCAAACAACTGCATTTTTTATCCAAAATAACTGTCGATTTTTCTTTCTTTTCAGTGGTGCAAATGACACATAGGAGAGGTGTGGGGAAGAACAATCCAGAACTGAGTGTTTCATGATGGGCAGGGGGGAGAAGGAAAGAGGAAATTGTGATAATTTATATCCAGATTAAAAAAAAAATAAAATCAGCACTACAAACAAGTGTTACTATCTTCTCTATCAATCCCAAAACAGAAAAAAAAAAAAAGCTGTAAATGCCTTATCTTGTGGTTATATCCAGGTAGCTCTGCTCCACAGCTATCCCAAAGTGGTGGCAGCTCAAGCAAAGGTCAAATCACTCTGGCTCAGAACGACTAAAAAATACTCAAACCAGATTCAGATACTGATATGATTTTCCAGGCTCTTTGCAAATACCAAGATCAGAGTCTGGCCATGTGTTGGGATGGGATTTTTTAGACTTTTCCCCCTTTTTTTGGCCTTTGATGTCAGATTTTTGCTCGGCAAACAGCCCCACTGATGGGCACACTCTGTCCATGGTACCTCCTGTGGAGCACAAGGCTTGAATTCCACCTCCAGCCCACACCAGGCACCAAATGTCACCTCACTGGTGACCTGGGGCAGGTGTCCCACCCGGAGCCAGCGTGGAACGAAGGCCAAGAGCTTCATTCCCAACTCTCCTGCTCAGCAGCTCTTTGGCTTCTGAGCTCAGCAAGGGAGGAGGAAATACGGAACCACGGAGGAACTCAGGGTGGAAAAGAGCCCTGAGGGCATCGAGTCTAACCATTCCCCAGCACTGCCGAGGCCACCACTGACCCTGTCACATCTTTACAAGCTTTAGATTTCTCTGCTATTTCCTCCTGCTGTCCCTGTTCCCTGGAGCACAGCCTGACCCCCCGGCTGTCCCCTCCTGTCAGCAGCTGTGCAGAGCCACAAGGTCCCCCTGATCCCCTTTGCTCCAGGCTGAGCTCCTTTCCCAGCTCCCTCAGCCTCTCCTGGTGCTCCAGCCCCTTCACCAGCCCTGTCCCCTTCAGAGGAAACTTCTCCTCTTTCCCAGCTCCTCACTGCTCGAGGGAAGTTCTCCGAACAGTTGAAAGCACCAAGCCTGGAAGTTGCAGGGCAGCAGTAGCAGAAACAATCATATTCTAACCCCGTCACCTTGTGTTTGCAAAGGTCTCCAGCCCAGAGCAGCTCTCCTTCTGCAGCCTTTTGGCATTAAACATTCCCACTCGTTTTTCTTTGTTTGTTTAGTTGTAGGAGGAGAAAACTGACGTTCTTCCCCATTTTCAGAAGAGAAGGAACAGTGGCAGGAAATTAGCTCACTGAAATCACCCTGCTGTTTGGAGAAGGAGTTTTGCTCCTTCAGGAATTTCCACTGGAGGAAAGCAGTGTCCCAAGCAGCAGAGCTGCCTCCTTTGTTTCATCTCAGCCCCCTTCCCAGCTCTCTGCCATGGATCCAATTACCCTTCGCTGGGAACAAACTGTGGCTCTAAATTAAATCAAACCGTTTATTTGTCCAGGGCAGCTTTGCTCAGAGACATCGAGGGATTTTTGGGGAAGCTGCTACCATCTGAAAGGACAATTTGTCACTCTTTGTCAGGAAAAGGACTGTGTCAGCCTGGCATTCCTATTTTGGGGCTTTTTTCTATCCATGCTCCCATCCAGGGTGTCTTTTCTTTTCTTTATTGGTGCTATTTTCCCATCTCAATTCTTAGTCTTTTTGAAATTCTATTTTTTTTATGTTGGAGACATGCAAATCTTCAGGTACCCCAAAACCATCTTCCTCCCAAAGTTTGATTTCTTCCAGGCCTCTTGAAAACAGAATCCTGTGAACTCACCTGCTTTTCCATGCTGAAAGGAAGGAGGGAATTTTCCACCCATTTTGAGACTGAAATACGCCCCTCAGTGCCTGTCCAGCATTTCTCCTGCAAGGCCACTTCACTGGGGACATGACCCAAAACCACATCAGAACTTTATTTTGGGACTTTTAAACTTCCACCTTTTTCCACGTGTGCTCCATTTTTGATGGGAACTCATCCATAAGGGTTTCTGGGATTTAAATGAGGAGGTTGTCTCCCTGTTTTTAGTCTGGAATGGGGTTTATTATCTGTGTTTATCGATATAAAGTCATATAAAAATATATATTTGGTCCTGGGGGCACTGGAAGGAGCCCATCAGACCTTCCTAACAAGAATTCATTGAGGAATGAGACGTAAGGAAGCAAAGCAGGTTTCTGGGGTTGTTGCTGGAAATTGGGCACTGCCTATGTCACCAAGCAAGCATTGAGACCTCCCAGAGAATTCCCATTTTTGAGGATTGCAGCTTTTCCCATAATCTGTTGTTGAAAAAAGCAAGTGCCTGCAGGGCAAACAGAGAGAGAGGATCCAGAGAGAAAATTTCCACTGATCCAGATAGAAAATTTCCAGCAATCCTGAACCATCCTTGAGGCAAACGTAATTCTGAAAGGACAGAGCCCTACAGCCCAAAAGGAGGCACTTGAGGAGGCGATTTCCCTCCTGGGCAATAGGGAAAATTAGCAGGACATAACACCCAAGTTTGTATTTATCTCATTGATTTTCCTCATCCTAATCCCGATTTCTGCAGATTTTCAGCAATGGTGCCCCAGTGGGAACTCCTCATGGCAGATCTGTGCCACTGCATCTCCACACATGATCCGTTGTGCTGCTGGAGAATTAGAGACACATTTTGGGAAGCTTCTGTGTTGGGGCAATTAGCGGTTTGTTAGCTCGTTAGGCGCTCTGCACATTGACCTCGGGCTGGTTGTCTCTAATGAACAAAAGCAGCTCTCCAGCACCAGGTGACCACTGATTTCCAGAGACTGGAACTTGGTTAACTGAGGTACCGAGGCTCCCATCTGGCCAAGAAGTGAGGAAAATCATTCTAAGGAAATAAGAAAAAAGGTTATTAGGATGATCTCAAGTCTAATTTAAAACCTGAAGTCTGGGATAGTCTAAAACCTTCCTTGTTTCTTTTCACTAAACTGCCCCAAAGCCGAAGTGATGTTTTGGACCATGGTCTGATGATGGCAAATTTTGTTTCTATGGTAAAGTTCATCAAGAAAGAATTCACCTTTTGTAGGAAACCCCATTTTTATCAGGAAATATATTTTGGCCAATGTTAAGTCCAGCTCGACAGGCTCTTGTCAGGAAGTAGGATAGGGCCAGGCTGAAAATCCAAGACTTTCCCTTTCCTGTTAGGATGTCCTTGCATTGACAGGTTATAAAGCTGAAACACTCTGGAAAAAAACCTCAAAAACCAACAGCAACGCACAGAGTTGGCTCTTGGGTGACCCAATGGCCTGGCTCTGATTTTTTTCCATGGGATTTAGGAAGAATTGCAAAGGCTGCAAGCTTTTGCAGAAGAGCTGCTGTGAGTTGCAAGCAAAGCTGGCTGCTTTGGCTGCCAGGAGTTTCGAGAGGATCCCTGGAAACACATTTGGTTTTAATCAGGCCCCTGCACTGTGGAACATCCTGTTTGTCTACACTTATTATTACTGACAAATTATCCTCCTCCAAATCTCAGGGAGCATTCACTTTATCCTCACATTAAACCTGATTGGAAACAGTAGGTTTAATTGGACTCAGCATGAGGCCCAGTCGTAAACTGCACCAGTTCCTTGTTTTATTGTGGCATTCCCTGGATGTGTGAAAATACCATATTTCATATGCAGGACCCAACTGGCTACTGCCAGGGCTGTCACAGACGATGCACAGGCGCCCTAAGCTCCTGGAACTCCCTCTGCCCACTCCCAGATGGGAAAATTCGGCCGTTCCCAGGATTATTAGTGTATAAAATACATCATTCCAAATCACAGGATTGTCTTCGTCACTATCTGAGCCCCGTGGTCTGCAGGACTCAGGATCTGCTCTGGTTCCCTGAGCTTTGGAGTTTGAGAAGGATGGAGGGGGCAGTGCAGGGTGTGGACCATCCTCTCAGCGGTCTTGCTGAGAAACGTGAGCATCTTCTTCTTCCCCTCATCAGCTGGAGAATCTCTTCCAGGAAAAGCCTGGGAAACTGGAGGTGTTAAAGGTGAATTCAGTCTGAGATATTTGCAGCTTGTGCCAAGGGTTGATCACATGGGAAAGAGCTGAAAGCTTTCAGCCATGAAGGAGTCACCATGGTTGGGCTGATGGTGATTGACAGCAGGGTCACGTCTTTCGCTGATGCTCTGAGATCTTCCCAACATC
The DNA here is from genome assembly GCA_013397955.1 of Grantiella picta. Classification (NCBI taxonomy): domain Eukaryota; kingdom Metazoa; phylum Chordata; class Aves; order Passeriformes; family Meliphagidae; genus Grantiella; species Grantiella picta. The sequence continues at coordinate 2,857,301 of VZRM01002573.1, forward strand.
TCTGATTTTCCCTGGCTTGGATTGATCCTCCAGCAGCTGTGCCTCATCCAGATGTGCACTGCAGTGAAGTCCAGGTGTTTCCAGATCAGGGAGAAAGTCCCATGAGGTGTCAGGTAGTGACAATCTTGGGTGTAGGTTCTGGAAATGTGATTGTGTCCCACATCTCCAAGAGATTCCAGCAGGAGCTGAACTATTAAACAACTTCTTCCCAATGTCCTGGGTGTGGAGAAGCATGAGACAGAAGATGTATTTGGGGTCCAGAGGAAGGGAAAAAACAAAGCAGCAGAAGACAGACAGACAACCCAACTCCTTTGCTATTCATGTTTACACAATTTGGGATTGTTCATCAGGACCAGAAAGTGATCTGCTGAAATTCAGCTTTTCATGACAGTATGGTCTCTCCAAAGTGGGTAAAATATCATTCATGGGATTATCATGCCTTAAATATTTTTTTTAATTCAATTTAAATGGCATTTACCTTTGCTGTGCCTGTAAATACCTTGTTCTATAAGAAAAATCTAGATTTCTGCATCTCTCCAGTTTTGGAAACTGCGTTTTGCATAAACAGCCTTTTTGAAATGATAAAAACCTCACATGGGTTGTTGATTAAGGCTCCTTACCAGAAAAACAAACAAACAAAAAGCAGACTACAGACAGAAAAAGAATTGCAAAAGTAATAAATATCTGCAGGATGAGGATTTGTTCCAAACATTGCTAGAGCACAAATCTCAAATTTTTCTTCTAATTTGTCTTTGAGAAAACCTGTATCTCATGTTGTCTGGCAAGCAGCATCACTGTGATTCTCCTTCCAGTGACAAAAATTCTTTCAGCGACCACAAAATATTAATCAGCTTTTCACTTTTGATTGCAGTTTAATCAGCAACTTCTGGTTGGTTTTTTTTTTTTTGAAACTTGGATTTTTAAGAGAACTTTAAAAGAGATCAGAGCAGAAGGGTTTCTTGGAGGTGGTTGTGATGTTGGGCATGTCCAGCCCATCCAAAATCCATGTCCATCTGCTCTGGTGTTCAATATCAGCCTGGTAAAGACAGAAGCAGCTATGTCTTCCTGGTAGAGCAAAGCCTACTTTGGGGCACTTTTTAAACAAAAATCCACATATCTACAGAAGAGTTCTACAAAACCTACTAAATCTACAAATCTACATCAGAGTCGCTACTAAATTTACTAAATCCACAAATCTCCAAGAGGCTGAGATACCAATGCACGTCCAGGCTCATGGTTTTCGTTGAAAATTCCTTCTATCTTTCCCGAAGCAGTGCGTTTCCTCCACGGTATTTTGAAAGAAAACACCCTGCCGTGGCTGGGAGAGATGTGGAGCTTCTTTACCAGATGGAGGTGGCCTGACAGCTTGTAAAAAACCCTTTGCAAACAGTCAGCAGAAACGACAACTGACCTCAATTACTGCAGCCTTTCATTCCTCCATCTGGGGAGGGCGCTGGGATTGTGCTGCACCAGGGTGAGAAACAGGCTGGAAAACACACGGAAACAGCCCGGGCAAAACCAGAGCTCTTTGGAAAATATATCCCACAGAACAAGTTCTTTCTCAGGCTGTGTTTTTTTTCTCCCCCCCTAGTTCAGCTTTGGTACTGAACTTTCCATTTTCAACTGACCAACATAAATTAAAGGCAAACATTGGCATGGGGAGGAAAGATGGAGAAAGTTGACCATTTCCCTCAGGAGGTCAGCCGCAAATTCCTGCTGTTGTCTGAGAAATGATGAGCTACTCTTTGGAGACATGACTTAGATCGTTTTGGTGTCACAGGGAAACTTTTCAGGCGTTTCAGCAAGACTTGAAATATGTCGTCTTTTTTTCCCCCCTTTTTTTTTTTATAAATATACTTTTAGACTATGTTCTTTTTTTTTTTTTTTCTCTTTTAATATAGTCTTCCCTACAAAAAGCCAGTTGTGCACGGTGCTATTTCCTTTGGGCAATCTTACAAGAAATGTTCCCAGCTCGCCTCATGCCACTACAAATATCTCTTTACCTCGGAGAAAAGGACACATCACTCACTTTCTGCAGGTCTAAACTAATTCGAGCTTGAACAGCTCCGGGTGACAAAGTACATCAAGGAAAATGTGTCACTCCCCCTTCATCGTTCACTTTCGCTATTCATAAACACAGCACAAAAATCTATTTACTCTAAAAGGACTATCTGTCATGGGACACATGGATGTTGGCAACCCTAGTCCACCCCGCTGAGCTTGGAGACAAATCTCCCATCAAATGCAAACCCAAATTGCGAAGGATGGAGGATTTAGAAGATGTTGTAGGTGGCGTTTCCAGACAGAAGGAAAACAAGCTCTCGATTCCACCTAAAATGATAAATAAGGAGGACTGGTTTCAAACCTTCAGCAGAGGCTTTTCTGGTTTTCACATTTACTGCTCCTCGCTGAAGGACTTAACAGATGCAACTCCTGTTCAACAGGGATGAGTAAAATGGTTCGAGGCACCATAAACGTTCACCAAAAACTCACACGAAGTCTGAAATGAGCTTTCTGCTGAGGTTCCTGAAGCTGACTTTTTAAATTCCTCCTCATCATGTAACGGCTCTGGCCCCACTTTCATCCCTGGATTTCATCCAGGGAAAGAAGTCAAAGAAATTTCTTCTGCTGAGATATTTATTGCATTTGCTGTTCGAGGAAGTATTTGTAACTTGTTCAAAGTTCAAAACATCACCTCAAATCTTGCAGACTGACCTATGAACCTGCTGCAGATCCATTTCTGAGGGCGTAAAATCCAGGTTTGAAGCTTTTACAGTTATTTTGGGGGAGGCAAGAAAGGTATAAATAAGTGCCATTACCACTAATTCTAATTTTTTACAAATGGCTAAAAGCAAGTATTTCCCCCAGGGTATTAAGGCTATGCTGGTCTTTTGCTAAATTAAATCAAACCTTTCTTTTCACTGTCTCCTGTAATTACAACAGGCTTCCATTTGACACAAGGGAGCTGGAGGCCAGTTGGGATCACCTTATTTTTTATCTGTTGGTGAATGGTAGGAAATCCCACTGGCAGGATGCTGGTGGATTAGCCAATAACATCAGCATAGTTTTAATATCCTTGACTTAAGTAATAATTTCCAAAGCAGGTCCTGTAGAGGGACTTTTTTACAGATTTATGCTTCACTCCTCACATTTTTCAATTATCCACACCCAGGGTAATTTAATGGTATGTAAATCCACCAGCAATTTTCAAGCCTACAGATTATTTAATTGAAAGAAACGTCTGGGGACAAGGAGAAAATCCTTCCATGAACTCCCAGGCCCTGCTCCCCTCTTGTATCACATCCACTGAAAAAAGGAGATGGAGAAGGTGTCAGGAGAAAGGTCTGTGAGCACTGTGGTGGCTGTCAGACCACCCTGCGTGCATCCAGAGGTCAGGGATTCAGCCCAACCGCTGAGAGCAGACCTGAGCACATTCCCAAGCTGAGAAAACCAGCAAGGGCTGCATTTTACCTGATTCAGACAAGGTTTTTTTACCCTTTTTTGGGGGAGAGACGTGTTTGGAGAATGCTCTTGAGTACAGGTGTGGCTCTTGGGGATGGTGATGTGCAGCGCTGGGAGTTTGATTTGATCATCCTTGTGGGTCTCTTCCAAATTATCTTATTCTGTAATTCTGTAATTCTAATTGTATTTCAATTATAGGAAATTTTACCTGATTCAGACAAGTTTTTTCCTGTTTTTTTGGGGAGAGAAGTGTTTGGAGAATGCTATTGAGTACAGGTGTGGCTCTTGGGGATGGTGATGTGCAGCGCTGGGAGTTTGATTTGATCATCCTTGTGGGTCTCTTCCAACTCATCTTGTTCTTTAATTCTGTAATTATAATTGTATTTCAATTGTAGGAACAATATTAATGATGGGAACAGCACCTGCAACATTAATTGTGGTCACCAATTACTTGTGGTTCCCCAAACCCCTGTTTGGAGCACAAGACTCAGACCCACCTCTGATAGAAGGTTTGGAAATAAATAGTGGAAATAAATATAAATAAATACAAATAAATCACTGCAAGGAGATGATGTGCCTGCATTCTTAAACACGAACATTTCCTGGGAAGGTTTTTTTTTCCTAACTCATTAGCATTTCCAGTACATTTATTGTGGTGAGGAAAGCAGCATTTTCTGCCAATAGTATTTCGAGGAATATTTTCCAATGGCTCAGCTGAGCACCACGGAGCCGACAGAATGAGGGTGATGGATATTTCCAGTGCCATTTGTGAAGAATTTATGCTTTCTGTGCCTGATGTAGGTGTGAAAGCTTAACCATAATAAAAAAGGCTTATTTTAATGGACATATTAATGAATAACAGAGAGTCAGCCTGTGGTGGTCAACAGCCAAACCATCAGACGTGGAGCCCACTTGTTTTTTGGTACAAGAACAGACACAAACCCTTCTGCAAGAAACCTTTCTTCATTTCCAACACGACTCCTTAGCTGGGCCAATATGGCTTCAATTTGTTTTAAAGGTGTGTTATGAAGCTGGAGCTCGAAATTACCCATTTACAGTTCGAAAGCAAAGCCATCCCTGGGCGGGAAGGAACTTGTAATTTTGTCAAATTACACAGAGAATGAAATTGGAGGAGCAATAAAGTGCCTGAAATGAGGTAGTGAAAAGTTCCACAATGAAAAACCCCTATGTGCTGCACATGCAAAAACCACGTTTCCGTCGCCTTTACCTAATTTTGCACATTTCTCCGCAAGCAATAATGACAGAGTCTTGTTTTCACTCTTAAATACACAGCTCTTTGTTTAACCGTTTTCATGTTAAAATGGGAGGATAACCTTTCTCAGTCGCATTTTCGCCCTTAAATGTTCAAATTCAAACAACATAATTTGGTTCAGACAGGTAAATAGTTCTTATTCTTAAAAAAAAAGTACAGAAATCAGCTGTCATGAATTAAAATCCATTTTTCCCTATCCCCAAATAAACATTAGTCAGTCTGTATTTGATTGTAATAACACACTTGTCATTTCAGATATAGTATGTTGGAGGGGTTTTTTTTCCTAAAGGCTTTATTGGAATTCCTTGAGCTGAATTTGCTGTGGGTTTATGGCGGCTTCATTAAAAATCAGAAACCAAAAGGATGTGGAGGACTCTGAATAGTTTGTACTAACATGAAATAGAAATACCTTGCAAGATTTTTCATTTTAAAGCTGCTCCTGTTTCACATGCCCTCAAAATTTGTCACACAGTAGTAATTTGGGGCCAAATGTGAAGCATTAAAGCACTCAGTAAATTTATTTTGAGTTGAGATCCATGTGCAATGATGCTTCTCCCTTACTCACAGTAAATCCAGAATAATTCTGCTCAAATGCTGAAGTTGTCACTGTTTTTACTGCCACAGTGGAAATCTCAGGGCAGATCAGAGCAGAGATCCCTCTCATTAAATAAAAGTAACAAATCTCCAGAAAAAGGGTTTATTTCAGGTAATCACAGCTTGTATTTCAAACTGGCCTGATGCAAAGTTCTGGTCACTTTTATAAAGTGTGACTTTTCAGTTCTTGCTTATTTTAATTGCAGAGCAGAGCCCTGAGGGACAAACATGGGCAACAGAATCTGAAATTCCAGTTTCTGGTCGCTTGTTTCTGGTAACTGGAAAAAGAACAAGTTTCAGACTTTAGCTTCATCCTGAATCCGGTTAAATTCATGTAGGTGTTCATTAATTAAAATGGGACTATAATTAGGCTTTGGGTTTTCCATTCCAGCAGTGTTTTAAGTCTGAGTACCTAAAAACTGCTTCAGGGAGAATGCAGTGGTGTCTCCTCTTGATCTTGGGGCTAATGGGACAAGAAAAAATGGGATTGCATTGCAGCGTCAAAGGCTCAGATTTAAAATTGCAAAAGTTTCCAAATGCTGAGTGTGACAGAGCGGCTGCAAAAATCTAAGGAAGTGCTGAATAATTCTGGAAAAGGGAAGGAGAGGAACTTTTGACAAAGGCATGGAGTGACAGGAAATGGGGAAATGACTTCAAATTTAACAAAGGTGGGTTTAGATGGAGTATTGGGAAGAAATTCCTCCCTGTGAGGGTGGAGAGGCACAGGGTGCCCAGAGAAGCTGTGGCTGCCCCTGGATCCCTGGAAGTGTCCAAGGCCAGGCTGGACAGGGCTTGGAGCAGCCTGGGATGGTAGAAGGTGTCCCTGCCAGGACAGGGGTGGAACTGGATGAGCTTTAAGATCCCTTCAACCCAAACCATTCCACGATTTTATGATTCTGACTGAAAGTTTTCATTTTGTCATTTATGGGTCACAACTTTTGCCCTGATCGTTTTAAGGTCAGTTTTTTACCTTGTCTCCCCTTTTATCAATGAAGTGGCTAAACAGTGCCTGAATACATTCAGTGGCCAAGGAGCAATAATGAGAGCTGTAAACCCTTGTAGGTGTTTAGATCCCAATTTGCCACGACACAAAGCTTTTAAGGCATAATCAGCAGAGTTGAAGGGGAGCAAAAAATGAACAGAAATTAAACACGTAACCTTCTTCCTCCCAAATCCATCCGTCAGGTATTCCTAGCCCTCATTTACACTAGAATAGATCCATTTTACTTTCCCTTTCATATTTTACCCTGCTGGAAGGTCGCCCACTCTCTTATGTCAGAGCTGCCAGAATGTGAGTTATCTCCATCCAACCTTGACACAACTTTGTGCACGGTGATGTAATGCCCCAAAAAGTCTGGTTTGGGGAAAAAAAGAGACTGGACTTATTAACAGGAAAGGAAACAAGCCTCTGTTTGACAACCAGTGGCTGGATATCAAGGAGAGCTTTCTTAGGGGGGAAAAAAGTCGTTTATGACCACATGAATTACAATTATTTATTCAGAGGGAAGAAATGGCCATTGATTTTTTAACTAGAATCAGCTGGTTGAGCAACCTACAAGGAGCAGGTATTTGGGCATGGATTCCAGGTAGATTCAGACAGGAAAGGCTCAAGTCTGCTCCCTGAGGGATCAATAAAACCACCAGAACAAGAGTGTGAGTTGGAGCAAATGTAGCCAGCAAGGTTTCCCTGCTCTGCCCTTCCCCTCCATCCACCAGGATATCCCCACCCCACTCCAGTAATCCCCTTTTTCTCATTTTTCCCCCATCTCCTGTGGGTGCAACGTGCTCGACTGAAGCCCCAGCTCTGTCACCCCCTCATCCTTTCTGCTCCGAGTCTTTGCAGCCAGGGCTGCATTCCAGCAGCGTGATCTGAAACCGAATCCCTCTAAGTTCATGAAATATTCGGCATGTGTGCCTGTGGACTTGTGAACTTTTACCTTTTACCTATCAGCACTGCAGCTCCCTTCACCCTTTCCTCCCCTCAGACTTGCTGGAAGTGCTGGAGTCCTGCTCTCCATGGGATCATGGGAAGATCTCCAGTGTCACTCCATGGCAAAACACTCCCTCTCTACCCCATTTCCCTGCCATGTTTCTCATCCTGGGCTCACACTGGAAATATCGTGGAGTATTGCAGGGAGATCAGATGGATTTTCAGATTAAAGCACATTTTGCTCACTTTTAGAGATGAGCCTGGCAGCCCCAGCTGCTGGAGCATCCCTGATATGCTTCATAAAATGATGAAGTTTTTACAATGAGGGTGGTGAAACACTGGTGTGGGTTGCCCTGAGAAGGGATGGATGCTCTATCCCTGGAAAATTCCAAATTTGGATGGGGCTTTGAGCAACCTGATCTAGTGGAAGATGTCTCTGCTCATTGCAGGGGGTTGGACTCAATGATGTCCTCCAACCCAAACCATTTTGGGATTCTGTGATGATGCCAGGGATGAGAGGAGACAGGAGATTGTCCAAGAGTGGTTTGAAGGGTCAAGGGTCAGCGGTTTTTGACAGTCCATGGAAGTGGCAAATTACAAACACATTCTGGAAATGAGACTCATCCATGACACACCAAAGTGTCTCTGCACATTGGGAAACCCACCTTGAACTGCATTAAAGGCATTAACTGCTAGAAAGTAATGCAGTAATGAATATTTCTATTTGTCTTTAATATGCCAAAAATGGTCTTCAGCTCAGTCCTTCCAGCTAAGACTATTGCTATTCCAGAAAGTGAGCAAAGACTCACGGACAGCTATCCCACTATTTGTAGTCACCCAGTATAATTCTATTTTTTCCAACCGTACTGACGCTTCCAGATGTGTGGTTTTCACGGAAGGAGTGGTGTGTGTGACTATTTATACCCATATTTGATTACACATTGGACTTTTGCTGAGCTGCAGAACAGATGGCAGCTTCCTTTGACTTTCCCCTGCTTAATTACAAGATGGATTTGGTTCCTGGGGAGGTCAGTGTGACTGCGATGGCCACGGCCAGACAGAACACAATGTCAGCCTTTCCCACGCACAGCCCCGACCTTGAAACACCCTCTGCCATTCCGAGCCCTCCCTGAGAAATGTGCTGACACTGAGATCCCCGCTGGGCACAGACATGCAATATTTGGGGACATTTCAGAGCAATCCTGATCGTTTCGCCAACATACTCCAAGGCTCGAAGTGCTGTGATGTCATTTACACACTTCAGTCCAGCTGAGCCCCTTTTATCTGCACTACAATCTGCTTCAACCCTTAATTCTGGTCCTTTTTGATCCGTGGAGAAGCAGAAGAGCTGCAAGTGTGCTCTGGCTCCAGGGTGGCTGCAGTGATTTGGGAGCCTGGGTTGTTATCTCTTGTCAAATGCGTCTGCAGTCCCAGGGTCCAACTGGAAACATTTGTCAGTGCTGCCCCTTACATAATACCAGGTTTTATGGAAAAATTGAACCCTCCAGTAACTGCAGAGGAAATTCCAGAGCAAGCCTACTGACAGACGTGTCTTGGAAGTTAGCTAGCTATTTTGGCAGAGAACCAGGGGCTTTTTTTCGCCCCCTCTGCTTCCCCACCACCCTCTAAAAATTAGGAAAAAAAAAAAAGATGAAATCTCTTTGGATCAGAAGGTCTTGAAACCCAGGAAGCCCCACTGGTGCTTCACTTTTAACTCTCTTGAGGATATTTGGGAGCCAAAATGGTGCAGGCAGGAAAAATTTGTGAGACAGAAAACTGTTCATAAGAACAACCTCTAGGACAACAAGGTCTAGACCTTCTTTTGCCTTTAATGCCTGAAAATTATGTGGCTTCTTTGACTGAATTTAATAGTCACTAAAACTCGGCAATCTGGCTGATAACTCTTCAGAAATGGGTTAAAACAGTTCAGTGTGTGCTCTAAGGAGGGCAGAGATCTGATTTTGCTGTGCAAGAGGAGCTGTAAAGCCTGTGAGCCAAAGGCTCTCAGCTGGGGTTTAGCACAGAAGAGGAGTTGCCACAAGAATGAAGTGACAAGAGCACTGGGAAATTGGGAAACTGAGTCAGCACCAGCTGCACAGAAGATGCACTAAATCCCTCTGGATGGATGTCCAGGAGAGCTGTGAACAAAACCAGGAAAAAAATGTGTTTTCCAGTTTCCCCCCTGCCATGGCAGGGACACTTTCTACCATCCCAGGTTGCTCCAAGCCCTGTCCAACCTGGCCTGGGACACTGCCAGGGATCCAGGGGCTTCTCTGGAAAATCCATTCCAGGGCTTCAGCACCCTCACAGGGAAGGATTTATTCCCAATATCCCATCTAAATCCACCCTTCTTCAGCCTAAAGCCACTCTCCCTGGTCTGACGAGTCTAGGTCAGGGTCAGGAGAGTTTGAGCCTGGAAGAAAATGCGCTGTAGGTACCAATGACTTCCAGCTGGCAGGGACACTTCCTGCTCTCACCACACTCCTCACCTTAACCAGGAAGGGTGGCAGCAGCTTCCTGTCCCCAGCCAGCCCCCGAGGTGACATGGCTGTGGCTGTCACCTCTCCTCTCCTGGCACTTTGTGTCCAACAGCACCGAGGGGCCCAAATGTCGGCAAAAGAAGTTTTTCCCAAATTCCTTGCTCCCCCACTCCAGCCCTGCTCTGGGGCTGCTCTGACTCATCCTGTAAATACCAGCAAACAGGACAGACAGAGCAGAAAAGGGAAAGGAAACAAAAAAAAAAGGACAGAAATGGAGAAAATCGACCCTCGACTCCCTCCTCCCACCACCGCCCCTCGGTTGTTATTGCAGAGGATCTTCCTGGCCAGACTTGACCTGCAAACAGTGGTCAGCAGTGAACCATCAAAGGCCTTTCACATCTCCAGCAGCTGCAGGGAGGTTCCTGCAGCACTGCTATCACTTTGACACCTCCAAAGCCAACAAGGCTGATTGTGCACTGTCGTGGGCCGTGGTTCAGGGACCACCTTCAACGCTTTGGCTCCAAAGAGCTGCTTTTTTCCAATCCATTGACACAGGGGGATATATATCTCAAAACTTGGCTGCAGCAGCCAGTGCATGCCTTGAGGATTACATAGCAAGTGAACTTTGTCAGTGTAAGCCCCAGTCAATAGGAGGAATTAAGTAGAAAGACCTCTATTGTTCCAGCCAGCCTTCTGAAGGCACTGATTGGCAGTAAAATGTCTTCAGTGACAGATGTAAAGTAAATATCGCCCATGCCAAGTCTCTCTATTACTTTGATTACCCACCATCCATCAATTTGTTCTCTCCCTTGCAACAATAGCGGCTGCTGTTGCACTTCAGACTCCTCTGATGAAACCCGGAGTGTAATTGATTAACAAACTGAAAAGAAAGGTTACACAAATGACAGCAAAAAGCGTCTCAGGAGAAAAATGGGAGTATTGTCCCTGTGCACATGAATGTGCCTAAAATATCTCGCTGTTGGGAGCAGAATGATATCCCTTCAATTATGTTATATATATATATATTTATATATATATATCTACACACATTCACATTCACACTCACATGTCCCCTTAAACTCCCTCATTAAACATTAGGTCACTATTTGCAATATCCCCATGGCTTCTACAATGGCAAAATGTCAGGAATTATGAGGAAAACTACAGTACTGAGGTCACCTCCTGAATAGAACCGAAACTGGAGGCGAGGAGGATGTTTGAGCAGGAGATTCCTGAGGCATGGGATGCACAGCATAGCTACAAGTATTAATAGAATTTCTTGATTCCAGGAGTTATTGAAGCCAGTGCAACAGCCCTTTTCCCCGTAATTCACTCTAAAATTAGCAGGTGCTCACAACAATAAAGGTATTTTTGTTTTACTTACACAGTTGGGGAGGGCAAAGAATTGTCAGCTCCCTCAAGGTGAAGGAAAACAATTTTTTTTGGAAGGGAGGGTGAGTTCCTAAACGCTTCTAGCTCTAAATCTTCTTCCCACTAAGCTGGACAGCACATTTAGGGCTCAAATCATTTAGCCATGTGCGAAGAGGTTGGAATGGCCACACAGGATCATTTTTGCTTCCTGTGACAGATCGGCAACAGGCACTGAGGGAAGTAGCACAAAAAAGGAAAAACTAACAGCAATGTCTTGAATATTCTCCCCATTTATGGCGACTACCAGCACGGGGATTTCCTCGTCTGGAGGCTGCTTGGGTGTCCTTGCTGTTCATGGTCACTGATGGATACATCCCATGGGGATCTCTCCAAATCCTTTTCCAAGCCATGCCTACTCGCTGATATCCTGTGGCGAGGAGCAGCTCAGGGGCTGAACAAAACAATCCTTTCTGCATTTGTGCTCAAGCCCTGCTCTCTGCTGGTGTCACTGTGTGCCCCAAGGTCACCACGAGCCCCTGGGGTTCCTGTCCTGCTGCTCTGGTGACCCTGCAGAGGGACAGCTGCCTCTGCCCAGGGCGCCCAGGGCTCTGCCCATCCTTCAGGCTGTCTGTAAAAGTGTGGGACGGGGAGCTGGAGCTGCAAAATAGAAGGAAAGGAAGGTAGAAGCAGCTTTTGAAGGGCTGTTGCTTCTCAGAAACCTCGCTGCTGTGAGAGAAAACCCACTGTGCTTTTTTAATTGCTGGCACTGGATAGTTTTTGACCCCATATTTTTGTTTCTGATTTGTGGGAATCATTCCTCACCCTGCGAATCATGAACATCACACACCTTGCTTAATAACACTGAAAATTAAGTGTATTTCAAGATAATTTTGCATTTCAATTTTACATTTCATGATTTTACATGTCTCACAGGTTGGTTTGGGATTTCACAAGCAAATTTTCTACCTCTTCTCAGTCCCAGCAGCCCTGGTTCAGCATGTGCCTGAGTAACAGAGAGAAATCCTTAATATTTTTTTGGAGTTCTTGCTGTTTTCTCAGTTGCTGTGTTTGTGAGGTTCACATGAATGTCTTTGGTTAGACATCCTAATTTCCCCATGAAAACCAGTGGCAGGCTGAGGAGACAGCGTGGCAGGCTGAGGAGACAGCATGGCAGGAGAAAGAGAAATTTGGGAACACTAAAAGATCAAAGCCAGGTTGGAAGGGGTTTAGAGCAACCTAGTCTGGTGGAAAATGTCCATCTCTCCATCACAGTATCACCCCTGCAATGAGGGAGGGGATCATTTTCCAAGGGGGAAAGAACTCCCGGAATACCTGATGGACCTACAGCACGTGTTGTCTCCTTGGCTTTCCCTCTGCAAGGAGGGAATGTTGGAAATGGCACAAAAATCGAGTTTCCCTGGGATTTCAAACAAAAGCACCACACTGGCGTTCGTGCCAAGGCAGTTTTAGTAGTTTTTAATCCTCCTGCTCCACCACTAATAACTGCCTGGTTACTGCATATATTTTGGTTCATATTTGTCAAATCAAGCTGCAAAATTAGCTGGAGCACCTGATATGTGTATTTTTGGAATTACTTTTTATGGTAAAATCATTAGGGCCACCCACTAACCAACATATGATCTCCCTACTGGCTTGGCTTTGGTTAGAGGTATTACCAACAAGAATTTAAACATTTTCCTGAAATAGTTATTTTTCAGTGACCTTCAGCAGCAGATGGCCACAGCAGCAAGCACTTATTTATGGCTTCTGTGCGGTAGCAATACTTAATTAATTTGTTGAAAACTTATTTTCCAGCCAAACTGGGAGCCCAAATGGCTCTAAAAATGGTTGATTAGGTGGCCCCAGCCCTGCTTGCTGGAAAATGGTTTTACTGCTGCCTGGCTTGTGGGGCAACCCGGAGAGATGTGGAGTGTGAGAAAAGAAATTGCTGAATAGTTTTATTTGAGGTGGGTGAATTACTTCTCACCATTCTGGTGGGTGGCTGCATTTTTCTTCTGGCCCATGTAGCCAAGGGGAATTAGGAGAGGGAGGTAACATGACAATTTCCATCAAAGTTTGGACAGATTTCCTCTGAAGGAGACTCTCCAGGGGATGGCCCCGTGCAGCGAAAAACGGCTGCAAGTTCATATAAATAAAAGGGCACTTTGCCAGAGCAAACAGACTCACACAGCTCTGCCTGTGACGAGAAATTCTGCCCCAATTCCTGTCGTTCTCCTGCCCAGGCACCAAAATCTGGTTTTGTTCTGGCAAACGCCAGACCTGAGCACGGTGAACGTGTTTTGCCACAATCAAAGATCCATCTGTGCTCTGAAGAAACAGAGATTAGCTCAGCTCAGGGTGTCTTTTCCCCCCTTTTTCTCTGCTGAAAAAATGAATGGCTCCAGGAGGATGTTTCTTTGTGCCACATGTGATATTTTCTTTATTTGTTTCTACATGAAAACTCCTGGCAAAGTGGGACAAAGATTCCCAGCTGTAGCACTGCTCCATGCTGTGTTCTTGGGGATTTTTAGTGACATCTGAAGATGCTGGAGGTCACCCAACAACAAATGCATCTGAGTTATAAAACTGGAAGGTGAAGACCAATTTTTAAGCCTGTATTTTTGCACTACCTGACACAAGGGTGTCTGCAGCTCTGTCTGAGGCTCTGAGCATGCCTTGGGACAGGGAAAACATAGTTAAGATCAACGTCCTGATTTGCTGACATGAAGCACTAAATCACTCACATGCACACTTCTGAGCAGGAGTGTGGGGAACAACATTTATGGCCAAGATTAAAGGCCAGAATTGGTGCTCCTTGGGAAGGTTCTGCAGTCACAACTGCTCAGGAAAACTTTAGCACCTTCCCAAATCCAAGGAAAATAACGTTTTCCTTGTAGAGCTCAGCCCTAGCAGATGCTGGGCATGAGCATGGAACAGATTTTTGAAATAATAATCAACCTTCGATTCAGAAACCATTGGAAAGACCCTCAGAAATCACAATCAACCCCAAATCCGGCAAGCCTGCAAAAAAGATGGGGAGACTTTTTCAAAGGTTGTATAGTGACAGGACAAGGGAGAATGGGTTTAACTGAAGGAGAGCAGGTTTAGATGGGATACTGGGGAGAAATCCTTCCCTGTGAGGCTCTGGCACAGGGTGTCCAGACTGCTCCTGGATCCCTGGCAGTGTCCGAGGCCAGGCTGGATGGATTTTGGAGCTCTCTGGTCTCATCCCTCTGTCCCCACTGGCTTTGGGCTGTGCTGTTCCAAATCTGTGCAGCTCTACTGGGAAGCGAGGAAGGATTTGGAGAAAACGGTTCCAAAAATTGCAGATTTTGTAGTTGTGGGCAAATGAGCGACCAGCCCTTGACTGTAACTCCATTACTGTAGAAGTTCTCAGCCTTCATTTCGCCAGCCAGCAATCTGTTGATTTAATTTCATGTTACAACTGTTGGTTATACCTAAATATATCAGGAACATGGACCTCAGCATTCCAGAGTCATAATTCATGTTGAGCTAACCAAAGGCAGCATATTTAGCTTCTGATGGGCTACAATCCATCTCAAAGGTCACTGCAATCTCCAGGGTCTGAGGAAACCCACAGTTGCTGTAATGTCTATTTCCTTTGAAATACAGAAAAATTCTTCTCCTGAAAAAGAAGTCTTTTATTGTCATTATTTGGCTTTTTCCCCCTCAGCCCAGGTGATCTGAAATCCTAACTTTTTGAGGGTAAGGAAGGAAAACCAAAAGGATAAGTATCAGGTGAATCAAGCAGCCTGGTCTTCATTAATTAAACACAGTCCACCAAGGTCCTCTGGTTGTATCTGCTCCACGGAGGGGCTGGAATTCTGAACAGGAGGCTGGAAATGAAACACGAGCTGCAATTTTACTTTTGGTGCCAATCAGGGAAATTAATACAACTTGACTGGTCAGGATAGCGTGCGTCAACAGCAAGGTGAAAATAAAATTGTGAGCAGGGACCAGAGACTGCTTGTTTTTCCGACTGAGGAAAAAAACCAAACCAAAACAACAAGAAGAAAATAAAAAAAAAATAAATAGAAAAGAGGCTGTCCTCAAAATACGGTGCTGATTAACAGCTCGCATATGAGCTCCTCGAGAGGGTGCCTAAGCAGAAGGGTACAGGGTGTTTGTGCTTCACAAGGAAAATATTTATACCTGGGTCATAACCAGAGCTGAGGAAACTTGTTCAGGGTCTAAATAGTGTGATGGCATGGATTAGGCTGATGGCTCTTCTGGTGGGCAAAGGGGATCCCTCGTGAGGAGTGTGGTGGATGCAGAGCTGCATAAAACGTGAAAAACAGACCTGCAGCAGGGCCAGGTGAGCATAGACCTCTGCCTTTGGAATAAACCCCTGTGCCACTGGGAGTCATCAGTGGTTTTGCCTAATTTTATGGCAAATTATAGGAAAAAAGGTTTTTCTCTCTCTTGCTGAAGAGTCTTCTTCACTCACAGGTGGTGAGCACATGCTCATATTTTTTTCCTTCCAGAAGAGCATCTTCATTAAAGCTCTGTATCCAAAATGATGATTTGTGGTAAAGATGTAAATTAAATATTATAAGTGAATTTAAAGGGGGAAATATGGAAATATGGAAGTGACTGGGCAATTGCAGCATCTTCCCCTAACACTGCCACTGTTCATTGATTTTTCTGCACTGCTCTCCACTCATTTCTGGGACAGATGGGAGACCCTCCATTTCTAGGACAAAACCAGAGGGAAACCTGCAGCATGAGAATCCCTTTTTCTTAAGCAGGAGAAAGGTGGACATGAGCAAGAGAGGTTTCTGCTCAAATTAAATCAGTTGTGCCTCCTGGCTCTTGCAGAGGGGCTGCTCAGCCATGTGTTAGGTTAAGCAAAGCAGCCGAGCTAAAAAGGCATAAAAATGAGTGACATATTACATAAATAAGAATGCACACTACGAAAGGTCTCAAATGGACCAAGCTTTTCATTAAATGAGAAAGTTACAAAGTTTAACAGCCTGGCAGCCTCCACCTGCTGCCTTGCTCTGCGAGTCGTCCTTCCGAGGTTTAGTCATGGACTAAAGTTATTACCCAACAGATTATCCAAAAAATTATCCAGCAGGAGTGAGGGAGAGGTAATCCAGCCCACGGTATCCTCAGGCAAATGCTGTGGGCAGTGCAATCCCCACATTTTAATGCTGTTTTTTCAATCCCCTTCAGTCTCACACTGTTCCTCCCCACTTGCATCTTGCAGGACACTCTGTTGGCAGAGCTCCCTTTTGCTAAGTAGTAACGTCAGGCTTTAATCTTTTCAAGTCATGGTTGAAATGA
The DNA here is from genome assembly GCA_013397955.1 of Grantiella picta. Taxonomy (NCBI): domain Eukaryota; kingdom Metazoa; phylum Chordata; class Aves; order Passeriformes; family Meliphagidae; genus Grantiella; species Grantiella picta. Next base: position 2,873,718 of record VZRM01002573.1, read on the forward strand.
AAAAAAGAAGGGAAGAAAAAAAAATCCAACCCAATTACAAGAATTGAGATTGGGAACAAGAGAGAAAGAGAGACTGATGCCAAGACATGATGAAAAAATCCTGTTTCTTCTGCCCGCTGCTTGTACTGAGACTCAGGTTGCTGTGAGGGGGAACCGAAGATAATTAAAACAGGTTTGGAATATGGACTTCAGAGCTAATGAGTGAGTGCTCCTTGGGATCTTCACACCACAGTGGGTGCGGAAATGATCTTTCCAAGGCAGAAACTCAGGCATTTGTGCAAAGGACAGACTGATCTGGATCTTCGTGTTAATGCTCAGATTTGAGTGAAAAAACTCAATTAAACACCCTCCTCTTCCCCTTCAGATCTGCTTTGCATGTGTCCCAATTCTGGTCAGTTTGTCATCGTTCTTAGGAAAAGCTTTCTCATCATTCCAAAGACACTCGAGTGAGAGGTTAACAGGAATCAGGGATTACAGAGACATCTGGCTTTAGAAAGCCCTGAACACTTCAACTGCAGCCTTGGCAGAGAGCTGGGGTTCGCTGGGGAGCAGGGTTTGGAGATTGATTGCAGATCCCGGAGTCACAGAGCCAAGAATGGATGCAATGGCTTGGATGCATCAGGAATATTGGACAAGTGTTGGAGTGATCAGGCGGTCAGCGGCTGCATCCTCACCAAACTCCTTCTTCATCCGAAAACTGGATTTAATTACCCATTTGTGACATGAAATTATCTTTGCCAAAATGTTTTCCAGTCTCCAGTGCTCTCCAAGGAAGGAGATGTTTGGGAGACTTGTTTCACTACCTGTCCCTTTGCCTCTCGGATGGGAGATGAAGCACCAAGGATAAAAGGAATTTCCATCTCTTTCCATGTGTGTGAGTTGTTTTTTAGGTTTCTGTGCTCGCCGAAACAGCTCCCGCAGGAGCTATGCAAATGTAATGGCTAATTTGACAAGCTCAAGTGAGTCATCTTTCAAAACCATTATTGTACGAAATGTAACATGGTTTGGAACTGTCTCCCGTCTGTGTAAAGTGCTATTGCTCCTTTCTGCCCTTTCCTTGAATCAAAGGCAGATGCAAACGTCAAGGTTTCTGTACAACACACACACAAACCCCTCCCTTTTCCACCCTGGGGTTAGCAGTGGGAGCTGCAGACTCTTTGCAGTGATTCATAGGTAAAGATCCACTCCGAGCTCTCTTCCAAGGCCATCTCTTTGAGGAAATAACAGTAGATGAAGAGCACACCATTTATTTTTCAGTGTATTTTGCCATTAGTACAAAAATAAATCGTGGTGCCTTAAGTGGAGCGGGTTGGAGAGCAGGTGGTGCTGAAGCAGCCAGTGAAACCCAAGGAACACTGAGAGGCATTTCACTGCTGCCAGCCCATGACGAGTTCAACGCTACATTAGTGTTGTGTAGCTCTTGGACCTCCGAAAGGAAGTGTGCAGCAAATTCCTTAGGAGCTGAATGGAGTAAGAGAGGAAAGGAGGAAGTGCTGAGTGTTTGGTTGAGGAATACCACTTGTCCAGAGAATGAAAGAGAAGTCATCAAGAGGGAGGAAAGGAGGACTCGTGCTTTTTCAAAAGAAAAATTCTTGAAGCACTGAGGGGGTGGACTTTGGGATACCTCAGTGTGAAATACAGCTCTGGCTTGCACATTGCCCCTGCCAGATGTTTAGTGCAGAGGGCTGAAATAGGTAGAGCAAGAACTGTGAAATCAGAGCTGCTTAAAAGGCAACTTCAAGGTTGCAGGTGCTGACAGAGGAGCTGTGAAGAGAGGTAGAAATGGGACCCTGAGGGAGAGGAGGAAGAAAGAGGTGAGTTTTATTGTGTGGCAGGTGAGGGAGACCTCAGAAGGGGTGGGTTGAAAAGAAAAAATTGGGTTTGGACAAATTGGACTTGGTGAATGGGCAGATTGAGATATTTATCCAGAAAAAGAAGAGACTGCATGACAGGACCTTTAGGTGGGAAGCACACAGAAGAAGAGGAAGGCACAATCTCCAAGGCCTTGGCAAATGTATGATGGCTGTTAAACATCTGATCTTAAAAATCCTGGGAGAACCAGGAGAGATTGAAGACTTGGATGAGTAATTCCGAGAGAAACAAGCCAAAGAGGAGATCAAGAGCGTGGAATAAAGGATGTGCCAGAGGTAGAAATGGCATAACAGGGAAACATCTCCATATCCAATGCTATTTCCAAGAAAAGCAGAGCGAGAGCACAGCCAAACCTGAAGAAAAATTACCTCCAAAACATCCTCTGTATGGACAGTGAACCCCAAATTTAGCAAGCAGGACATCTGAGATCCAAAGCCATGCACCCACTGCTCTTATCCCTCAGGGAAAGACACTTTCCCAGTGCTAGTCAGACCTGCTTGTTTTCCTTGAACATCTGGAAATCCCAATGAATGGTTGTGGAGGGGTTAATCCTCCCTTCTGCTTTGCAGCTGGATTGGCCAGCTCTGCTCATTCCTGTCCCTGTACCTCCTCAGTGGCACTGCGGCATGTTTATAAACAAATCATTTGACAGCTAGGGCTGGAAATAAAAATTTTTAAAAATGCCATACTTTCCCCATTAAATTTTGATAGTCTCCCAAAGGCTTTCAATATATTGCACACGTCCAAGCTCTACCGCAGAATAATTGAGTCGTAAAGTCTAATTCCATGTGTCTTCCGAGCCTGAGCACGAGTCAGGGAGTGCTGTGGGCAGGCACAGATATCCTTGAATTTTCCCAAGTGGATGGGAAAGCAGCACGTGTCTTCTGGCAGCCCAAGGGGCATCTCCTCTCTGAGAAGGAAATGTTGCTATTTCTTTAAAAATTTTTTAGAACGAGTGTTTTCTTTGCATGGCTCGGAAATTTTAACCCTTCCTAACAGCCAGAAAAACAATTTAATAATCCTTTTGAAGGCTGTTTTTGGAGGTACTCACAGGTGAGGTGAGCCAGCATGGCGTAGCTACATCCATGGGAAAGTGCTGATGGATCCATAAATTGCCCAGGGCCATCCTCCAATATTTCCTTTGTTTGAGACACTGGGCTGAGCTGAGTTTCAGACTCTGGAAATCAGTTTCTGGCTGAGCTCAGACAACAGATGCAAGTTCCCAGATCTGTTAAGGAAAAATTGGCTGGATTCAAGTATTTTTAGCCCTGGGCTTATGTATGGGTCCTGTATAGAAGCAAGAAGTTGAAAATAACCATGGCAAGGTTATAAAAAGCTGCTCTAGCTGGATATAGCCAGCGCAGTGACACCAGCGGGAAACCTGTGAAGGAGAGACTTCCACAGAGATCCTCCAGTGCTGCTCAGGAAAACTCATTTACACTCACAGATGAACTGGTTGGATCTGTAAAAGATGATAAATGGGAGAAAATAAGAGCAAGAAAACACCAACAGTTATGTTACAGTCAAGAGGACCATATTCCAGATGTCCAAGTTTTGTAGGTTCAAAGCCAGCATGAGGAGCAGGACTTCCCTTCCCCTTCCCTTTCCCCTTCCCCTTCCCTTTCCCTTTCCCTTTTCTTTTCCCTTCCCCTTTCCCTTTTCTTTTCCCTTCCCCTTTCCCTTTCCCTTTTCTTTTCCCTTCCCCTTTCCCTTTCCTCACAAAGCAAAAACCCACAAACATCTCCAGCTGATTCTGCTTTGGAGAGGCTTTGGATTTTCCCTAAAGAAGGAGGGGAATGCCATTTTTACAGGCAGTGTAAAGGTTCTTCACGTTAGAAAGTCTGAGGGAAGCTTTGGCTTCACTCGAAAGCTGCAGCTCTTGATTCCAGGGATGACAACACTCCAAGACAATGTGTTTGCAATAGCAACACTGCTGGTTCTCGGGACAACCCAACTCCCTCCTGGCAGCTGACCCTTTTTCATTGATTTCACTGAGCTCAGAACATGGAAGAACAAACAAATCTTTCTGAATATCTCTTTTTTCCCCTATGTATTTCTGTACTTGATCCAAAACCTCATGGATTTTTTTTTTTTTGTGTGCCTTATGGTCTTTATGATCATTTCAAATGAATTTCACCTGTAACCACACACTGCCCGAGGCTCTAAATGTTGGATGTTCCATTAACAGGGTTCAGCTTTTTCTACTAAAGCATTTAAGCCTCTTGAATGCTGAAACGTAACCTAAACACCACCGGTTTTCCCCAAAACATGAGGGCATTTTGTTGATTTAATTTCTGCATTTGTTATCTTGAAATGCAAGTAATTACAGCTTTGACCTCTTGGGTGGGGGCCAAGCTCTAAGTGTAAGAGGTAAACACAATAAATAAATACATATAAAATACGATCCCCCTGCTCTGAAAACAGGGAGCATTTTCTGCATTTCCAACGGAGTTGCGAGAGAATTTGCTGAACACTCCTGCACTTCACAGAGTCCCTGGTTTTAGTTACTAGAATAATAATGCAGGGACTGTAAATAGGGTTTATGACTTTTTATGAGAAAGCCATGTGATGCTTTTACAACTCTCACAAGTAATAAATGTCTACATCAATTTGATTGTTTTATGTGGGTTCTCTTCTTGCTTTACGCCATGGAATGGGTTGTACTTCACTGAAAGGCCACTCGAAATTCTGACATTTCAAAATTTGGTTTAGTGCCAAATCAGGAGAAAAAACTTTCGAAAGCCACGTTTTCTCTTCAACCGCATTAAAAAAAATTGGTTTGGAATGAAATAAAATCGGCTGTTCTGATAAAACCAAATCGGAACAAAATACCTTCCCTTTTAACATACATTATTCAAAGCATAAAATTAAATCAGTTTTGTTATGAAAAGACACTTAGAACAGAAAATCAAGTCATTTCACTCCACCAAGGTCCAAATACAATACTTCAACCTAGTCAAAATAAATCTGTACAAAAAAACTGAAGCAAAACTTCATTGACGACAACATATTCTGATCGGAAGTTTGGATTTCAACTGGATGGCATTTTCCACTGAAATGTTGCCAGGGAAAAGTTTTTTTCCTGCTAGCTCTAACCCGATCTTATCATGGACAGCAGTGCTTGGAGTCAGAAACTGCTGCACATTCTGAGGCCTCCCAGAACTTATTTTCCTTGACTCCAGCACCACTTCTGGGCTCTGCCAGCTGTGAATAAGAACACAAAGAAATGGAAAAATACCCATGAGCAGCCAAGGTGTTCCTGCAGATGTGAATTCATTGGTGAGAATCACTTACAGGGCGCTGGCATGGGGATAAATCCCATCAGAAAGCTTTCCAGAAGGGTCCGTGGGTAGTTCCACAGAAGACTATCTGTGGATCATCTCTGCAAACATTCCCACCACGTCTTTTCCACACTGTGCCCATAAAGATGTGGGAAATGAGAGCAGAGCCGCTGGAAGCAGAAGCACAGCTTCTCTCCTTACGCCCACTTGATGAAAGCCATTAGACCTGCTGCCAGTGGGGCGTTTTGGGCATGGATGATGACTGATCCTAGAGAAATTTTACCATCCATTGCTAAAATCCGCTGCAATCCGTGGCTTCCACCACCGTTCTGCAGCTCTGAATGCACTGACCACAAAGGGATTTTAAATTAAAACTCATTAAAATCAGTGGGGAGCCTACAAACATGCCCAGGAAAATTATTGGAGTCTACACAAAGAGATTTTTTTATGGTTTTATCGGGAAAAGTGGTATCAAAGTAGAGTTTGTGCTTTAAGCCAAGACCTGTGAGGTATTTGGAGGTCCTCAGTTCCAGCAGAACCATAACATCATCTCACTTGTCACTAATATATCTGTCTGGGGAGAGGACGCAGCTCTTTGCATGAGCAAACTTGTCTGGATGCAGGAAATTCCAGGAGTTCACACTTCTGCTCACCTTTGAGCTCTCACAGTGCAGCACAGTTCTTTCTTCACGTATCAGTTTGAGCTCTGAGAGGAGTTTACTGTGACCTGAAGCTTCTTCCTGCAGAAATGAAGGAATTTTTCCTTATGAGATTATAGTTTTCTGCTCAAGGTTTGCTGCATGAGGTGACCCTTGGTGCCAACCCATCTCCCTTGGCCTCGTGATGACCTTGCTGCTCCACAACATCTGAGCACAAAGATGCTCAGAAAAACCACAGGAAGAAAGATCACAACTGCCATGGATTGCTTGATGGAGCAACTATCCAGAAAATATCCTTGGAAGGGATTGCCAGCCCCAGGTGATCTGTAGGATCCCACATTTTAATCAAAAACTCAACTATTGCTCAAGGCAGAGCTCTCAAGATGCCCTGAAAGGCAGCAGAGGATGATGGGGAAAGATGAGCATTGTGGGTGGGACAGAAATAACCCAAAAGAAATGGAAAAAAAAAAAACCCAAAAGATCAGAACATTTATAGACTCCCTGATAATTAACAAGGGCAGGGAGGATCAATTTACAGATAGTGTCTCCTTCTCTCCTCACTTCTCCCTGCAAGAAAATAAATGATGAACTGAAAAAAGGGGAGCGAGCGACAGAGTGAGTTTGGGAGAGAGTAGCCAAGAGTTTTATTACAAGCCTGTTCCTCATTAAGGCCTTAGCAGCCTCACACACAAAAGCTAATTACTGTTTTTATGTCATGTTATTTTGATTCATATTTCCTGTCTGGAAAACAGACGGGAGTTTTGGGCAGACAGCCAAGGCGAGGGAACCTGCCCCGGCTGTGGAACAGAGGACACCAGAGCCTTATTTTTTGGGAATTTTTTAAAAATTTGTTTTGTTATTTTGAGGAGGAAATGGGAACTTTCCACGTAGGCGTAATTTGCTCCCAAAAAGTTGTTGTTCTCCGGGGGTAGTGGAAAGAAAGAGATGTGGCAGTGCTCGTTTCTGGTCAGGAAGTGTCCCTGCAGACTGGGACGTGTGGCTTTCCAGCCCTGGTCACGTCTGGCGTCCCCAGGCTTGGGCAAAAGGGAAAGTGAGAGCTTCACAACCAGGGCAGCTTTTAGGAAATGAATTCTCCAAGGACCAAAATGCTATTCTTGTTCTCTTATCAGCACCGGGATAGCATGTGGTGATCTGCACAGGGCTCATGTCGAAGTGCTCTGGGAGGGAAAGCAAAAACAAATCGCCACTGCTGATGCTCCAGGTTTCCATGAGGTGGCAGCAAGGAAAAAAAAAACCTCCTATGAACTACCTCTCTTCTTCACAAGAATTAAATTCCAGAATATTATCTGCCTATATCCTTATTTGTATCCTCATTTTAAAAGAATCCAGTGCTTCACAGGCAGACCTAAAGCCAATCTCTGTTCCCACCTTCAGGGAGAGGGGAATTAATTTTATAATTTGGGAGTTAAAAGACAGACTAAATGAGTGGTCTGAGGCCACATCCTTTTACTTTCCATCTGATCAATTAAAAAATCCACCTCAGGCTTAGCAGCAGTGGAGCTCTTCTTCTGCACTGCAATATTCCAGACTGTGTAAATAGAATTCTGTGAATGCTTTTAGAACTCCAAATCGTATCTGAGAAATGGTGATGACTGGGAAATTACTGGTCAGAGTTATTACCAATATGTCCTATAAATGGAAAACAATAAAAAATCTTCTGTAAAATTAAAAGACGTTATATAACCCCTAATGAATCATTCCATCGCTCAATGTCACCTCCATTTCTATGTGTTCATTTTCTACACACTTGTAGCTTAAGTTAAATAATTATTTACTCCTGCCAAGATTAAAAAAAAACCCAAAACAGTTTAAGTGTACTATTCAAAATTAATGGAATTCTAACTGGACAAATAGATCACAAGAAAGCTTCATTTTTTTTTTCTGAGCTGAGCAGCAGAATCCTAATTTAACAACTCAAAGATTACACTGTCCATGTACACATTCATCACTACCTGCTCCTTTCCAAGATGTACAGCTTGGAAATTCATCCCTGAAGCTGGTGAGGAAGAGAAGGGATATAAACAATTGCTAAAAGTTTTCTCTTTTAAAAATTAATTTTTTCTGGAAACTTGCCGCTTCTTTCTTTTCTTCTTGCCAGTGCTGCTCATAATATTATATGTAATAAATTCATTCAGGCTGCAGGATGTGCATTGCAATGCTTGAGGCAGAAATAGGCTTTGCTCAGTAGATTAAAAATAGATGGAGGACCAGGACGAGGCAAAATCCCGGAAAAAACTCATGACAAAATAAATTTCATATTCCCAGAGTCTTCTTTGACTGCTTCCTAACCCATCCCAGCCATGGTGGGGAATGACATCCTGGACTTTAGGACCACTCGGTTTGGATTTCCCTCCTAATTGCACGGCTTGGTGCTGCTGCCAATTTTCCAGCCTCTCCTGACAATCACATGCCAAAAAGATGGCATTTAGAGGACCTTTTTCTGTAATCTGACAGTTTCCAGGTCAAAATTAATCTCAAGAGAAATTTAACATTTTTTTTCTTTGCATCTTCCACTTCAATGCTCCAGCTCTGGCGTGGAGCCCACCAGGATTTTGAGCAAGTCCAGCACAAACCACGAGGCAAATATTTGAGAGACAAAATATTTGATGGGCAAAATATCCAATTACCCCTGTGAGCACCAAGCCAAATATCAGGTGCCATATTCTCACCTTTTTCCTAAGGACATCTAGAGAATATAGGATATTTTTTAAGGAGCAGAGATACAAGATTTGTTTCGGACTCGAGACACGGAGCTGCAATTGGATTTTCACCTCAGGAACTGAGGGTGAAGTGTCAAAGCTCTTGGAGGCAAAGCTCATCCTTCCCTTTGGAGCCTTCAGTCCCACAGGGCTGACGTGGGGATAGACAGGTGGAAACAGAGAGAAGCTACGAGAGAAATATTACAGAGATTAAGGCTGCAAAGATGACATTGCGGAGATTAACGTTTGACCCCCGTGGCTGTTTGCTGGAGTTGGAGCTTTCACCCCCCTGGAGACACCACACTGTGTTCCAAACCCCATCCCAGGAAAGCTGTGGGGATGCAATCAGGCTTCGGATGAAAATTGAAATGTTTTATGCCAGAGGAACAAAACAGCCTTTCGGTTTTGTTATTTTTTTGATTTCCACAGCTATTCCTGCTGCTTGTTCCTCCCTTCTCTCCTCGCCATCTCCCACCCTGGCAGTTCCACCACCCTTTCCAGCCTGAGCACTGCTCTGCTCTGAGCAAACAAGTGCTTTACGAGCAGAATGCAGCACAGAGGAACACGGAGAGAAAACTCTGGTTAACTTTAATTAAGTTTGCATTACTTTTCCCAGTAGGACCTCTAATTTAATAGCATTACGTTTTAAACTGTTTGGCAAGTCTTGAGAAAACAATTTAGTGCATTTCACTAATAAAAACAAAAGCTGTGTAACAAACCAAGCCTCTGTTGAACCAAAATAAGAAGACATTGATCCTTCTGAGCGTGCAGAAGTTTCTTTTTTCTTCTGAAAGATGACACTGCTGACTGTGCGCTGCGACTGAGGGCTTCTTTTCCAGTTTGTCCTCATTTTCTCCTGACTCAAGCAAACTTGCCATCCTCTTCATTGCAAACCCAACTTAAGGAAGACGAATTTCACCAGCACCTTAGAAAGACAGTTTAAAATTTATTTTTAATTAAAAAAAAAAAAAAATTGCTGCTTGGGATCACGACAAGAAGGGAGTAAGGAAAACTCCTCTCCCCTCCTGCATTCCGAGTCACGAAGCACAGAGCCCTGGATATGCAGGATTGGGATGGAGAAGCTCATTTCGAGGTCAGAAACACCAAATGTAACCACTGGATGACACCCCAGCTATCACCACTTAGCCTACACTGGGAACAGGAAATTGCTGGATATCACTTCTGGTAAATGCTGACTTAGTGGTGAGTAAGAATCTGGTCTGAAGCCCACTGAAGTCAATAGAAAAGGTGTCCCCTGACTTCAGTGACCTTTGGATGAGTTCAGCACGCTGGAGCTGTAATTCCTACAGCTCTGCTGGACAAAGAAGGGAGGATGGCAGGAATGAGCTGCACCTCTGGCTCTGGGTGAAGGCAGCGATTTAGTGACCTTGTGCATGGGTCAGGAGGGTCTCAGCTGATGGGAAGGACAGAAAAAGAGACCTCAGAGCTTTATGTGATCACCTGAAGCGCTGCAGAGGGATGGCAAGGCACAGAGGTGGCTCCTCCCTGCCCTGGTCGTGCTGTGCAGCTGCTTTGGGATCCCTGGGATGTGAGACCTCAGATAACGCTGGGTTAAGGGAGAACATTCTCTCCTGCAGTGACCTTGGGTCCATCCTGTGAAATGAGACACCCAAAGCTGTGCAGGGTCTGGTCCAAAGCTCACTGAAATGAGCAGGAATGTTTCCATTGGCTTGCGTGGGCACTGGATCTCTAAATATTTGGTAACTCAAATCTAAAATGAAAGCTTTTTTTTAAGCTTTAATTAAATTCCTGTGCTAATTCAGAAAAAGGGTCATTTCAAGGTCAAGGACACTACAATTATTTCTTTAAAAATCTTCTTATGACTCACTGTTTATGGGGTTGACTCCTATTTTTTTCCCTGTTCTTAAAGTTACTGCAAAGATCCTTATTTAAACTATAAATTGAATTAAAACCTCACATTTAATATTTAGTTATGATGTGGTTAAAAATGTTATGTGCCAGGCAGTTGCTCTTTTATTTGCTTACAATGTTGTCTTTAATGAATGCCAAACCCATGCAGCTCAAATGAGCAAGCAGATGCCAAGTTATTAACAATTATTACCTTTTACAGTAATTTTTGGCAGCCTTTCACTTTTTTGGTGGTCTAATAATTTCAAAACAGGGAACTTTGAAATATTACACCAGTCCCAAACAGCACCGTGGATTGGTCGACTTCCTCTTTTCTGACTTATTCCAACTTGTTTCCTATTGTGAAATATTTTTCCACCCAACATTTGCCCAGCATGGACTGAGGTTTACCCCTGCAGCTAAAAGCCATCTTCCTGATGAAAAATAACAACTCCAGAGGCCTCCAGACCGTGTCCAACTACTGTGTGCAGCACACAGAAAGGACAGTCAAAAAGCCCAGGGCGGGACTCAAAGGGAGTCCTGAGCTCACTCGCTGGGTAAACAAAAACTTATTAAATTAATGGTTCCTCCCAAATCAAGAGAAACGCTGCCATGTCAAGGGCAACATTTCCAGCCCCAGGTGAAGCCTCTTTCTCTGCTAAAGCAAAGCAAAAATTCCCCCAGGGTCGCTGCTGAAACCCCACGAGTTCTCCAGACAGACGGAGCTGGTTTGAGCTGGGTTGATCCCGACACCGCTAGGATTTTGGTGTGGGAGCAGTGAATTGTGCCATCCATGGGGGTTCTGAGGATCCTTTTCCCACCCCAGCTCTTTTTCTGCTCTTTGTAGGGTCTTCAGAGCCAGTTTGGATGGTCTCTTTGTGGGCTGGTTGGGAGCAGGCAGGGCTCAGCCATGCTGCACCCACATGGCTCATTTTCAATCCTCCCCTCATTTTCATGCTTCTCCATTCCTCACTAATGGCAAATTCTCCAGTTTTTCCTGTCTTTTTAAGGTTTTTTCCTTATTTGTTTGTGGTTTGTAGATTTTATTACGGAAACAGCCTTGACATGTCTTCTGCTGACACTCAGGTGTTGCATCTTCCTAAAGCAAACCTTTCACTCTTCATTTCTTCTTGGCAAAAAAAAAAAAATTGCTCAACTGTATTCATGAAATTGCAGGAAAACCCCTTGGCAATGACATCGTTTGATAAATAATGTTGTTGAGAATGGTCAAAACCCATGAAAAACACAGAAAAACCCTGGAAGGCTGTGGTGGTGCCATGCTCGCAGAGGGGAGGAACTCACACCTGTATTTGTGTGGGCAGTGGTGTTTAACAACTGGCTTTTCCTCCCTCCTTCCAACCCTAAATGTGAAATAGCATCCCCTTGTCTTGGGACACATGCCCAGAAACCTTGACTGGGAAACTGCAGCAGGGTGGGAAACAGGATTTGGTTGGGAGTCACAAAAATAGTGGTGTTCACTCCTGAATGGCTGAAGAGTTGTGCTTCCCTCTCCAAGCCCAAGAATCGTGGCCAAATTCAGGATTGGTCTGCATGGGGCACCTCCTGCTCTCCTCAGGTTCAGATGTGACCTGCCCTGGTTATAAACCTCGGTGTTAAAGCTGCTCTGGATCTGCCAATCATTTTTACTGGGATGGTTATTCCTCTCAGTGCACTGCCTTGGTTTCCATGGCTTTCCAGGGGTTGATGAGTTTTCCAGCTGCCTCTGGAATCAGCACAAATGCCTCTTGCTCTGTGGCTTTCCAGTACCACTGTGGGCACTTGTAGCAGGGCAGAATGGGCTAATCCAGAGCCCCCAGATTTATCAGCATTTTGGCAGAAGAAACTGTTCAATTTTTGGTTGATAGTCACCAACAATGTCACTGAAAAGGGGGCAGAAAAAGATCTTGAATAGTGGTCGTTTGGGTCTGAAGGTTTTAATTTTTCATCTTCAGTTCTTGGGCAGTGATGTTTACTGAATTTTCTGGATGGGAGATCTGTATCACTATTGAAACAACCTGATGCTTTTTTCTTCTTAATTCTTGGACGAGAAGATTTCAGGGCAAAACAATTTTTCCAGCATTTCACTTATTTTAATTTGTCTGTGTTGCAGACATTAGGTTTTCAGGATAAAAACCAGATGCTGGACAAAATGAAAATGAAATACTGACCCTTATCATCAGCTATCAAAGCTGCTTGTCTCCCTGTCATGCATGTCATATTTCATCCTGAAGAGAGGGTACATTTTATTTATTTATTACACTCTAAAACAACTCGAGTGGATTCGATTCTGCGCCTCTAACCTAAACATTTGAAGGATGTTTCCTATTGCAAGACGATGTTGCATAACCAAAGCAAGATTTAAGAAGCCACTGGGGTGAAGTCTGTAAAATTTATGGTGTAATTTATTAAAGGGACACAGTCTGCTACTTTTTATAACGCTGTGTACAAGGGTAGCAGCACCCCAGCGAGCAGCTCCGGGTGGGATTGAGAGTCAGCAAAACGTTTCCATTTACATATGGTAGCAGTTTATTAGGAAAGCAGTTTATTAGGGAAAGAGATTCAAATATTTAAAGTTCCGCCGGGAGAAGTCTCGAACACCCCTTTCCCAGATTTAGAAGAGAATTATGGAGGTTAGCTCAGCTCCTGAGCTTTCCCGTCCAGGCACTTTCCATGCACATTTGTCCCTCCAACAAAAATCTCGACGACACCAGGACAAGGAGCCACTGCAGATTTGTTTTCTCCAGAATATATTGTGAGCGATGAAAACCTAGCAGTAAAATCCCAGGAGAGATTTTTGCCCAGAGAAGCTGTGGCTGCCCCTGGGTCCCTGGAAGTGTCCAAGGCCAGGCTGGACAGAGCTTGGAGCAACCTGGGACAGTGGAAGCTGTCCCCACCCATGGCAGGAGGTGGCACTGGATGAGCTCTAAGGTCTCTTCCAACCCAAACAATTCCGTGACTCTGATTCTAAGAGCAGCAGGAATTGCAGCAGGAATTGCAGCTGCATTCACGAAACCTCTGGACACTTATTCTCCTTTTTTTGGAGCCTGCCACAGCTCAGAAGCCACCACGGCCTGATTTCCTGAGAAACTCCTTCCAAGGTGAAGCTCTCCTACTTAATAACCCTTCACTAATACTGTTATTTCTGCTGTCGTTCTGCTCATCAATAATAATGCTCCCCCACGTGATGCAATTAATTCCTGGGCTGCAGCAGCACCTACTTAATCCAGGATTAAGGCTGCGTTGTGTGAAGCGTTTCACGGACAAATAACAAAGAGTTCCCTTGTAACCATTCCTTTGAAAACAACATTTCCTGTTTCGAGGCCGAGCAGAAATGAGACCACACAAGATTTACAATGAGGGAAGAATTGATTACAGAGCTTAGCGGCCATTTTCATTTTTTCGGTTTATTTTTATTGTTATTGTTATTATTAGTTGGAGGCTAAATAATTCACGAAGAGTCGACTTCTCACTTTGGACTTTTGAGCTCACAAAGAGCTTTTCATAGCTCTGATGATTTTCAGAAGTTTAGGAGCAAGCTGCACACACTAAAATATCTCCATTTCTCTCACATGTGGTGTTTGCACCCTACCCTGTACCCACTGGAGACTTACAAGAGGTCAGGTTTGGTCGGTTAAATTCCTTAGATTTTGTAACCACTTGCAGCTCTGGAGGACACCAAGATTATAGCCTTGACAAGCCCAGAAAATACATTTTAGACATTTTATTGAAATTGCTCTTTCTGTAATTCTGAGCCCTGTAGAGTTATGGAGTCATGAACTCCACAGCAAGTGGGAAAAAAATTCCCACTGCCTTCACCAAGGGCAGTATTAAATCAGAGCTTCTTGAGGGTGTTGGCTCTCTTGGCAGGGTTAAATGGGAAGGAGTTTCAAGAGCTCTGCAGCAAAAACCTCCCTGAAAATGTCCTGCTGTGCACGCTGAGGACACGTGTTGGTTTATTGTGCTGCGGGGGAGATCTGTGCTTCTCCTACTCCCCAGATGGCTCCAGCATCTCAAAACACATTTCCATCCTCATCCCAAAAAACCCTCATTGCCAAACCCACACCCTGGGACTGCTCTGTCCTTCCCAATACCTGCTATCCATTCTCAGCTGAGCCTCTATGGACACATTTAGAAATAATTTATGCTCCATGTGAGTTTTTATTGTAAAGAATTAAATGATTACATTTTAAAGTTACGTTTTCCTGAAAATAATTATCTGTCCCCCTCTCATCTTTGGGAGCATTGCAGACAGAGGAGTCCACCAGGCAGCCTGAGCTCTTCAATTTTCTTGAAGAATTGAAATGTGGGTTGTGTCTGGGGAGGGACAGATCGGATTCCCTGGAACAGTAGAGGATGGGGGCAGAAGGATTCCTAGTGTTTCCCACAGGAGGTGAGCAGCACAAGAAGATCACTCGCTGCTTGTTTGTGTCTCTGGCATTTTTCAAAACCCTTCAGAAATGGAACAGTTTGAAAGAGCCTCTGGAGATGCTAGGATCTCTGCAAAAGAGGGATATATTTAGTGGAAATTCCCCTTCTCTGTCTTATTCCCAGAACTGGACAGGAATTTTCTGTCTGATTTGCATTCTGAGACTTAGCCACACTCCTCTCCCTTTTTCTTGCTGCATTCCTTTACTTTTGTCCTATTTTCTTGCCAATTTTTTCCCTCTTCCCCATGGGGAGAGGGCAGAAGGGAGAAAAGGCTTTTCTGGCCATCAGAACATATCCCATCACTCTATTTACGGACAGAAAGGGAGGCAAAGAGGCTGAGCCAGTACTTTTATAGAGCTGCTGGCAAGAGGCAGAGTTGACCTTCCAGGTCTATCCTATCATCTCCTCCTGCACTGGAGACTCTGTCCTTAAAAGAAAAAAAAAGAAATAAAAAATGAATAAAGAAAAAAAACGTTGTGCCAGTTCATTTAGAAATGAGAGCTGAGAGCAAATAAACAAATTATTCAGACATCCTAAATGGGTGTGCAACAGTCATATTTTATAGTAATGCTTCCCCTTCTAAATGACTTATAAATGGAAAATAAATATTTAGGAGATTTTTATAAGAAAATTGCAAACATGACTAGAATGTGTCAACCATCAGTTAAAACACATCAATCCGAGGTTTTATAGCTGGTTATAAACCTGGGCTAGGAGCAACTTCTGGTCTCTATAAAAATGATTTGCCATTTATTAAAATGGCTGTTTCATGCATATAAATAAACGTAGCCTTTATTAACTGTTTATAAGTGCATCATTAATGGACAGTGTTATTAGGCTGGGGCAGGAATGTTGAATTTTGGATCTGTTCCCTGCCAATACCCATAACCAGTGAAGGATGGCAAAGTGAGAACTGCCTGACACATTTCCATAACGCATCCGGATTCTCCAGCCCCACAGGCTGAAAATTGAGGGAAAAACACCTTTGGCCTGAATAAAATAAAAATAAGGGGATGAAAACGAAATAAGAAGCTGCAATCATGGAATCACTTAGGCTGGAAATCATTGCATTCCCCCAGCACTGCCAAGGCCACCCATGTCCCCAAGTGTCACATCCCCATGGCTTTTAATCCCCTCCAGGGATGGGGACTGACACTGTCAGGGCTGGACAGCCCTTTCCACGAAAAAAATTCCCTTACATCCTTTATATTTCGTCCCACATCACCTGCTGAGCGAACTGGAAATTTGTGGGAGAAGTTTTAAAACTCCAAGATTTGCAGTGTAGGGGGACATAGATGTGAAATATCTATGTTAGATCAGAATAAAACAAATTGCTGTGGGTGAGGATTTATTCCCTGTGGCAACAATGGCCAAATACCATGAGCTGCTGTGTTTTTGAGCAGATCTCTAAAGGTTTTGAAATTTTGAAATTTTCAGTGTGAGATTTTCTGTGGTTTTGAGCAGAGCTTTGGTGGTTTTGAGCAGACCTCCAGTGTTTTTGAGCAGATCTCTGGTTTTTGGAGAAGATTTCTTGTGGTTTTTAGCAGATCTCTGGTGGTTTTTAGGAGATTTCCAATGGTTTTGAGCAGATTTCTAGTGGTTTTGAGCAGATCTCTGAGTTTTGGAGCAGATCCCTGGTGGTTTTGAGCAGATCTTCGGTGTTTTTGAGCAGATCTCCAGTAGTTTTGAGCAGATCTCTAGTGGTTTGAGCAGATCTCTGGTGTTGAGTAGATCTCCAGTGCTTTTGAGCAGATTTCCAGCGTTTTTGAGCAGATTTACGGAGGTTTTGAGCAGATCTCTGTCGGTTTTGAGCAGATCTCTCTCGTTTTTGAGCAGATCTCTGGTGGTTTTGAGCAGATCTCCAGTGTTTTTTAGCAGATTTCCAGGGTTTTTGAGCAGATCTCTGGTGTTTTTGAGCAGATTTCAGATGCTTTTGAGCAAATCTCCAACATTTTTGAGCAAATCTCCAACATTTTTGAGCAAATCTCCGGCGTTTTTGCCCAACTGTCCGGCAGTGGTGTGCAGGAAGGGCTGTGCTAGGAGCTCACCCGTATTTTCAGGGCACATCTTCTGCCTCTCCCAAACCCCCTGGTGATCTGGGAAGCAGCCCCGAGGGCACATACCATTGTCCTGAAGTCAAATTTTATTATTTTTGCAAAGAACAGGCTACTTGAGACCTCGTTTTCTTTTGAGCTAGGGAGAGCCCATCTGGGAAGTAAAAAGATCCTATATATGACTCTGCTAATAAGTTTCCCTCAGCGGTTGCTAAAGTCGAGTGTTAGTCTTCGGCTTTAAAAAAAAATAAAATAAATAAATAGATATCACTGGCTAGGAGATGAAAAGTATCCTTTCAGCCACTTTATAAACTTACCTCCCACCCCAAAAGGAATTAATATTTCAAGCCACGGAGCAAAAGGGCTGAGATTTCAGCAGAGGAGAGAGGATTTTTTAGGGGGGATTTTAATCTTTTTTAGCCTCTGAATAAAGATTTCTTCTATAGGTAATCCAGCAGAAAAAATCAATTAATGCTGTATTAATGTAATGGCTTTTCCTACAAATCTATCATGAGAAATACCAAGAGAAAAAATTTTTATGATGAGCAGCAGCCTTCAGTCGTGGGGGAATAGGAAGGTCACGGGGACAATATTTTCTTGGAAATGTTGACATGTTAATTTTTACAGGCTGGACAATGGTAAGAGGAAAATTAAAGCCTTTTTTTTTCCTTTTGAGACCCTTGCCACCATCCGATCTCTGATGTTAAGGCAAACACAGTTTTGATCTCTTTGATATCTTTTTTCTCCCCTCCACTTTCTTTGAGGGAAGTCCAAGTTTTCAGCGCTGGGCTGTGAATTAGTGTTGTTATGTGAACTGCAGGGAAACCTATGGAAAGGCTCAGTGAAGCCTCCGGGGTCATAAATCCCTCCCTAGCCCATCTTAGAGAGCTCTTATCTGAACATCTTGTGTTTCATGGGTTCCTGAGGAACAGTTTGGAGCCCTTGGAAGGAGAGAACATTTCCCCACACACACATTCAGCTCCTTCTGAGATGATGTGTCCGAGCTGGCCACCCTTCCCTGCTCACTTTCGTTGATGTTTGGAACTGAGAAGTGACATTTTTCTTTGTTTTTTCCGCATATTTCCACTGTAGAGAAAAAGGGAGTTTGGGAAATGGGATTAATATATGACATATTAATATTCATACACAATATTCTCACAAGGATGTGTGAGAGGAGGTATCATCAGGATCTGAAGGGACTCAGAAATTAGTTTTTATTAGGGATTCATGCAGAAGCACTGAGCTGGATTTCACATGGTTTTGAGCCTCACACACCCTGTCACAGATCCCACTTTGGGGACTCCCAGGCTCTTTAGGCAGAGATTTTTCCAGGCTGGGATTTATCTCCTAAGCCAACATTTAGGGGAGTTTGATGGTGGTGCAGCTCCAGCCAAGCAGGGAGGCTGCACCGCTGTAAATCCCAGCAGACAGCATGCACAGGAGCTCTCTGAATACTTCTCCACAGCATAATTTATCTTACAGCGGAGAGAATCCTCCCGTATTATCTGTGCGAAGAAACACAGAACGCAATCCTTCCCGTGCCCTACATCTGCCATGTCCTCCCGTGACCCTCGCTGCAGCCTCAGGATGAACCATCCGCTTGGAAATTTAGCCTGGAAATTTCTGCCCGTGGCAGCAGGATGTTTGCTCTTGCTGCCCAGGTGACCTTGACGTCGAGGATGGTGCTGCACAAAAGGTGCTGTGTGATGCACTGAGGTCTTCTGAAAATTTGGGTTTCTTGACTCCCGAAGAGCGGCAGATCCAAAACGCTTTGCCCATGGCTAAATTAGGGCTGTAATTAAAATGCTCCCTAAGCAATGTAGGCACATAATTACTGCTCAGAGCCACGGTGGTGATGTCCAATATAACATTCACAAAGCCCAGCAGTGACAGGAGGCATTGACAGAGGATTCTTTGGCTCGGAAAATGGAAGATGTTGGGTAAAACCATCTCCTGCAGGGCACATGGAACACGGCAATAAATAACGGGATGAAAGCAGTGGAAAGCTTTCAGGTGGGATGTGATGTGTGCTGGGCACTGGAACAGGATGGGCTTTTCCCTCGTGGGGGGCACGGAGTTTCCTGGGCAGAGTTTGCAGGAAAAGGGATTTGTTTGTGTGGGGAATCGTGGATTAACACAGGGATCACTGTGTGCCACACCAGGGGTTCCAACACCGACTCCACCCAACACAGCAGCTGCTCCAGGGGCTGGATCTGCTTCCAAAACTCCCTTTGGGCTGGGGACCTGCAGGATCCAGCACCAGCGAAGGCAGGAAACAGGGCAGGGAGTAAGCAAAGCACCTCCCAGTCCCAAAAACATGGAAATCACACCCAAAACAGTCACTCCTCACAGGTACTGCCTCTGTCTGGCCTCTGAACTGTGGCAAATCGTTGGTGTTGAGGAGCTGCCTTAACCCAGGTGGACCAGCGCTTGGCAGAAATTGTTATTTTTTTATTATAATTTTATATATTTTATATTTTTTATTATTTTTATTATTTTATTATCTGAAAGAGGTTTTGTGTGGAGATGGGATCTGGCCCCACATTTGCGATGGGGCAGAACTCACCCTCAGCTTCCTCCATGCCAAAACCTCCCAGAATTAGGATGGGGAAGGTGGAGCACTCTGCTTCCCCCCTGCTGGATGGAGAAGGAGAGATTTCTCTTGGAAATCGCATTATTTTTCCCATGAAAAATCCAAGTTTTTTGCTTTACTCTGCCTGCTGGGAAAGGGTTCATGGTACCAAATCCCCTTCAGGAACCCCAAACGGCCCCGGGGCTGCACACAAATCACTGAACTTCTCTTCACACCTTTAATGCGTATTTATTTGAACAGAACACAGCAATATAGGGACATAAACCCCAGCATCAGCTGTGCTCTGGGCTGCACAGAAGGCCACCTAGCTCTTTTGGCAAGCTCCTCTTGCTGCTGGCTGAACCCTGAGGTCCCTGTTAATAGGATAGCACTGTTTATTATCTCGTGGAGATCATTATAAATAGATGCTGTTAAAGATAATGCCCCGTTGTAAATAAAGGCGCCAGATGAAATCACAGTATTTAATTAGCTGCTGTCGAGGTATTTCTCGTCGGGAGGAAAGAGTTCAGCAGCCAACACTTCACTGAGGCAAAACCATCCAAACCATCCTGGAGGCAGATCCTTCGTGAAAATGCTTCCATTTACACAAGAAATTGTTTCTTGCATGTTGTTTTTTATTTAGCTCAGCGGACGCGTGGATTTGGATCCCCTAACAGATCCAAAATTTGTCATTTTTAAACCCTACAGAACCTTAAAGCAGAGAGTTTGTTCCTCCAACAGGAAAGCTGAGACACAGGAGACATAAACAGGTCATGCTGGCACCAGTTTTTTCAGTAGGCTGAACATTCAGATTCAGACTTATTAGTCTGGAGACATGCATCTCTTTGGGGGAATGGAAACCAAATGTTGCTGGCATTTCATGTATCATAATCACTGCAGAAAACACAAACTTAGCAAAAAAGGGGAAATGAACCCCCAAAAAACTTGCTATTCCATTTACCTCCAAAGTGCTAGACTTCATCAGACTCCCCGCACACAACCCCCTCCTTCCCCTGCACCTCCTAAAGGAGTGGAAACCAAAAATTGCTTGCAAATTGCCCCTTCCCCAGGATTTCATGGCATTCCGCTTGGAACTGTCACTCTGCCAGGGACAGGAACAGGATGGCTCAGCATCCCAGGGAGGATAAGATGTGGTGAGGAATTATCCTGAGCTCTGTGATTCCCTCTGAAGTGTCACAGAGACCTGGAAGACACTCCAGGAAGCACAGAGAGGCTGGGACAGGGACAGGAGACAGAGCAGAGGGAAGTTAACTCTTGCATCACTTGAACAAGCTCTAGAAACTTCTTTTGGGGTTAAAATAAGGTGAAAGCCTGTCTGCACTCAGGGTGTTGAGCAGGGCTGGTGGCTCAGCCCTGGTTTGCAGTGGGACATGTCCAACTGTCCAACTCCCAGGAAAATGCTGGAGTTTGCACTCCGTGCCTTTGTGTGCACTGCATGGAGAAGGGAATGGGGCAATATCTGTCCTTTAAATCAAGAAAATTCCTATGACAAAGGGACAGAGCAAAGCACATGGAAAACAGCTCTGCTCATGAGGAGCTCACGGACGAATTCACACTTTTCATTCACAGGATGAATCTCAAACTTTTATCCTTGCCAAATGCTCCAATACCAACATCTGCAGAGACCAAAATCCCCACCTCCCACCCTCTGAGCCGTCAGGGCAGCCCTCAGCATAGGATGAAGCTCTAATTACTCAGGATGAAGGATTTCAGGGAGCAACCCCAGAGGAAGCGTGGCTTGGGCAGAGGCAGCAGGAAGAGAAGTCAAGCAGGGCAAAAGGTCTGACTGCTGTTTCCCTTCCAGAGAACGGGAAGAGTCATCCGGGCAGGGAGAAACCCTGATTGTCCTGAGTCAGCCTGCAGCTTTCCCCATGAAATACCTGCCCCAGCGAGAAGCAGCAGATGTGTGAGGTAAATCTGCCAGGGACAGAAACATGCAGAAGGTCGGATGGCCAGATGTACAGACAGGCATGGGGAGACAGAGGAAATTGCCTTTTCCCGGGAGGGTCAGCAGGAAGGGGTTTTCATTAGCACTTTGGATGCAGGAAGGGCAAGGCCTGAGAGCTATTAATAGAAATGGGCACGTCCATGGATGCTGGAGACGAGCAGGACTGCAGGAATGAGGAAAAGACAAAGCATTACAGATCCACAGAGGTTGTTTCATCCATGAGTGAAGCCAGAAGAAACTCCCATCCATGTCCTTCCACCAGGCTGCTGGAATTCAGTTAATTTTGCAAACTGTCGCACTGGTTGATGTCCAGGAAAGAAGGAGAAGATGCAATTTGGCTGTGGAAATACTGATGAGGGGATATAGCCAGAGCCTCCGAAGCGGATTCAGGTTAAAGCAGATGGGATTTTTGAGGAAGGTGGCTGTGTTTGGGGAGTGAAGGGAGTGACCCCTGGAGAAGGGATGGGAATTTGGAAGGATGACTTTCAGGAGCCTCATCAGGGGTGCCAAGGTCTTGCTGACCAAAAGGCTTTGTACAGAGCTGGACAAATGGATGCTGACCATGAAAGACAAAAAAACACCAAAACCAGGTTCTAGAAAACGGAATAAACCCCTCTGCTTTATCATGGACAACCTTATAATTGTGGGGCTGTGGGAGAGGAGGGACACAAATACTGTGGTCCCTATAACCAATTATCTCAGAGACTCTGTAAACCTCAAAATTCTCATTGCCCAGAGAATTTTCCCACATCTCTTCACACAGAGATGAAAGAATAAATGCATTAAACTCAGGTCGGTTATCAATTGCCCAGACTGGCAGAGTGTAGAGGGCTCACCAAGAAGGGCAGCACCAGCCCTATAAACTCCTGAATCAAGTTGATTTATCTGTGTCAAGATGAATATTTTACCTTAAAAATTGCGTGAGGCAGTAGAGCATCCCTAGGGCTTCTCTTTTAGTCCTCTTTGCCTCCTCCCAGCTGCACTTTAGCAATAATCTCCTTTATGATCCCAGAGATTTACTCTTCTCCTCACTCCCCTAGTCTGTGAAAAAGATCTAATATTTAGCTACTGCACAGATTAACGTCAGGCTGCTGCAGAGATGTAAAACACTCTGCTAGTGCTGTGTAATTACATTATTATGGTCCTACAATAACACAGCAAACCCATTTCGTTTAAGTGTTGGCAAGGGTAACATCCCACTGCATGCAAAAGTTCATTCCCTTTCTTTCCAGTCTGCTAAAATGGCAAAACTTCTACCTATTCCCCGTGGCAGTAGCATTTAGAGTGGTTAAAAATAGCAAAGCAAAATTAGCTCAAAATAATGAAAACAGAGCATTATATTGTCTTGTTCCCTACGCTGCTGTTGCTGAGTAGCTGGCCCTGAGGAAGAGGGAAAAGGGAAAAAAAATCATGTGGGATAAACCAGATTTTTCCAACCTGCAGGAAGACACAGGAGCAGATGCTCTCATTGCAGGAGAATAATTCCTCCTAATTTTAGCATCTCCTTTGCTTTGTACAGTTTTCAGTGATTATAAACTAGCCCTGTTGAACATTGGATCAACAGGTTTTTGGGGATACTACTTCATAAAATTATCTATTCCTGATTATTTTCCTGGTTATATTCCTTATTTAAACTTTTCCAGTTTGGATAACCTGAAGAAGCTAGATGTTTATCTATTTGTGCCTAAATATCACCTTCAGGTCTGAGTATAACTCATTATCTCCTTCAAAATGTCACCTCTCCAGACAACAGGGAGAAATAGATCTCCTTCCTGCTCTTTCCTTTTTGTCATTTTTCGAGTTTCTTCTAGAATTGCAAATGTGCAAAGAAACCTTTGAGATTTTGGAAAAAAAGTTTCTTTTTCTTTCACAATTTCTCCTCATTCAAGGCTGTGAATTTACGCTGATTTGAGCCATTAACTCCAGCTTCTCTATTTGTTTTTCCTATCGATCTGTGCCATCTTGTCATGGACCGACTTCTAAATATTTTCAAGGGTTCTCTGGAGTTTGGGTCAATTCTGTAAATGAGTAGTTGGACTTTATCTGCCTGAGCAGAAGTTTGTGTGTAAAGTCTAATCAAAACCCTGCTGGAACCAAAGACCTTTGAGGCAAAAAATTATTTCAGAAAACCAGGGAGTGTTATATCCATGGGGACCATCTGTGGAAATCCTTCCCGGGCTTCTGAGAGTTTGGAAATCCTCTCTCTGGAGGTGTTTGTTATTAAAATTTGATGTTCCTCCAGCCAAAACAAGATCCATTGGGCTTCACTTCATGGAAGTCAATCCGCTGAAGACCGTTCTGCTCTCACCTGGAGGGTTTGGAGCACACCTGCAAAATCCGAGCATTTTGGTGACACATTCATGCCAGGGGGATGAAAGAAGAGAGAAGAAAAAAAAAAAAAGGAAAAGGAGAGTGAAGGAACATGGTAGATTTTAGGAAAAATAGACTGAGTGTTTTTCCATCTTGGCCTGGCCCTGTTCAGAATGTGTGATTTTACTGGCCTATGCCAAAGGCTCATTTTTTGAGGGTTATTTTTGTTTATACAAAGGAATATATTTCACTGTCAATATTGCAGCAGAGGAGGAAATCTTTTGGAAGAGACACATGTGCTCAGTCACTGGGTTTATATCCTCTTCTTTTCCTTGTCTTTTACCCCTCAGCAAGCTCTGAGGGAAGCCACTGCCAACAACCATCTTTCTTTTTCTCTTTGCTGAGGAGCTCTGAACTTTTCTCAATGTCCTCGACAGCTCAGAGGGAAAAAAACCCTTTAAGAGCTTCCTTCACGGTGTGATTGAAGGCTGCTCCATTGGAAGAGGCATCGCCAATTATCCCTCGCGGCTAATTGACTGGCAGGGGCATTGTGAGCTCCCAGCTGGATGGAAAAGCACCTGGATTCACCTGTGAGGAGGGAAAATGAATCAGGCTGACAGCCTGAGCCCCATTAGCAGAGGAAGGGTCATTAAAGGAGCAAGCTCCTGCCTTGTTCTTGCCATGGCCGCGCCTCACACGCTCCAACTCAAACAAATGTCCCAGCTGACATTCCAAGCATAATAAAGAGGTTTCCATATCCGCTGAGCTCTCGTTGCACAACACCCTTCAATAGAAGTGTGCAGCTAATGGAAAACCGAAATTGCTTGGGGAAAAGGAAAAAAAGAAAGAAAAGAAAAAAAAAATTGTCCGTTTTTTCAACGTCCTCTTTGCTTTCAGATGAGAAGGGGAAAGGGGGATGTAGAGAAGAATGCAAAGAGCAAACATCTTAAAATGCCAACGAGAGCCTTTTGGAAGCTGATTAGAACCATTTGTGTGTGGTCAACAAAAAAAAAAAGGGGGAGTTTGCAGAAAATGGAAGGGAGACAACCTCTGCTCTGTTCTGAGTCACAGAACCCATGCCAGCGTTCCTTCTGACTTTACAACTTTTTCTTGGCCTAGCTGGGTGAAAGAAAGGCTGATTAAAAATGGGGGCTGAGAGTGCTTGTTGAAAAACCTCCCAGATTGTAATCCCAGCACGAGGGCAAAGGGAGACTCGCAGGAAATAATTCCTGGCTGTCTGGATCGCTTATCAAACCCAGCGAGCAAAGACACCCAGTCAGAGCAGCAGGAAATCACACATCCCTGGACCTGCTCCTCACAAGGGGCTTTTTCCTCATATTCATTAGGTAGAAAACAGCTGAAGGGGAAAAAAAAAAATAAAACCTCAAGATTTTCTGTAAAAAAAAAACTATAGACATGGATGGAAAGAGATTTATCTACTCCAAACCCATTTTTCCTTCAGTGGTGTCTTAGGTAAAATGAAATAAACCGAGAGGATTGAATTTCACTGGGAGAATGACTGTGAGGTCTGCTGTGCAAGCCAGATTTTCCAACCATACATTTAAAAGCGGTTACTCAAGTTTGGGTAAAAGAGAGAAAAAAAAATTAAAAAAAAAAAAAATGCACTTACCCAATTTCCGAGCAGTCTGTGAATCGTGAGCTTGGGAGATGCAGAGAAACAGAGGCTGTATTTACAACTCACACGGGGATCTTTCCAAAGGATGATGGTGTCAGGGCTTTTTTCGCTGCCCTCTTGACCTCTCGTGGGGGTTGTGTTTTATTTTTCGCCATCAGGGGCTTCCGCGAACATAAAATTCCTTTCCCCATGAATGCTCCCAAGAAAAATGGGCAGCCAGCACGAGCTGCCAGAGGGCTGGGAGGTGCAAGAGCCATGAGCATTTTGGGTTTTGGAGTGCCAGTTATTCACAGGCAGCTCAAACTGGAAATTTCGTGCTCACGGCGATTTTAGCTTCCATTATATTCACTATAAACCCAGCAGCAGCTGAAAACACCAGAGAGGGAAACCTGAACTCCCAAAATGAAGGAATCTCACTGAAGAAGAGGGTTAGAAATGCAAGAGGGTTAAAATATGTGAAATTTAAAGTTGAGGTCTCGTGGAGCATCAATTCACGAGCTCCACGTCAAACATGGGTAAAGGAAGAGATTTTTTGTGCTCTTGATTTTTCCAGGATTTAAGGAGATAATTAATTTGCTAAAACTTCAACCAAAAGACAAAGACAGAGAGGTTTGGCCTCCAGAGCTGGTGATAACAGAGTGGTTGGGAACTGATACTGATCCAAGATTCAGAGCTTACAAATTATCCATGAGATTTGCTAAGCTTTTCATTGACAATAATTCAGTGACATCAGCTCAATACTCAACTAAAATGCGATTATTAAATCCTGATGGATGTTTCAACCTACGAAACCTCACTCACCTCCAAGAACTGGTTTTTATTTTGATCTCCTGGAACAATTCTCCTCATGGCACCTGTGCCTCTGCATGGCAAAGTCCAACATTACACTCATTTTTCTGGCTGGCTGCTTTTTTCCCACCAAACCTGGTTTCTATATTTAACCCAACATGCAGCAGCAGCAGCAGCATCACAGATTTTGTTTTTGTACTGAATGTTTGCAACTTTTTGGCATATCATAATCTCTTGGCACACCTAATGCTCCTAAATGGTGCTGAAATAAATCACTCCTTTGCCTTCCTGATCCAAAATGCTTTGTGACTGCAGCTGAAATAGTGCAGTTGCTCAGAATATTCAGCGGTGCTGCCATGGTACAAAGCAGAGAAAAAAATCCACAGAATTTGAGGAGGAGGCAGCATTTTTCACCTCTTTTCCGTAACTCTGATGGCAATTGATAATAATTCATCAATGTGGAGAAATAAACATATTAAAAATCAGAATTGTCTTATTAAAGAGAGGAAGATGAGACGAGGTTTAACTAAAAATAGGATTTCTGGGGCTGTAGGTAGCTCTGTTGTAGCCATAGGTTGGGAAAGTCTTTCCTAAAATACATGGGAGTCTCAATTTGTAAGATCCATCACTTGACCAAACTCCTCTAATATCTTCCACTTGATTCCTGAAGAGCTTTAAAAATAGTCATAATATTTGAAATTTGTCTGCTACCAGAAGAAATACAGCAAGGAGAGGTTATCAATTTAGCAAAATATATTGTTAATGCCTTCCAGAGTGGTAAGGCAGTCATGAATCATCATGAATCCTCATTTAACTATTTAGTATTACCTTAAAGATTCATCTATTAGTTTCCCTTTTCTATTTATAATTCAACCCTGGTGAAAAAACCATTCTTCAGCACAAGAACTTTAGTTTTAACCAGAGGTGTGGGCAGAGCTTTCTATTTGTGGAAGGCTCTCCACTCTTTGTGTGGGGTAGCTTTGCAAGTTATTATTATTATTAATTATTATTATTATCATAATCATTATCTGATAAAAAATCCTAACCCTCACACATTGCTGCCTGAAGGGAGACAGGAAAAGAGAAATCAGGGCTTTGTTCTCCTGAGTTTTTTCCATGATTTCCTCTGCCTGGACTTCACGAAGTCTTTATAAGATCTTGTACCTCTGACCAAGAGAGCTGTGGGGAATCCATGCTGTGGCAGAATTACCTTAATTAATTGTGGGAGTTTTTGTCTGAGATTACCCTTAAATTAATGTCAGTCCTTCTTCAGATGATAAGCAACTTTCAGGACTCTCCTTTTCCTCCTTTCTGACAGAGGAAATTCCTTCTGTTTGTTTTCTACAAGGAAGCAACTTGATTTTTATGACCCTAATGTGCAAAACTAAAACCTCAGAAACTTTGTTTTTTCTGATTTTATTTTTATGGCTCTATTTTCCAGCTTCATCAAATCTCCAGCAATGCTCTAACAACCAACAGCCTCTTCAAAAGGGATTTATTTTTTTACCGAGATTTTCCTTTTTTTTTGCTGATAAGGGAGTGAGGAAAGAATTCAGCTGTATCTCTTTATCTTCACTGGAAGGAAAGGAATTAGACAGATATATTACAAGTCTTATCTTATCCCCTGTGTCTCACACATGTGTTATTGGAGGGAAATTTCAGTTCAGGGAACATGTGAAAAGTTAAAGGAGGATAAGGGTGCTCAGGGGACAGGGATGAGGTGGTGGGGAGAGTTTGGCTGCAGGAAAATGCGAGTTTTTGCTGGGAAAAGGAAAGATGGAGCTCCCACTTCCACCCTTTCACCTTTTCCAATAAAAAATAAATGTGCTTTCTTTTTTCCTAACTTAACAAGGGTGACAAGTGGTGCCTCTCAACAGATAAAATCAGGGAAAGCCTTTACTGCCTCAGAAATTCTGCTGCTGGGCTCACCTTTTGTCATGAACCTTCACAATCGCGACATCTTGCTCTCTTATTTTTCAGTCCTTGGCTACCAAATTTGGCTTTCATTAAATTGAGCTATTAAATTCTAGAAAAAAGTTGTGCCCACTGTTGTAATTCTGAACCATAATACCCTCCACACTTGTATGTAGAAAATAAACCCAATATTAAAAATATTGTCAGGATTAAGATTACGGATTTATTCTGCCAGCCAGAAACACCCTCACAGCTTGCAGAGTGTATCCCATACACCGAGTTTGCTCTCCTAAGGACAGATTTCTTTGTTGCTGCTCTCTTTAAAGAGAAAAAAATATTTTGCTAAGAGATATTAAAGTCAATGCTCCGATGTTTTTTTGCTCACTTGCTGAGAATTCAAGAAACCTTATTACTGCTGAAAGGAGAGTGTCAGATTCAAACTGCAGAACTGTGTAAGTCTTAGAATAATTACAGACAGAGGGTTCCAAATTCACCTCCTTTTTAATTCTCTGTGGAGTGATTCCTGTTCCTCATATCAAATATTTCAGATAAATTCTTCTGGTGTTGAGAGAGCATAGGGTGAGGAAGTCATCCTACTAATAAAATCTATTTTAGAAATTATAACACCATCTTCATGCCCAAAGAACTTCGATAGTTTTATCTGTTGGGGGGAAATGCATTTCATGTGAGTTCTCCTTTATTGCATTCTACACCATAAAGTAGAAATACAACAGAAAATTTGGAAGTTCTGTAATGGAGACAAAGAGCTCTCATGGATGAGTTTTGATGCTGAAGGTTGAAGGAACTCGTTTTCTCCCAGCCAGGGCAGCAAGGGGTGAGGAAGGTTCCAGAAGCACCAGGGCAGGGTCGCCTTCCCCTGACCTCATTGTCTCATTAAAAGGGGGATATTCAGAATTCCATACTCAGCCCCCTGTGGATCACTCCGGGTCTCAGCTTTCCATCTCTGGCAGGAACTGCTGCTGATGCCAACTTTTGCATTGACACAGATTGGAGCTGACACTGGCAGCGATACTTTTCCAATACATTTGACACCAGACACCAGGAACGTTTGCCACGAGGCCAGACTGCTCTCCAACTGCTCTCCATCCACGCAGATCTCTTCGAAAAAAATCTGTCAGCTTAACTCTCTGCAGCTTCTTTTGCAGTAATAACACCTTCCTGTGAGGGGAAATGCAGTGAGGTGTGATTAGGGAGCACTGTCAGCCTGCGGTGGCATTTAGGACAGTGTCACCATCTGGGTGTCAACATCTGGATGTTTACAGCCCACCTGATGCCATGGCAAAGGGATTCCACCCCCTCTGAAACCTGCCAGCTGCTGGCTGCTCCAGCCCTTCTGGGTTCAGGAGCTTTAATGAGATGTTTCTGGTCTGTAATCAGTGTAAACTTCCCATACCAAACCTGGTGGAATGTCCTGATTCCTGAATAAAACAGCGTTTCGTTTTCTCTCTGAGCGCAACGTTCCCTGCTTTACACTGGAAATGAGAGCAGCTCCTAATCTTTTTTTGTCATCTAACATGTTTTGAAACAGGATGGAGCTGGCAGGTGAGATATCAAACAGAGAGCAGCCAGCACAGCTGGAGTATCTTGGAAGAAAAATGCATCCCAGAGCCTTATCGCCTTCGGCAGCATTTCAGACCAACTCCTATGGATACTTATCCATGAGCTTTGGATTAGGTTTCTGCAACGCCAGGAAGCTGTCAGCCTCAGCAGGACTGAGGCACAGGAGAAAAGTTATTCACATGCATAAATCCTTAAAACTGAGACCCTCGGTGTGTTCAGAGAGGATGTTATTAGTATCCTTATCACTGTCAATAAGTGAACTAATAAGGCAGCATTAAAAATATATATTGGTTCTACAATGTATTTATCCAAAATTTATTGAATTCTTTTATTGAGAGACACAGTAGCTGTTTGATGGAGGTTTTTTTTAATATTTAATATTAAATAAATATATTTATTTCTTGTTTAATGGCATAGCCCAGCTTGATATCTTGGTGCTCACAGGGGTGAGATGCGAGCAAGACGCCACTGAAATTAAAGATCACAAATTCAGCAGTGATTCAGAAAGGAAATCAAGGAGTTTGCATTTGACTCTCACAGGCCTTTGAGATGAGGATGGATAGCCAACAACATGTGCCCAAAAGCCTCAGCTGCCCACAGTGTGGTACCTGTGGCTTCCCAAGGGAATCAGGGCTGCTCCCTGTGCCAGGGAAACCTCCAGGAATGATGGAGTTGATGCTGCACTCTAACCTCGTGTCACACTTGACAAAGCCACAGTTGACAAACCTCAGGCAGGGCTCTGGAAACAGGTTTGTGTTTGTGCCTCCAGGGGCTCAGAGGAGGGGCTGCTCTCCCAGCTCAGGGGACAGAGCCATGGAAACCCCTGGAGTGTCCCCAGGGTCCCCAGCAGCGATGCTTTCCCAGCGTGAGCTCATAAATTGACTTTGTTCTGCCGGCTTTTGAGCAAAGCAACTCAACACTGTGACACTGTCCCCTGCCTTGACTTGAGACCCAGGCCTCCCAGCTGCAAATCCAATAGAAAATACCTGCTTTCTATTGAAAGCTGCCTAACTGGCTGCTGCTCCTGCTCCTCCAGCCGAATTTGCATTAAAGAAAGACCTGCAATCCTTGGCATTCCCTGTCCCGCTCCAGATTTAGCCTACGGAGCTGGCCATTCCCTCAACGCCCACATCTGTCTGATTTATGTCTAATATCTCGAAGGCATGCGGTGCCAGTCCCACGTTGAGCTCTGGATTGTGGTGGTCCTGTCTGTATTTGTTGAAATTGGGCCCAAAGAAGCTGGCTTGGAGCAGAGACTGCGAGGAATGCGAGCCAGTGGCCGTCCAGACAGCTCTGTCAGCAAGCTCAGGAAACTGGCTGAAAAATACTGGGAAGAGGCCCAGATTTCAAACAACCTGTGGAGCTCTCATGAGAACACGCTGTTTTAAAGAAGAAAGTCGAGTGATATTCTTAAGTACAGATTTTTTTTTTTTTTATAAAAAAGAAAGGTTAATGATGGCCTTTGCCCCTGTAGAACACAAGACACGTTCCCCAAATTCATGGAACAAGAGCCCATCATCCTCTTGCGGGGAGATTTCCTTTCCATGCATTAAGCATTTTGGGTTCCCAGTCTGAGATAAAGATCAGGACACTTTTAGGGTCTCACAGTGTGAGTTCTGTAAAGATCTGTGGGTCTTTACAGCAGCACTGGCCATATAAAGAAATATTAGGCTCAGGAGTTCCATTCATGTCCACCACCATTCCCCACAGGATACCTCAGAGCTGATGGTGGGTTTGGCTTTTTGAAGCTGCCATCCCATAAACCAGAAAGCCACCAGCCCAAGAGTTCAAGTCCAAAGGGTTTTATCTCCTGAGCTAATGAGCTCCATGGTCTCATACCAGGGACAGGATGATGTGAGCACAGACAGGATTTAGCCAAGCTACAATTTAGGGTTTGATATCGGAGTAATGAGAGGAAATGCAAGAGTCTGAGTTGTCTGCTGGATGATCTTATGGTCCCTCTTGGTCTTAAATTTTATGAATTTAGGCTCTGGGTGGAATCTGGCTCATTGTGTCAGTCAGAGTTTATCCTGGGAGAGAGAAAAACAACTTTTGATCACCAAGAGGCACCTTGCACCCTGCCTGCGGTTAAACAGCTTTTAGAATTTTTCTCTTGAGAAATCCTCCTTGGGTTTTTTCCTCTTTATTTATTGGTCCTGTGGCTGAGTCAGCATATCTGGAGCTTGGGGAATTGCTCAGATTTAATAATGGACTGCGATTTGTTATATCTATATATTTTGGGACAGTGTTTCATTGCTTTTTCAGGGCAGGAAGTGACTGTCCTTCATCCTGACTTGCACAGAGCTTGCAAAAACAGGTCAGTGAAACCTCGGGCTTGATTCGTAGTTCACTTGATTTTATAAGATTTTTCTCTCGATTAAAAAGTACTCAGAGGATGAGTTTTACAACGTTGAAAGGTGCTGCTCATTAAATGTAAACTGGGAAAAACCAAAGCCAGACTTGGTAAGAGTAAAGTGTTTTATTTAATTTGAAAATATTGCATGCGAAGGAAAAGAAATTCCCTTCCTGTGTTTATAAACTGATCTTTTTATTATTCCACATGTCACTGCTCTACAGACTTCTTTGAAAGTCAGTGATGACATTAGAAAGGGGAGTAAAGAGAGCAAAACACATTAAAAATTAGCACTTGATAGTGATTCAGCGTTAAATAGCATAAAGCCTTCCTTGTGATATTTGGTAGAGGCTAAAATTATGTGGTCTCTCAAACTGTAACTATCACTGAGTTACACAAAAATTATCTGTTAAATACTTGCTTCTTCTGGTCAGCAGCTTGGTGGCCATGGTTCGTGCCAGCTGGCCCAGAAACTGTGAAAATTGAGTTTATGGCTCAGTCCTGATTCTCTGGTAAAAATGTGTTTGAAAAGTAGGGTTGGGAGGGAAGGAGAGGATTTGGGAAGTTTCAAGTGGAATGGAAACCCAGTGAAACAGAGCCGTTGGCTATTTAATGTTTATATTTAGTACCTCTTGATCCCCAAGGGCTGCTCTGTGGACAGCATTAAATGCTGGCCTTGATGGGGAGTTCTGCACAATTTAACAAGCTCTGGACAAAACCTCAAATTACCTGTCCAGAAATAAGGAACTGCAAAGAACTTCTGGGGTCCGCTTCCTCTTTTTAATTACTGTGCTCCTTACTCTGCTGCTTCTGCAGGAAGTTTGTTCCAGAGCCTTTTGCTGCCAATGGAAAAGCCTTGGTCTAAAGAGACCACCAAATTCAGCAAACTGGACATTTTCAGAGCATTTATTTCCCCTCTAAATCCACAAATGCCTGTCTGGCCAGCATGTGCTATGAAATTCAATATTGCCCTGTATCCAGTGAGTTTTCCCTCCTTCCATGAGGGGAGTTTTCCCTGGATGCTTTTCCTGGGGACAGTTGTGTCCCTGGTCCATCTCTGCTTGGCTGAGCTAAGGACAGCAAGGTCCCTATTCCATGGAATATCCTCACAATTTCTCATATGAACATCAGGTCTGCCTTTTCCTCCCTTTTCTCACCAACAAGAATAGAATAGAATAGAATAGAATAGAATAGAATAGAATAGAATAGAATAGAATAGAATAGAATAGAATAGAATAGAATAGAGTAGAATAGAACGGGATAGGACTCTGACTTGCAGAAATCCTCACCCTCATTCCCTCAACTTGATATCTCCAACTCTTCAATCTGATGTCTTTTACGTTACTTCAGCCTTCAGGGTCTTCTGGTTCTTTCCACGTGTGACACTGGAAATAATCCTTCCTCTTTTGGAAGGATTAGGTCTCCAGAATTAGTTTGGCCCCATTGTCTAATGTTGTCTGAACTTTGGTGCTGTGGTTCTCGAGAGCACCACTTAAAACTGGTCTCAAGACGGATCTTTGGGAATTGATATAAACTCCAAACATTCCAGACAAAGGGATCAGCTCCCCTTTAGCATGTTTTGCCCTGGGTTTCTTGCTGGGTTACAGTTTGGCTCCTTCTTCTTAATTTTATAACCAAAGTCTTCCTCTGGAGCACAACGTGCTATTTAAAGAATGCATAAAGATCAGGGAAAGATTTCATGTTAAAATTACCTCAGGTAATCTCACACCACACCTTGCTTCTTTCTTTACCTCGATGTCTACAATCACCCTTATCCTCTCCTTTATTTCCTAAAGTTTTCAGATGCCCAGGAATAACTGCAGCTGCTCAGGTAAGCCCAGGTGGAAACATTTCCTTCTACCATGCCAGTTTTTCCACTCTTCTGGGTGATGTTGTTTCCCCTTTTTTTCTGATTTCACCACAGTGAATCCTCTGAATTTTCTTCCCCCCTCCAACATGAGAATTTCCATTCCCACTCACTCACAAGCCTTTACCCCACGTTCTATGCACTCTTCCTTGCTGGAAACACACTCAGTGAACTCTTTTAATTTTGGGAATTGTACTCAGTTTTTCTCAATCCCAACACCATCCTCACTGCACAGCAAACCCACGTCATCCTCTCTGGTTCTCTTTTCATTCTTCTGGTCGAGGAACTTCTGTTGTTTATTTTAATATCCTTTGCAAGGTCTAACTCAGCTTGACTTTTGGCAGTTCTCACTTTACCCCTGTGCTTGCTGACCTCTAAAATGCAGCTTCCTTTGCAGATTCATCTCTTTTTCCACTCTTATCCCTAACAGACCCTATGGAGTGAGCCCAGCTAGTTCCAAACCCTTCAGGCTTTTCCTCCCTTGTTTGCAACGTGAGTCCCACATCAGTTTTCCACTTGTGGTGCAAAGAATTTTCAAACATCCTGCAAGTGCAGGTCAGCAAAATCTTAGCTGGAGCTGCTTGCCCTAATCTGAGCCTTTCATAATCAGAGATCACACTTTGAAATAAAATTAATCAAACAAGCAGCCCTCACAGCTACAGACTTTGGGGTTTTATTCCCTCTCTATTTGGGTCAGCTCACAGTGGTTGAAGGTTTATTCTGGTTCTCAACTTCTTTTCCAGAAGATCATTTCTAAGGGCCAAAAAAAAAAAAAAAGGCCTAAAATGCATTTACTTTTTGTGATTTTATGGTAAAAGTGTCTACTGGTGATCACATTCCAGGTAAAAACACTTTGCTATTACTGATGGCGTTCATCCTCTCTTTATTTCACATGTTCACACAATTCCTCATGGCATTGCATTATCTAAAATCATTTCAGGTCTTTATTCCAGCTCTGAAACTTGAACAATTCTCTGAGAATTAAAGATATGACACCAATTTGAGCTTGACATTGCTGTCATGGTGATGGATAACATAACATATCTAAAACAACAGACCAAGGTACTACAAGGGGATGGAGTGTCATAAAATGAATAAATTAAAACAATACCAGCACTGAACCTGGGAAGATCCTGCATTTATATGGCTGTTTACATCCACAGGAAATGGAATATTGTTTGGAAAATAAACAAAATTACTCTCTACGTCTCTCATTCCCATGTGTATACCAAGACCAAGGCATTTAATTATTGACTTCAGAGAATTCCCACTGTCTGAAAGCAGGAATGAGTTCCTTCCTTCAAAGAAACTTCTATGATATTGCTTGAAAGAAATTTCTATAACACTGTCTAAGGGCTTGATCCCTGCAAGAAGGTAAAGAAATGAAAATTACGCATTTCTTGGGTTGCCTGAAAGCATTTTTCCAAACCGTTATTTAACC
This sequence comes from Grantiella picta, assembly GCA_013397955.1. Lineage (NCBI taxonomy): Eukaryota > Metazoa > Chordata > Aves > Passeriformes > Meliphagidae > Grantiella > Grantiella picta. The sequence continues at coordinate 2,909,033 of VZRM01002573.1, forward strand.
AAAAATGAAAGGCTTTATTTAGTTCAGTGAGTTTTTCCAAAAGGTGTCTGATTTGCTTGCCTTCATTTTTGATTAGGAGCTTGCAAGGTCTCTGCAACATTTCCAATGAAAACTGGGAGATGTGGGCTCTCTTAGTCATTCTGCAATTTTTTGCATAGTTTTTTGCTTTTGTGGTGGAATTTCGTAAACGCATGAGTAATTTTCAGGAAAAACAAACACATTTTCCTTTTTCTTTTATTTTTTTACAATCGCATCCCTGGGATAACAACGTGCCCTTGTCGAAATTCTGTACTGAAACATTTTTCTTTTTTTTTTCCTTTCCATTTTTCTTTCCTTCATTTTCCCATTTTTCTTTCCCAGTGCCACCAGCTCACCCAGTGTGGAACAAAAATCAGAGGAACGCACAGCTCCTCTCCCACAGAAATGCCAAACTGCAAATGAAACGGAACAGCTGAAACTCCCAGCGAGAGACACGAGGGCTGAGGTTGCACAATCAGGATTTCATCCTCTGGCACTGTTTGTTTTGGGCTTGCAAAATCTGAACACATATCCAGAGATCATATTTATTCAGCACCTCTGCCACGGAACGTCGTGGGGACCTAAAGAATGTGTTCGGGAAGGGATTAGACCAATTAATGGTGAATAAATTCGCTGGTGGCTACCAAAAATGGGAGCCTGGATGTAATATTTGGTTTTCACTTTGATCCTGGGCTGCTGGGAGCTGGAAGGACAAACCAGGGGAAGGATCATTCTGTTCTTGTTCTTGTTTTTAACTTCTTTCCCTTAACCAATAACTGCCTGCTACTAATAGAGCATGATGATGATGATGATGATGATGATGATTGTTAGGATTTTTACAAATGATCCATGTTAAAATTAAAAGCAAATTCAAATCTCTTTTCTGACATTTCTTGTAACTCTGAAGTCTTCCAATCCAGACTGGCTTCTCCAATCAAACATAATTTCATCAGGAAATTGAAATTATTTCAATAGCGGACTGGATTGCCTCACAGTCCCATTTGACTTCAAAATATCATGTGCTGTTAATGAGAAATAAATCACTTTGATCATTACTCAGCCACGGAAGAATTTGATGGAGACCTTTCCTGATTTTGACATCATCTAATCATTCTTGTAAATTACCAAGCAAGGACTTCATCCCACGCTGTTAATTACCTCACTCCTTCTCCCTTAGGACTCCTTTACTAATTTTACTTTCACCATTAGGTGCTCTGGGATGATTTTCTCATTGTCCAACTGGGACAGTCATGTTACCATCACACTTGATTTTCAGCCTTAATTGGTTTGAGCTTGGGCTTGATGATCTCAAAGATCTTTTCCAAGTTAGGTAATTCTGTAATTCTGTGGTTCTGTAAACATTAATATCAGTGGAATTTGTTGCGATTGTGATTCTTATTCTTTAAAAAGTTTTCCCTAACTTGGCTTTGAGATCCTGTTAAGAAGACCCATTTAAAAGAATGGTCTTCCATGAGCAAAAATTTACATTATGTGGATGACTTATTTCTCTTGGTAGCAACTGTTTAGCTTCTTAGGATATTTTTAATGCAGCTATGATAAAGTTTCCTGCACCGTTGCACAGGAGACATTAAATTGTGGCCTTGCTGAAAAAAGCAAGTTGTTTGTCAACAAACTTGATGGCAGCAGGCTCACAATTGTCATCCTTACTCAGGAGAGTTTTCTGCTGGCTCCAGACAGCATTTTCCCTTTGGAAAAGAAGAATTAAGAAATTCAGGATCAGGCCCAGGGTTAGTCCCAAACAACACAGAGAGTTTTTTTGGATCACTGTCTACTTTCCCAACACCATCAGTATTTTGCAGCCTCTCTATGAAAAGAGAGCAGGAGGAAGGATTTCTTTCCAGAAAATTAAGGATTTCTTCCATCTTTTTGGGGTCTGGTAAGCCTGAAGCATGGCAGATCAGTGGCTCTTGTGCTCTACGACAGGGCAATGGGCATTCACTGCTTTCCTTCATTGAACTGGAGACCTTGGTGGGCTGCTGGAAAGGGAAAAAAAAATTAGGAAAGGGGTGCTGGAGAGGGGAGGGTGAGTGCATGAGAGAACCACATGTTCACGTTGCCTGTGTATGAACAGCAAGCTTTCTGGCCTGACATTTATTGAAAAAATAGATCTTACACTGTATCCACCCAACACCTGTTGAGAAACAGTGACCCCATTACAGAGGTTGGATTTACACTGGCTCTGTATAACACCCTATAAAGGAGGCCACTGGTGCAAAAGATTAAAGAATGCTGTTAAGTAAGTTGTTTTATTTCTTTTGAGACTGAAAGAAAGCTGCAAAGTGAGAGAAAGCTTTCCTCGGTTATTTACTCTTCATTACCGGGGATCTTGAAGGGCCTTGTATAAACTGCTCCAGTCGGGTCATGACAACACTTTATAAGGTGCAAATGTTGAGGTGGAGCCAGCGCTGCACTGCCGGGGAAGCGAATGGAAAGGTCCCTCCCGACCCGATGGAAAGTTAGTGCTAATAAAAGCTCATGGTTTTGGCATGGCCTCCCAGGCACCAGGGGCCCATGAACACCAGTTTGCACCCCGAGCAAGTGCTCAGCCCCGACGGCGGCACACGCTGCCCTCGGCGGAGTTTCTCCAGGTGAACTCCTTGTTGGAGCTAAAAATCTTATGTTTAAGGACTGGGGGAGGAAAAAAAAAAGCTCTTGTTTTTTACAAGCTGCTGTGTAATGAATAGCCCATTTCAAGGAATGTGTGAGCTCCTATTAGGGCTCGGTGAATGCTGCAAAATGTTTGCAGTCGATGTGTGTCCCAGTTTTCAGACAAATGGCTTTCTGTGTGCTTGCTGCCTTCTGCTGCCTGCCTTCCCAAATCATCTCTGGGATCTACCTGGCCAAAGGCTGATGGAGATGGCTCACCTGCCTTCCCCACCAGTGGGATAGCACCGTGCCTGCCTCTCACCCCCTTTTTGTCCAGTGAACTGGGAACCTTCAGCTTTTTGGGGCAGAGCAGGCTGGAGGGTGAAGCAAGGCTTCCAAGGGGTCATGGACATGGAGCAGTTCCATCCCAGCTGGGCGTTGGAGGATTGACCAAGTGACCCAGCCAAAGATTTTGGGTTGTAATATATCGCCTTGAGACCTCCTCAAATATCTGAGGCACCTCCCAGGGGCTGACAAATTTATCCTTGGGGGCAGCTGTTGGGAGACTCCTGAGATCCCAAACAACATTAAACAGCCACGTGTGCGTTGATAACTTGAGCCTTTCAATCACTCTCTGAAAATGGGGACTCAGAAAACCCAGGCTGAAGAAGACAAACAGAAAAGAGATGTGTCCACTGCTCAAAGAGGAAAATGCAAAGGACACACAGAGGCAGGAGGTGTTTGCATTGTCCACCGGCAATGAATTCTCCTCAGGGCAGTGAGGACCCTGATAAGAGACAGTTTTGCTCAGTCCTCCTTCAGCAGAAACCTGCAGCTCCTCTGCACTGCCTCAGAACTAACCCTTTGCTTTGGAGCAAATACAATGTAAAAGCCAAATTCCTGCTTCTATTTGCACATCTGTCTGAAAAAAAATTGAACCATGGCTACAAAAACGCTCTGGAGAAGTGGGCAAAGCAGCTCAGGAGCCTCTGGAGGTTCTCTGCCAGCTTCAGGGTGTCTCATGTCTGAGCTATGACACATTGCATCAAAAGGGTCACTTCAGGCAATGAGTTCCTGTCCCCCCTGCCCAGTTGTCCCCGGGCACTCCCTGGCCATGGGCAGGGATGGATGGACTCTGGGCACCAGATGTCAGCGTGTGAGAAACTCTCCATTTATTCAGCCAGCCTTTGAGGAAGCTTCTTTCTCATCCTACCCTTTTCACAGCTCTGTTTGGACACAAACACGATTTTTGTGTAGGAATAATTTCTTCATAGCCAGGAAACAGACTCTGAATGAGATCTTCTTTTGAAATAAAAAAAATTTTTTTTTTTCCTTTTTAGATCTTCCAGGCTGGAAATAGTCCCTTATTTCCCACGCAGGGATGCAAGGCTGGCATGTGCTCTGCATTTGCAAAAGGCAAGGGATTTGCAGGGAGCTGCAGGAGTTGGGCTCCTTCTGTGTGAGCAGCACTGAGACCTGCAGGTTCAATTAACAGAATTTGGAAATGCACCAAGGCCTGACGATCCCTATGCTCGTTTGGAGGGAAGGAAGGTGGCTGTTGGAGAAGAACTGGACCTGCCAGGGTCTGAATGCAGCTGGGACACACAGAGAGAGCCTGAAAAGTCTGGAACCTGAGCTCTGGTGGCTGCTGAGCCAAGGAGTCCCATGGCTGGGACAATAAACAAACAGGAATGGGCTGTGAAGATGAATGCCTCGTCTTTGGGTGGTAAAATCCATAAAATCCATATGCTTCCCAAGTCACAAGCCCCAGAATTTAGCTCAGAGGTTTTTAATGAAAAGGATGAACAGAAAGCAGCTTCAGAAAAAAAGAAAAAAAAGAGATTTATATTTAAAAAAAAATATATCCACCAGCACTTTTCAAGTTCTTAAGGGCTCATTAAGTCAAAAAAATCTTTCCATTACTAATTTCACCTAATTACCATCTTAAACCAATAAAGACCTTGGCTTCTGGCATCAAAGGCTGGTGCTTCAAACTACGGCAAATTCTCTTGAAGTCGCAGATTTGGAAAAGCTCCCAAACACACAGAAGGCAGGAAAGGTGAGCACCAGGAGAGCTGATGGGGAAGACAGACCCATCCCCACCCCCCTCACATTCACCTGGAACGTGGGCAAGCTCCTCTCGTGTTTCCACCATCCGGATTCAGAAGGAATCACGGCGTTCTTTGCCGGCTGCTCTCGGCTGGGTGTTACTTTTCCCATCCTCCTCGTTAAGCCTCTGTGTTTTGGCTCTCAAGGTCAGAGTAAAACATCCTTGGTTGCTGATGACTGATGACTAATTTGAGGTGAAAAGTCCTGAATAAGGAGTTTTCCACCCAAGTTACTAAATTCCCCACTCTGGCATTACTTCTTTGAGCAGAAGTCCGTTCAAAAATTGGATTTCGGGATGAATCGACCCAGCGAGAGGAAACTGGCCTGCCAGCTGAATATTTAATTGTTGTATCTGTGAAAGCACTAAAAGGCTAGGAGGGGGGAACAGAAATATTCCGGGATGGCTGGGAAATGCATCATTTTTTATTTATCGACTCTGTTTACTTTAAAACACATCCAACTGGAACGCTAGGTGCAGACATAAAAAATTAAAATAGAAAACATCCTGGGCCAGCCTCTCGGAGGATGCAAATTGGCATGGGAGTTCCCATGGCTTCCAGCACAGCCTGCTGCACTCACACCAGCTGCACTCCCGGTGAAGCCAGATAAAGTCAACTCCACCACTGATTTTGCGAGGAGAAGGAAGCAGGGAGGGAGAGAGGAGGTCTCTAAGTGCTAAATGATGAGGGGCATGGTGGGTCTGAAGGGGAGCAGAAAGGAAGGGGAAGCCAAGGCAGGTCAAGGAGCACAGGTGGGCTCCAGATCCGAGTCGTGCCACGGCTCGCTGCCGTTCCTGGGTGGTCTGAAGGTGCAGCCCCACCGAGGGCTCGCTGCTGTAAGCCAAGCCCTCTCCTCCTGGACGTGCCATGGACCTGAGGGAAACGAGTTCAAGTGGGGTCAGCAGAGAGAATACGGTCGTTGAGTGGTAACAATGCATGCAAATTACCAACAGATCGTGAGAGACGGCGTCAGCCTGTGAAAATGCTGGAAACGTGGGGAAAAAAAGTATAGTTGGAGTTCATCTGCGCCAAAGCGGATGTTGAGGACTTGCTTAAGGTCTGTGTGATGCTCATTGGATGTTTTTTAGATGAGATTGATAGGGATAATCCCATGCTTCCTTGCTGAAGGGATTAATCCCTTGTGGAAGAGTCAGAATGGCTGTGATGGAGCTCTGAGAGGCACCAAAAATGCTTTCAAATCCATGGCAGATGGGAGTGACTGCAAATGGCCAGATCTGCAACTGAAAATGTGTTTTCCCTCTCCTCAACGGGCAGGAGTCTTCGAGGAGATTGGAGGTGCAGAAAGACATTTTTTTCTGCAGGAGCCTGGACTGTAAATCCAGCCTGGACTGTAAATCATGGTTTAGTCCCATCTGGGCATTTCCCTCAATTTATAAATAATTTCCTTTCTCCTAGCAGGTATTTCATGCTTGCTGTGGGGTGTTGGAGAGCTTTTTCTCAGTGAATATATATGGACTTTTCTGGGCTAGACACAATTCCATAGGTGTAAAGCTGTGAAGAGCAGACACTCAAATATTGCTTTCCCAAGTGGAGCAGGTCTAGTTCTGAGGTAGGAAAAGCAGCATGTAACAATTTAAAACTGAACAAAATATGTAATGAATAGAATATTCACTTAAAAAAAAAACTGAAGTGAGATTAGGGTCAGCACGAATTTGAAAAATTTTTCCTTTTTAACGCACCTTTACTAGCCGAAGAGAAGAGCCAGGCAACTTCCCTTGCAGTAATGCTGTCACAGAAATGTGCCCCAGTGAACTCTCCCTGAGATAACATCTTCAATAATCTTTCCACTGTTAAACAAACAGCCAGAAAGCAAAACAAGAGTGGATCCAAATATTCATTTCTCCCTAGAAGTTGTGTTTTTGGAAGTGGAACGGTTCTGGATGGAGGATCCTACATATGGCTTAGTTAATGGGTCGTGATAGGAGCGAAAACCTTCCTGAAGAGGAATTTAAAGATGAGGGCTCAAAGAAGAGCCTTTCTTGTCGTAATTTATGGGCTGAGTGCTTGCTTAAGGAATGCAAATAATCCCTAACAGACATGGCTGCCCCTGACATCCATGGGAGCTCTCTTTGGGCTGCGCAGTGAGACGAGAGAAGTGTGGCAGCATCTGGTAGTGCCTTTCAGGAAACCATTAGCTGAGGAAGCGATTCACATTTCTCTGATTTTATTAGTATTGGCCAAATCTGGGAGTTCTCACCTAGGCTTTAATTGGCCAAAATGTCTCTTGAAGGCAGTTGGAATTGGCCTGGGTTAGAGGATCCATACCAGCTGAAAAAGGTCTTCAGGACTAAACCCCACTGCCCTTTCTTGTAGCAGATGCTCTGATTAAGTGTCAGGAAGACCCACAAGGCAGTTTATAGCCAAGTGCAGGAGCTGAAAGCTGAACAAGCACTGTGGCTGTCAGGGAACAATATTTTCGCTTATATTTGACCACGATTAAAGAGAGAAAAGAAGACAGAACCATCCGTAAAAATGTGAAGCACAAGCAAAAATTTAGCTGGAGACATTGCTGGGCTTGCCAACAACACTGAGAACACTTATTTTGCTGTTTCATCTCCATTTCTGCCATTTTATAGGATCATGGAATTGTTTGGGTTGGAAGAGACCTTAAAGATCATCTCATTCCACCCGTGCCATGGGCAGGGACACCTTCCACTATCCCAGGTTGCTCCAAGCCCTGTCCAGCCTGGCCTTGGACATTCCCAGGGATCCAGGGGCATCACAGCTTCTCTGGGCACCCTGTGCCAGGGCCTGCCCACCCTCACAGGGAGGAATTTTCTTCCTAATTTTCCATAAAGCAACATTTTAACTTATTCTGGTCCTGGATGCAGTGGTAGCTTGGTGTCCTCCTGGAAGCCACTCTCATCTGATATTTGGGGGCTATGGAAAATGATCAGTAATGAATCCAATCTGATAAAATTTGGAAAGAAAAGGCTATGGATGCTTTTTGGACTTGGAAAAGATTTTTTCTAAGACCTTTAAAATCATGATGAGCGCAATCTCAGCTCCACTGAGCTTATCCCACTTCTAAGTTTGACCTAAACATCTCTTTGATAGCTTAGACTTCAGAATCATTTATCCACCCTCTATTTTTTTCATTTCCCAATAGATTTTTTTGTTACAAAACCATCAATGCACGTGTTTTGACTTAAACAGCCAAAATGCTGGTTAACATTGGGGTTTTTAAATGGTTGAGGCTTGGTTAACAACATGGAACTTCCCCTTTCTATGGAAAATTGTATGAAATCAACAAAATGTTCTTAGTTTGGGCTGTCCAAGCTTATATATATTGAGATTTGGGTCGTGGTCGTGTGTGAGTGTATAGGCACATACATATATATGCATGTATGGATTCCTGCATGTAATAACATGTGTGGGAATGGAGAGGAACCTTGGACACACTGGGAATTTCCTAGCAGCACAAGTGATAGGCCATTTTTCTTAGGAGTTTTATTGGGTTTTTTTTTCATTTGGCCAAGGTGTGAAAATTGGCAGCTCGCTGCATTTTCTGACAGACTGCTGGAGATTGGCTAATTAGAAATCAAGCCTAATTCCAAGTCAAACACGCTGAGGCCACTAAATCTTCATGGGATGTTTGTCTGAAATGTTTCAGCGAACGCTAGCGTTTGCAGAAAGAACAATATTGTCAATCCATGTTCACAAGTCCAATCCACCACTTGCTATAAAGCAAAAATAGTATAAAATTTGCTTTCTGTGAGTGATCAGTCTTCACGCTCCTTCCAGGCAGGAAATAGAGCCCAAACCATATGATTTGTTTGTTATTTATGTAAGTGATAACACCAATTTAAGTGCAGAGCTGACTTTTTAGCAAGGGTTTGATGGTTTATTCAGTTTCCCAGCTGGGGTGATTAACGTTGAAGGATTTCCCAAAGGTCCCAAAATTCGGTGATGCACCAGCCCCTGTAGAAACCCCCCATCCTCCTCCCCTTGTCATTCAACAGGCTCCTCTGCGTTCTAACAAGCACCACACCAGGGAGGCTGAGGACAGAATTTTGGCCTGGTTTCCTCAAGCTTATTAATTTCAAAGTGCTCTTTTACTAAATACACACCGCGGGCTACATGAATCCACATTCCAGCCCGAGAGACCTGGTAGACAGTGAAATAATTTTCCCCAAAGATGTGATGGAAGCTCCATAACTCAAGTCAGGCAGAATTGGGTCTGGCAAAGCCTAGGCAAGCGCATTGGTGTGAAAAGAGTTCCTTTGGCAGAAGCAGCCAGAGCAGAGGACTCAACGTGCTCTCCTGCACCATTACTCACCCTGTGGTCTGTGAACCTCTGGTGATCCATGAGGCATCAGAACATGGCCCCAGAGATGATAGAAATGTCTTTGTTGTGTTTTTGTTTTTAATAGAAAGGCCCATTCTGAAACAAAAATAAATGGAAGGGGAGAAAATGTAAGCCCAGAGCACTTAAAAGTTACCCTCGTTTTTATTTGGTTATAAAGGAAAGGCCTCACAGCAGCACCACACAGGAGGGCCCTTGGATTTTACATCCTGTGGTAGTGAGGTTGTCCGTGGATTTAAGGATCATAGAAACATGGAATGGTTTGGGTTGGAAGGGGCCTTAAGGATCATCTCGTTTCAACTCCGTGCAGGGACAACTTCCACTACACCAGGTTGCTGAAAGCCACGGAGGCAGCAGGTGAAGATGAAGACTGGAATGAGAGAAGCCTCTTCCTTCTGGGAGTCCCAGCAAGCTTTCCAAAGGAATAGGTCATATAATTCCTCATTTCTGCATCATATCAAGGTGTTGATTATAATCTCATCTCCACTGTGGGAGCCAAGAGCTCTGCTTTCTTCCCACCATAGCTGCTCTTCCTTGGCTTGTCACTCTACATGACCTCTTTTGCCTCTGCTCGTAGTAAAATCAGGATTGTTTTATAGAGAGTCAAATCCTTCTACTGTTTTGGGGACTGACCAAACCATCCAAACACTCTGCAAGTGCCTGAGATGCTGCTGGAAGATCTGATCCAGTACTGCTGCCTGAATCTCCCATCCAACACAACCCTTGATAAAATGAATGCTGCTGGTGGAAAGGTTTGTGGTGAAATTCTGGATTTGGTGCCACCAGGAAAGGTGAGATTATTGTGGAAAACAGCTTTGACAGTTTGCATTTTCCTACAAGCAGAGAAAATAATAATTTCATTGGTTGTGACACTACCTGGATTCACAAAGGCATCACAGAGGGGGTTATCCTACAGTATTTTAAGGATGAGAGAAGTCTTTGGGTGAAAGCAAAGAGGGCAATTCTTTGTCTCTGAAATCAGCTATTTTTGCTCCATGTTGAGACTGAACCCACAGAGAAAGAAACATCCTTTTCTCCCCCACTGTGAGCAGTTAGCCAGGATAATGGGAATATCTCCCATTGTCTCACATCAGAACTGCTGGATTCTTCAGTCTTTGTATATCAGCATGATTTGAAAATGAGAGTAAAACGTCTGGGATTTCATGGCCACCACGGGGCCAAGCTGAGGTGGCCTCGGAGGCAATCCACATTCCCGAGATGTGTGGTCTGTACCATGCAGGCTTGGGAATGCTCTTTGTGGTCCAAAATTTAGCCTCGAGCCTGTTTTATTTTTCCTGACCATTTAAACCACTATCTCTTTTTGAACACGACCATATTTTGTAGATTGTGGAGATCATTATTTGCACAGTTAACTGCTCTCCCTTTCGTCTTTAGCTGTTTTTCTTATATACATATGAAGTGCTTTGGATCCAGCAGAGTTCATAGAGTACAAAGACTTGTGCTGGAAAAAAATATTTGCATTTCGCTCGTATTCAAGAGAAAGGTCAATAAAATAAAGCAAGATGAGAAATCATGGGGTGAAATGTTGGCCCCACCATAGTCAATGGGAGTCTTGCCATTGCCTTTAGTGGTGGCCAGAATTTCACCCGCATTGCCTCAGACATGGTGAATGACTCCTTTTTGTCCGCATTTTTCAAGCCTTAGGAGGCAAATGGAACAGAAATAAATCAATATCCCACTAGAAATGCGGATTTCACCTTGTCCTCTATGTTTCTGAATCCATAAAACATAAATTCCGGGCAAACTTTGATCTCCGCGTTCTACTTCGGTTTTTGTTATTCCTTCGTTTTTCAGGCAGGCTGACTTTACAGAGGTTGCCTGGATGGGCTCTATAGGTGGAACAACCTGAAATGCACAGCATTCTTAGGGGATGAAAGCATCCCTCACATAGATCCAGGACTGGACAGGCTGTCTGCTCCCCACAGTAACAAAGCCTGAAACCAGATTGGCCTCATGCCTGACACAACACTCAGAGCTTCCCTGTGGCTTTTTACTCCCAGGGAGAGAGAGCAAAGGAATCAGCGGGGAGACCAGTGGAAGTCATGGTTTGACAACATCAAAGAGCAGCCTGGACCTTATCCTTATAGAGAGAAAAAGGTTGCCAGGATCCCATGAGTTGGCTGAATAATAAGGGAAGTGCTGCCAACGCTCCGACTCGGGATGACTTGGGGTGACCCAGTGAGCGATGGCCATTGCCAGTGGAAGATGTTAACAGAGAAAAGCAGAGAGATAAAGAAAAATAACCAGGCAAACAGAGGGATTGGCAATGCATAGGAGCACAGAGGGAGTCGTCTCCTGAATCAGAGCTGTCTGTGTGAGTAGTGAGGTCAACAGTGACTCCTGAGAAGGCATTTGCAGCCGTCGTTGCTGCTTCTGTCCCTGACAGAGACACTCTGGGGTGTGGTGCCATTTGTCTTGTCCACACTGGTCAGGATAACGGACAGCTCTGGGGGAAAGGAGGAAAACACATCATTTATAACCCAGGATGGCCAGATGGACATTTGCTCTGGGGGCTCACTGGGGGTCAGCCCCTGCTCGTTATTATAAATGACCTGGGGATCCTTTATGGAGACCAAAGCCCCAGTGAGGGCTGAGTGACTCGAACTGCAGGGCTGTGAGAGAAAGAGCAGTGACAGTGTGGGACAGCCCAGGGCACCCTGCTATGGACAAGGAGAAGGGACAGGCAGTTGTCATTGGGAAACAAAAGGTTTGGTGACTGCTTTTTGGGTGAAGAATTACTCACAGTGGATAGAAAATGTCTTCTGGTTCTCCAAAGTTTGAATAATCCATAAAATAAGTGTTTTACTCTTGACGTTCATTTTTCAAAATAAGATATTCAATGGGATATGATGAACAGGGTGGCTCCCAGTCTGCTGTAAATCATTTTTCCTTCTGTTATAGGCCAATGTAGAACCATGGAATCATTAAGGTTGGAAAAGACCTCCAAGATCCAGCCTTAGAGCCATCACCACCTTCCCGACTTAGCCACAACACTCTGTACCATGGCTGTTCATTTTCTGAACTCTTCCAGGGATAGTCACTCCACCACCTCCCTGGGGACCCTTTTCCATATTCTCTGTGACTCCTGAATTTTCACTCATGCTAAACAACATTGCCAGACCTTGTTTTCTCCAAGCACAGCCCTAAAGTCAACACCTAAAAAATATTTTGGGCACAGCTGCACCTGTGGCAGCTGGGTTTTGTCTTTGGCTGGACCATTGGGTGACCAAAGCAATGGGGAGGGGGAGCTGCTTCCAGCTTCCCTGGATTTTTGGCAAATCACCTCCCTGTATTTCCATACCTCAAATTTTTGCTGTGGCTGTTTACACTGTCAGCTCTTCAGAGGGTTTTGTGCAGCACCTTCTGCAACAGGACCCTGATCTCTGCTAAAGCCTCTGAACACCACAGGAACACAAATAGGACGAGAGCATTTATCAAAACTTACAAAGGCAACGCTCTGTGCTTTGATTTGAAGTGTGTAAAATGAGTCTTGGAAAACATTCCTCCAAAGGAGTCGAGGATTCATTAACACTTGCCCAGCCCACTGTGACCATGGGTGGTGCTGGGAGCTCTCAGCACCCACTGACTTTCCAGCAGGATTGGCTTTCACCAAGAGGGATCACGGATACAGTGAGTCCTCCTTGATTTCACTGGGTTTGCCTTCCTGCACAAAAAAAGCAAAAATAAAGGGGCACAAAGTGATGACGTATTTAAAAACATGAGGAAGGAATAGTTTAGCATCATTGAGGCTTGAAGTGCATACGGCTGAACTTAGATCTCCTCCTGCATATTTGATTAAAAGCCACCTTGAAAATTGAAATCAGCACGTCTTCTCCTGGATTGTGAGGTTGCCCACAGGGATTCAGCTCTGTCCCACAGTTCATCCACCACAGGTCCAGTGGGGAGATCAGGTGTCCTACCAGCTGCTGGGAGCTGAGTTCCCAGAACCCATTTGGTCTGAGTTCCTCTGTCAAAATTACGGAATCACAGCACCTCAGAAGGTTTGGGTTGAAAGGGACCTTAAAGCTCATCTGCCACAGGCAGGGACACCTTCTACTATTCCAGGTTGCTCCAAGCCCTCTCCAACCTGGGCTTGGATACTTCCAGGGATCCAGGGGCATCACAGCCCAATCTGTGCCAGGGCCTCCCCACCCTTACAGGGAAGAATTTCTCCCCAGTATTCCATCAAAATCTACCCTCTTTCATCTTAAAGCCAAGTTGGAGTTCACTGTCTCAGCTGGTTCAAACTGCAGAGCACAAGAAGGGAGAATGGTTTTCCAGCTTTTAAGCCAGGATAATTTGCTTGCTTTATTTTTATTTTATTTTATTGTAAAAAAGGTTTAAATCAATCAAGTCACTCTTCCGAGTTATAGAGCTGCAGTAAATACTGCTCTCTTTGGACTCAATTTCCGATTAATTTTTTTGCCAAGCACCCTAATAAAAATGGATTAATTTAAAGCTGTGTGGAGAAAATATATATAGAATTTTACAGCAGCTATTTCTTTAGCTGGACTGTGCTTTTCTTGTATGCATGTTCGAATCATTAGAATGGCAGTAAAAAGAACTGGTAATTGCACTGCCTGTAAAAAGTCATTAGACAGGAATGGAAATTTATAAAACCCCGCAATGAATGGTAGATGAGTCCATACACACAGAGAGAGACAGATCTGCTTGGAAAAGTATTAATATAGAGGATAATATGGAATACCCACATCCATAGCAGATCCTAAAAGTTGGGCAGAGGAGTCACAACCAGGAGGGGCTGTGCCATTTCTGTAGCCAGACAGAGAACAACCTGCCCTCATTTCTCAAATGAAGTTTGTAATCATGATGAATGCCAGGGCTTGACATTGATTGTCCACAATCCTGACCACTGGCTCGAAGCAGGGACAGCAAATAAACACTCCTGGCTTGGGAGAATCCATTGTCTGGAGTATTTATGAACCCCATCTCTCCCTGGGAATATTTATGAACCACAGCGTGGCATCTGCTGCCCAGGCAGGCAAAAATCATCCTTTGGATAATCCAGGAGCAAACCCCCCCGATCCAGGCTTTTGTAGCCTCAGGGAAATGATTTTTGTGCGGTGATGCAGGATCTCACTGAGCTTCTGTCCCTGCCCTGCCACAGGGAGCTGCTGGAATCCTGCAGGTGATGGGAAACCTGGAGCAGCCACCCCTGGCCTGGGAGAGGAAGGTGGGAGTTAAGCTCGAGCTCTTGGGAAAGGAGAATCAGTGTCATCTCTGTTTAAACACTCAGCTTCCACCTCTCCAGGGAAACACACTCAGGAAAGACAGGGATATAGATTTCAGGGAAGTGGAGATGGGATCCTGTCACCTCTCAAAGCAGGGAGACCTCTGGGTTACACTGCACTGAGGTGGTCTGGGATGGGCTTACCCAAAACGTGGGAAACAAAAGGAAAAGGCCAGGGGAGAAAATCATCCCTCTTTCACTCAACCATCACAGTACTAAAGGATTAGTCTTCAATTTATGCTTTAAAAGCATTGTCAGTCCTTGAGGTCAGTTATTAAATTTTAAAAGGACCAGCAGCAGATGCTCAAAAGCTGAACAGGGGGATCATTTACATGCTCAATTCAAAGAAAATTTAACCAAAAATAAAAAGCAAACTTCAAGAAAAATAATCTCGAACGAGAGAGATTTTCTTGCCAAACTCATTCAAAGGATATTTCCCCCCCTCCTATCAGCTCCTCTTGTATCCAAGGACAACGTTCTCTTCCCCTTTTCAGAAAAGCTTTGGACTGACATTTGTTTATAATATCTTATTAGAATTTACTGAAATATTTTCAGCATAAGACCCACGGCGTCAACTCATCTTTCCTCACTGAAGCAATAAGCAGCCACTAAGGCTCAACGCTTTGGGCTTCCTGTTTACATCCCCAGATGGCAAATTAATGTGTGCTCATTCCTCCCGTGGATTAATCTCTCCTTTTCCCACATAATCTGCAAATGAAGCCCAGATGGAAAGAATTAGCTCGAAATCTCCCCCTCCTCCTGCCCACCCTCCCCGAAAAAATGTTGGGAGAGGGGTTTTGGTAGCACTGATCACACTGCAAAATTGGCCAGTGATTCCTTAAGTTCCTAAGTCTGTTGGAATCTCCCAATAGAAATATAGGATTATACTGCTGGTGTAATATAGCACATGTTGTATTATGGTTGCTGCGTTATTGCTCTGCTTACGAGACCAAAAGGAAGCCTTTGGAAATGCATAAAGAAAGTAGCTTGAAACTAACAGACACTAAGCCCAGCTCAGTGAATCCAGGGAAGAGACTTCCAAACAGCAGACATGGGATTAGACCTCTCCAAGCCTTACCAAGCTGAGCTCTGTGCAGAGCATGAGTTCTTACACTGTTAATGTGTATTTGAGAGTGGTCTGGCTGGAATTGACATCATGGTCCATATTCCTTGTTTTCCAAGGGGAAAACCTGCCATGAGATGCCTGTGATGGCTTTTGTGGGCAGTGACTCTGAAAGCTTTGGATAGATGCTCCTCAGGGTACCTTGGCTGGTGACAGAGCATCACAGTTGTGTCTCAATCCCACTGGAATTTGGGAAATTTATAGGACTAAAAGCACTGATGGATGCCTTCACCGCACAATTGGGAAGTGGGGGCATTGCAACATGAGCTGTGCCTGGAGAAAATGGAGCAGGAAGAGTGATGCCCGCTGAAGAGTCAAACCAAAGTTCTTGTGACTCTTAGGACACGCTTTATTAACAGTATTCACACCTGCTTTATTAGCAATATTCACACCTGCCTCATTAACAATATTCACATCTGCCTCACTAACAGTATTCACGTTTGACTTATTAACAATATTCTCATCTGCCTCACTAACAACATTCACCACTTTCCAGGCTTCCAACACGTGCCAGGATCTCTAAAGATAATGGGAAATGGCCTTGAGTTGCGCCAATGCAGATTCAGGTTGGATATCAAGAAAAATTTTGTCACTGAAGGAGTTCAGCATCGGAACAGGCTCCCCAGGGAAGTGCTGGAGTCACCGTCCCTGCAAGTGTTCAAAAAATGAGCAGAAGTGGCATTTGGTGACACAGTTCAGTTGGAATGGTGGTATTTGTCTGAAGGTTGGACTGGATGATCCTTTTCCAACCATGATTCCATGATTTTATGATTCTTGGTGCCCTTTTCCATCATCCCCAGCTCCAGAGATGTGGTGTTGATCTCACCTTTAAGGCTGGGGATATCCCACAGTAGGAATTTTCTCCACTCACAATTTTCTCATGACCAATTCTTGATCTTCCCTTTGGGAAAAGCTGAACCTCAAACCTGTACTTCCATAAAAGCTTTCCTACCTGACAATGGATTTTTTCCTGGGAAAAACTCATCAAACAGGATTAATAAACTAGTCCAGCCTCACCTTCATCCCATTCTAGTGAAAGCCAAACCACAGATACATTTCTTTAATCCTCAATTATTAAATCGCTCCAAGGAGTTGCCAGCACTGGGGAACCCTGAGACATTTCAGACACGATGCCAACAATTTATTCAAAGCCCTGCATGCTGCCACACGCCCTGAACTGCTTGTGAACCTTCCCAAATCCCAGGTCATGCAGCAGCAGTGCAGAGTTTGGATCCCAAGTGGAAGAAATCCATGTGCTGATTGGAATATAAGGAGGAATATAAAGAGGAATATAAGCTAAGGAGGCACCAAAAAAAGTGTGGGTTTGGGGTTTTCCCACTATACTCATCCAGATCTTCCTGCAGAAGTTGGTAAAATCCACGGGGAAATGACTTTTTAATGAATGGGAAAAGATGGAAGATCAGCATTAATTGTCATGAAAAAGACACCCCTTTAAAAAGTTTTTTTATATGGGTGACTTTGGAGTTATTTGGAATTTTATTTTACTGTAGGGGCGTTGTAATGATTTAAAATGCTATTGCTCTGTTTGAATGCAAGTGGTTTATGTCAAAGCAATTTTTTACCTTAAGAAACACCCCAGTCAGTGAGGAAACAGAGAAATCCCTTTGGGCAATGAGGAAAACAGATCTGAGCTGAAAACCAAATGAAAAATGAGAAGAGAAATGAGAAAATGACAATTACCCAAAATATAGACATAAAACTAATTTCATAATGATCGGTGACTTTAATGGTAAAAAAGGGAGAAAATAGCTAGAAAATAAAAATGTTTGCAAGAAAATTTGCAATAAAAATACTCATCTCTCCCCCACTAAACATCAAGGTAGGACCCAGTGGAGGGTTTGTTTTTCCCACCCAGAAATGCTCTGAAAAAAAAGAGTAATTAAAAAAAATATAGTTGCACAACTTTAGTCAGAGCTAATTGTTCAAGGAAACAGAGTTTCCTCCAAGACTGATAAATCCCAGAGGCTATTTCAAACAACTGAGCAGTAAATCACTGAGAAGTGCTGGTACATTATACAATGAAATCAAATTGATTTGCAGAACCCTAAATGTTTCTTCATTACTCTTAATCCCACACCATTAAAGTAACGAGGAATTCTGATAAGGTTTTCAGACAGTGAAAAGGCAACAGGAAAATTATGGGCATTTTGATTTCAGACATTTTGTCTTAGTTCTTTTGGTTTAAAATACAATGAAATATTGTAAATACTTTTATGAGGTTGTAATAAAAAAATCCTAATGAACCTAAAACTGTGAGCTTTGTTACAAGCTGAGAGCAGGACTGAGTCATGCTACTACCCTGGATTTAAAAAAAAAAACAAAACAAACCAACAGGACATTTTACATCTTCGTAAGATTTTTGCTTTTAGAACTTTTAAGAAAATAATAAGTCATTACTGTTCAGTGGCACAGTGGAATATATATTTTCTATATTCTATATTTAGAATATAGAGAATAAAAACTAAGTGTTCGTAATCAGTATGGAGAAGTGAATAAAGAGTTATTTCCTTAAATCACAGATGTCATTAGGAATTTTTGATGCAATATATATTTGCTTGACACAATATATAATACATTGGTTACACTAAATCTCCCTCATGTTTAGACATGTACAGAATGATTTATAAAGTAGGGGATGTGCTGGCAGGGAGATCATCCCTGTTTTTATGTGATCTGTGTGTATGGATGTAGTGGGAATAAATAGATGTTGTGTTCATATTATGCTACAGAATTAATGACATCTGAGCCAACATTCGCATCTTTATAGAGGCACAAAATCCCAGAATGGTTTGGGTTGGAAGAGACTTTAAACTTCATCCCATTCCATGGACAGGGACACCTCCCACTATCCCAGGCTGCTCCAAGCCCTGTCCAACCTGGCCTGGAACACTTCCAGGGATCCAGAGGCAGTTACAGCTTCCCTGGATAACTTGTGCCAGGACCTTCCCACCCTCACAGCCAAGAATTTCCTCCCTGGAAATTTTGTCCCTCTGGCAGTTTGAAGCCATCCCCCCTTGTCCTGTGACTCCATCCCTTGTTCCAAGTCCCTCTCCAGCCTATTTTGTCTGCTGACACACAGAGAGGCATGGAGAGAAATTCAGAGCATCAGGGATGAATCTCCTTTTCTTGTGAAGCTGCATGGTTCACTTTCTGGTTGATTTGGGGCTTTAACAGCTCTATGGAGATTTTCAAGAGAGTGGATGATTTGCTGCATTGAACCTACACTGGCAGGGCAGGGAGGTTTGGATTTCCCATCCCTTGGAGGTGTCCAAGGAAGGCCTGGATGTGGTGCTCTGGGCTGGGGACAACATGGGGGTTGGGGACAGCTTGGACTCAATGATCTTGGAGCTCTTTTCCAACCTCAGGGATCCTGGGGTTCTTTCTGAGCTCTGAGCATGTCCTCCACACCCAGTGGACCATGACAAACCCCAGTCACTTCTCACCAGCAGCTCAAGCTGCCTGAGCAGCTCTTCACCTGGCTATTTTACACAACTCCCCACTTCCCAGCGTTGGGAACACTGCTTGAATTCCTCGGAATGGGATTCCAAGGAGCCTGTGCTAGTGCAGGGGTGGCTGCAGTGCAGCTGCTGGACACAGCCATAACTCACTGCTACCACTGAGCTCGCTGCTATTTATTTATTGAGTTCAGCCAGCAGACTCCTAAGTGATTTAGATGTTCCCTCAGATAAAAACAGCATAGTAGTCAGGGGTTTTTACAAATCCAGCGTTGCATCGGCAACGGGAAGGGAGCAGGAGGGAGGGCAGAGAGGGGGAAATGGCTTGGGTGTAAATGGGCACAGTCTGGGCTTTCTGCTGAGCAGTGTTAGTGAAAAACAGGAGATTTTACTGCTCCTCAGGCACGGCTTTGGTTTGGTTTTAGCTCAGAAAAACAGACAATAAAGGGATGAAGGGACAGAAGAGCACACTGGTGGAATGGTGACAGCTCTCTGAGATGCCAAGTAAAAAGTAAAGTAATAAATGAGAAGAGTCAAAACAAGGGAGGCTCTGGGGAAAAGGAAAAAAAATCAATTACTAAAGGGAATAAAAAAAGATCACTGTCAGACGATGACAGGAATTCCTAATATAAGGATTTAGCAGTAAAGGACAGATGATTTTTTTTTTCTTTTACTCAAAGGCAAAATATACCTTCACTGCAGTGAGAGTTTTTGAACTTTGAACTCTCTGACCTTTAAAGCCTCCAAAATAAATCCTGGCCAATGGCAAAGAAATAGCAACAAACAGCAGAGTTGGTCCCTTGGGTGCCTTTGGTCATACACCCGTGGCATCGTTTGGCTGCAGCCAGCACCACAGTGGTGGCAGCAGCTCCTGGGGACAGACAGACAGACAGAGGCCAAACTCTACTCCTGTGCCCCAGCCACCAACCAGAGTCTGGAGGTGCAAAAATCCTGGTGGATTTTTACAGGATTATCCTGGCATTCTGGCAGGGGTGAGAGAATTACGCGGGGGAGGCAGAGTGTGCTTTACAGCAGGCACCAGAAAAGTCACATTTTGCCCCAGTTTGCAATTTTGGTTCCTCCTCCGGTTTGCCCAAGCGAGGTTACAACACTGCATTAATAACAGAGATCATCCTTAAACCTCAACCTTTGCAAAAGGCTCAGCACAAGGAGAGGGAAGAGAAGAAATCACACAGAAAAACCCTCTCACCTCTTCTGCACTGATCCTGGTGGAGCATTTTTGCATGGAGAAAGGAAATCTGTGTTCACAACATCTCCTGAGCTTTACTACTGCCTCCCTACCTGTCCTGAGGCCTCATACAGTATAAAATAGTGCCATCTACTGATCTATTTTAGCAGCTCCTGGGTCCTCAAAAGGGCGATTTTATTGTTGAAAATGTATTGATTTTACCTTGGAAGCTGATTTTTCTATCTCTTCACTATTGTATTGACCCTCTAACCAGGATGTGCTACTCTAATGGTACTAAAGCAGCTGTAAACTCATCCTGGAAGAAATTATCCCAATGTTAGCAGGGGATTAAACCTACTGCTGACAATGGAAAATCCCTAACAGAAAGGCAAAGATATTGTGCAGGGCTGCATTTTCCTCTGTGAAAAGCAGGAAGGGATCCTGGGGAATGCAAAGAGGGTGAGCTGTCTTCAGCAGTGCTTAAAAGTCGCATTGTTGTTGCGTGAAATGCTATGAACTCCCTTGTCCTGGGATTTAAGACAAGAGGAAATACCTGAAAGGAAGGACCAGAGACAAAGAGATGCAGCTTGAGGCTGTCACTGAGTGGGGCCATCCCTGTCTTATACAGAAGGGGAAAAAATTCCTTCTTGGGAACTGCACACCTGCGGAAGGGAGGATGTGACATCTCCTGTCAGTTCAGGCATTTTAGAGAAAGTCACTTCACAGAGGAAATATTTCCCTGCTAGCTTAAAAACAAGGGGAAAGGGAGAGTGATTTCCCTGGTTTGGAGATCTGGGGTTGGAATCTGTCAGTCTTGATATCAACATTATTTTCAGATAGTACCAAAAGCACAGGGGAAAAATGAGGTTGGCCCCAAAGGTAGAAATACTCGGAATATTTTCACACTGCTCACAGCTGCTCTACACCCAAAAGCCAAACACAGGAGCAAAACAATGTGGTGTGGCAGGCTGGGAGAGCTGAGGGTGTTCAGCCTGAAGAAAGCTCTGGAGAGACCTTAGAGACCTTTCCAGGGCCTGAAGGGGGTCGAGGAGAGCTGCGGAGGGACTGGGGACAAGGGATGGGGGGACAGGGCACAGGGAATGGCTTCCCACTGCCAGAGGGCAGGGATGGATGGGATACTGGGAAGGAATTTTTGTCTGTGAGGGTGGGGAGGAGCTGGGATGGAATTCCCAGAGAAGCTGTGGTGCCCCTGGATCCCTGGCAGTGTCCAAGGCCAGGCTGGACAGGCTTGGAGCAACCTGGGGCAGTGGAAGGTGTCCCTGAAATGGTATGGGGTGAGGTTTAAAGTCCGTTCCAAGCCAAACCCCTGTGTGACTTAGTGATTCTCCACATCTCAGGACACGTTTGATCCAGGCTGGAGCTCAGAGGCTCCACATCCCTTCTCCTCCACCTCCCACCCATGGAATCCCAGCTGGCTCTGCCTCCTTGTCCAGAAGTCCCCGAGTGACAAATGAATCCATGTAACTTTCCATTCACCACCCTCCTCGAGGGGGATGTGCTAGCGCTTGATTACAGCCCCTTATCAGATCCCAGCACTGGGATTTTCCCCTCTCCTGTTGTTTTTACGATGCGGAGAAGTTGTTACAACCTTTATTTTACAAGGCAGCGCTCGCTGTCCCGGCCTGGCTGAGCGGGGTCGCTGATTGCCCTGACTTCCCTGCAGGTATAAAGGCTACTGATTTATGGCAGGGGAAATTCATATTAACCATAAATATCTTAATAAGTGGCCATCTGGGAGAGAGGGCGGGCTTTGGATCCAGCGAGGCCTAATTGCTGTTTAATGGGCAGCATCCCCAGCAGTGTGTAAAACTAAGCTTGTGGCCGGGGGTGTTGCTGAGGTTACAGAAAGGGGAAATGTGCCACAGTGTTGCTGACTGCCTCTCTCAGCTCAGCCCTCTTGGCTTTGTCCCAGCGGAGATGATTATTTTGTGTTAAACACAAAGATTCAGGGCCCACCCTGGGCCAATAACCAGGCCGGAGCCGCTCGGCCATCAGTGTGCTCCCAGTGTAGGCCTCACAGGCCCAGAAGGGACCTCCAACTTCAGCATGGGAATGTAAACTCCGACAAAGTTGTTCATTTTGTGCCATTTTGGGTGTCTTTCCTCCAGCAAGGCTCAGAGATGGTGTGGTGCTGAGTTGGCAGAGGTGGGAGGTGGACACTGCGATGCTGTGGGTTTCTGCCCAACCTTCCTGCACAAAAATATGGGAATTCTGGAGATTTCTTGGATCTGTGTGACCCCCTGTGTGTCTTCTCTCCAAAAAGAGCTTCTTCTCACCAGCCCACCCTTTGTTTTTTTGTTCCCAGCCCAGGAGAAAGCACTCTTTGGTCAGTGCTTTATCCCAGATATCTTCCTCCCCCTCCCGTCTCGAGTCTGACTTCAAAGTCACCAGAGCTCAGCAGCACTTCCACTGCAGGGGGAGATAAATTACTCCGAGGATAGTTCTCATTTTTTCACACAAACCCCACGGTTTTTGGTTCTTTCAACGCTCAGGGAGGTTCCATCTGTGTGGCAGCCTCTGCAGAGGGCTGAGCCAAAGGAGCCCCTCAGGGTTTACCCCCAAGTCAGGCATTAATAAAATAAAATAAAACAAAACCCGAGCTTCTGCCTAGATGGAGGATCATTCACAGGTTTTTTGGGATCAGGAATTGCTGCTCAGGTGTGAGCTCCTGCCTTGCTGTTTGGGATTGTGGTTAGGAGAGAGTCCTGTGCAGAAGTGAGTGATGAGGAGACACAAAAGCAGTTCAAAGGTCTGGCTATTACCCTGTTTAGCCATGATATTTGATGGAGTGTAGTTGAAAACATTATTAAAGGACTCGACTGGTTTAGCACAACTCTTCAAAGTTCCCTGAACCAAGGCGAAAACAGCTTTTCCACTGATCTTCCCTTTCCTCACTTCTGATTAATTTAAAAGCAAGAGCTATGAAACACTTGTCATAAATTTTCTTTAACTTCAACTTTAGTCTAAAAGTCTGGAAACAGACTACAAAAATATGGCTCGGGTTTCCCATGGTACATGAGCAGCAGACACTGACATAATTAAATCCCAGGGAGACTGGAAAATTCCCTGTTAGAGGAAAAAAAGAGAAAAAGTACCAGGAGAGCAGCACATGCCCAGTGACAAGGCATCAGGTTTCTTTAAGCTAGTGGCCAAAACATGATGTCACAAGAAGCAGGGCAGTTGGTGAAGCTCTTGTGGAAGTTGACAAACACTCTCTCTGTATTTATTTTCCCTGGAGAGCACATTCTCAAACACACCAGGGCCATAAACATGGGCTGCAGATGCTGCTGGATGGGCCACGAGCCAAACAAACCCCTTGGGATGAACACACAAGGTGTAGGGGTTGCTTCTCCTATTCCATGTCTCTTTTTTTTTTTTTTGCTGCTTGTCACTCACCCCTCACTCAGCACTTTTTCAGCACTGACAGATCAGTGTGTTGGCTGCAGATAATTATAAGTGTTTGGGTGTTTAAATCCTCTCAGCATCACCCAGAAGAGTTTAACCTGTCAGAAGCTGATGGGGAAATTGCTGCATTCATCACCACGAGGTGCACAGCCAGCCTTTTCTATAGCCACCTGGAAAAATAAATCCCAGATCCACTCTGCCTGGCACAAATCAGCATTTCCTGCAGGGATATCAGTGCCTCACACTGTGCTCTGCAGCTCTGCATGGCAGGGCAGAGGCTTCCACACCTCAGTGCTGCTTGTCATGGACTAAAAAGCAGCTTTTTCAACTCTTCTGGATTCAGGATGTGGTGCAGAACCTCAGCAAGCTCTGGCTTCTCTGAGTGAGGTGACCTGTCTATGTTAAAGAATATTTCCCTGAGTGAACAGCCCTCCCTTCGATGTCATATTTTGGAATTGGAAGCGAACACATCACTTCCCTGCCCTGTTTAGATGACCAGGCTGGATTTTCTCCAGTGCACTTGAATATTTGTCTTTTGGAAGCAAAGCCACTGCGAGAGCACCAAGAGGAGAAATAAATCACCCAACGTGTGCAGGTTAAACACATCCTGCTCCGTGGTGCAATTACTTGTGAAAAGCTGTGAGAAGCCAATTTCTGAGTTGTCTCCAGCAGCACATTCCCAGTTCTTACCGTGGGGGAGAGCAATGGATTTCATCAAACCCAGTGAGGAAGTGAAGCTCCAAGCGTACTGCCGGTGAGCTCCATCTGGGAGATGGACCAAGCTCCACCACAGCTGAGTTTGCTTCCCAGAAACACTGAATTTTCTCACCTTGCAGTGGGGCAGGCACAATTTAACCCAGGGGGTTGGAAAATCAACCACCTTCTCCAGCCAAGACAGAGACTGGGAGGTGGAGGTTACCAAGCTGTTGTTCTTAGACAGATTCCCAAATCCACATCCCAGCAGAGCTGGAGGCAGCTTTTCTACAAATTGCCTGAACTTACAGCACCTCCACATCCTTTTGCCCAGCTTTTCCTCAGTCCTGCAAACCAGCAAATACACGAGGCAATGCCATGCCCACCCAGCTGTGCCTTAACCTGCCCACAGCGTGAGCCATGTGCAGCCCACACCTCGTTGTCCTCTTTGAAATAAATCTGACTGGAAGAATTGCAGTGATAAATGAACAAGCAGATTCATGGCATGGAGGGTAATCCCTCGGAGGGGTGGGAAGGATACATCCTGGCAGTAAAACACCAGGCAGTTGGCACATAAATTTCTCCTGAGCGTGGAGATGAGTGGCAGGCAGTGTCAGGGGCATTAACACCTCCCATCAGGTGTAATTATTCCAGACTGTTCCCAGTCTGGGCGTCCATAGGCATTTCAAAAACTCGGAGAGAAATCAAAGCCTGGGAGGTCTGTGGGAGCCATTTCAGGAGGCTGTAAATTTTATTTTGAAAGGAAGAATTTGGAATGGCATAAACAGAGAGATTTTTCCTAACAAAGAGTGGAGAGTCTTTAAAAAAAAAAAAAAACAACCAAAAAACACCAAAGCCAAAAATATTGGTATTTGGTGTAAAATACTCTGCTCCTCTCTGCTCTGAAAACAACCTCTTTGCACACACAAGGGAAAATCCATCTGTTCTCTAGAAGTCTTCCTGTGCATTCTTCTCTGGGAGTGAGGAATCACAGAGAGGAACAAGAGAAATCTTTGCCATTCTGCAAGACTCTTCTCTCAGTTTCTTCACCTCACTTCTGTCACTCCTTTGCCTTTCGGTATCTGCAGCCCAGAGGTGCCAGTTCAGTGCTGTAGCACCACCAGTTACAAAAATCTACCCTTTTTAGTCTCCACTGCCTAATTTCTCAATGCCAAACAAAATCCCACCCGCTTCAGAGACCACTTCTCCAAACAGCAGCCTCACTGCTCTCTCTTTCTTTCTTTCTTCTCCCCAGCCTGGGACAGCAATCTGGCTGCACTTAAAACACTTTGGTTCCCATCTTTTATCCCTTAGAAGGGACTTGAGAGGTTTATTACATTCTGTGATCTTATCAGCAGCTCCTCCAGCACAGCCCTTGGCAGGGAATGGGTGTCCCATGGAGGCAGGAATTGCAGCATCCGTGCAAAGGGGTCCCTTCCCATCAGCTATATAGATATTTATTTTATACATTTTTAATATACATATATATATTTCCCATCCTTTCCAAGCAATGTTGGCAGTTTATTTCAGCAGCAAATGGTTACTGGAAGGTTTTGATGGGATGTTTATGAGGGTTTAAACCTATCTTGCCAAATTGAGGGCAATGTTACACCTCAGTTTGGCAAATATTGAGCTTATTGGTTACCTCAAATTGGCAAAAATAGGTTTCACCTCATGCTGAAAACTCTTCCAAGTGAAGGCACTCATAGTGCTCATGGAAGCTACAGCAAAAAGAAAATATTCTCCTTTTTTAGTTATCGATGTCATTAATTGTTGATGGGTTGGGCAGCACTCTGTACCAGTCACCCATGGGAAAGGTTGAGTGGCTGAGAAGCAAAGCTGAGAAGGGAAATAAAGAAATTCTAAAATTATATTCTCTCAGTGTTTTCAGCACTCTCAGGATCTGTTTATATGGGGGAGGACATAATTTCATGTTTTCCAGAGCACAGATTCACCAAGATTAAGCACCATGAGCTAAACCCTTGTCTGAGGGAGGCCAACTTGATGCTGATTTACACCTGCCCAGGAGTTAATCCCCTAAATCCAGCTTTAAAGCTCTTTGAGAAAAACAAACCCAACAACAGCGACTTGTTCTACTGAAAAATAATACTAAGAAAAAAGGATAAATAAATTAAATTATATATGAGAGGAGAAAATGCTCCAAAATCCAGGTTCAGGGCAATAGGCAAAAAGAACCAGCATCACTGGGGGCAGATGAAAGAACATTTAGGTTCAGCATGATGTCATGGCTGTTTGTGCAGTTAAATGGCTCTTTATCATCCACCAGACACACAACGACTTTCCAAGGCTCCCACTGGACGGATGGTTCGTCTCTGGAATAAATGTTGACAAGTTTTATATCAAACCGTTGATCATTCCCAATTCCCGGCGCGGCCATTCGAGCCGGTGATTAATAACCTCGCAAATCTTATCTGTTCCAAAATAAGAGGAGCTGGGTTTGTTTCCTTCAGATTAGGGTTCAGGGCTCAACAACAGGAAAATCGCCTGCTGAGATCACTCTGCTTTGCGTGGCACATGGAAGTGCAGAGCAAGAAAATAGAATTTCAGAATGCGCTCAGCGCTCCTAATCACAAAACAAATAAGATACTCCACGAGCAGTAATAACATTGATTCCTGGAGTTTGTGGCCGAGTAATTGTTTGATATCAGGCAGAGTAACTGTGAACAGAAAGATAGGCACTCGTACATTTAAATTAGAGCACTAATTGGGCCGATAAGATGTACCAGGAAAAATAATATCCAGCTTCAAAATTCTTGGTGGTTTGTCAAATGGGAATGGGAAAGCTGTAGGTAGGGAGAAAGAGAAAAATGGGGTGAGAATTTGGGATTCCAGATTGGTGTTTGGCCTGGATGAAGTTGATATCCAGAATTGAAGGGAGATATTTATTAATAAAAGGGATAAAAAATAGGAGCCCCCTGGCCCCCCAAATTAAAATCCACTGTTACCACATTTCTCCAGGTTTTCCCTGATGTCTGGAAAAGACTTTTATAATGAGAAGTTCCCAATTTACACACAGCACAAGGACAAGAATCCATTTAAAAGTGTATCAAAATTATGCAGGTCATGGAGTTGAGCAGACCAACCAGGTGAAGACAAAATTCCTTTAAAAATTCCTTTAAAATCCACTTTAAAATGCACCTAAAATCTGCACATAATGTATTATATAGTATAAAAAGTATTCCTAGCAGGGTTTGGGAAAAGGAAAGCTCACCCTGAACCCAAACATCTTCATCCTTCTCTCCCCAGTTCCCACATTCCATCTTTGTACCTACAACCAAAGCCAGGAAGAATAATGGAAAAATATTGCCAGACCTTTCCCCTGCTGAAAAAGGGCAGAAAAGAATTAAAAAGGAATTTTTTCCCCTGCAAAAATCAAAGTGTATTCAGCTGAAATATGTCTGGTTTTCAGCACTTTGGTAGGTTGAAATTTTCCTGCGAAATCAAGCGCTGCCTGCCAAGATTTTTGATTTATTTTTGAAAAGTAGCTTTTTGTCCCAAATTGTCCGTGGATTTTCTCTTAGAAGAGCTTGGAGTTATTGCAATATTAAAAAGAAAAATTACCTTTGCCTCTGCCTCGCAGACAGTGAGCTGCTCGGGGGTGGAGATAAGCACTGAGGGCTGAGCACCCTCTTTAATTACCTCTCCTTAATATCAAATTCTTTGTCTGCCTTTAATTTTACGGCACTTTCATGCCAAGCCAGGGCGGGGAAATAAACAGAGATTTCTCCTTATGCTTTTTGTTAAGTGAGAACATCAAGGGCCACCAGTAACTCACCCAAGTGAGGAAAGGATGGAGCTGGAAAATGAGGCGGATCGTGGAAAAAATCGAATAATCTCTGTGGAAAAAGCAATTTATCCCTGCATTGGCAGAGGGCAACAGACATGGGATTTTGGGATGAATCTCATCTCTCAGGAGTCACCTCCCAGGGCCTGGGGCCAACTAGGTTAACACATTTCTCAGGGGAATAAATTGAAGTTTTTTTAGGAATAAATAAAAATTCAGTCGCTGATTTATTTCTTGTTTAAGAGTGATGGGCTTCAACCATTGAATTCCCCCTGCCAGACCCAGAAATGCTCAGCAAAGCCCAGATTTCCCTCTGGTTGATGGGAATTTTCTGCTTTGTGACAAAAAATGGTCATTAAAATTGAGGGGGAAGAGAGTCAATAAAATCAATTAATCTTGATCAATTTTTCAGATTAGAAAAAAAAAACCACCCACATTCCAAATAATTTACAGTCAACAATAAATACATAGGAAAGAAGAATTTAGTGCTGCTGGTTTAATTCTTCCTTTTGCGGCATCTATATTGTCTGATAAGTTAAAATAGTAAGAAAAAACAAACCCAATGTGAACTGAAATGATTTTCCACTGCCAAACACTACTCCAAAATACAAAAATCTGAACAAAATATTAACGGAGAACGAGGCCAGGTGAGAAAGTGGGTAAATGTTTAAGATGTTCTTTGCTTGATCATCACTATGAGACTGGAATCCACCTTTGTGTCACCATAGAATATTTAATAATAATTTAATATATAATAACAATGTAAAAC
>VZRM01002573.1:2945197-2957623 GCA_013397955.1 Grantiella picta
TTTTAACATACTTAAAGTATGTTTAATTTTCAGTATTTACTGTCAAAATGCACATAGGTAGGGACTGCACTATAGGGCACCTTGGGCCAGTGACTATTATGGATGCTGTGATTAATATGGCACCCACAAGGGAATGATGAGGAATTCAGATCCCTTTCTAAATTGGATTACCAGACCCTGACTTTCCTTCAGACAAAGAAAAAACGTGTTTGTACCACTTATTTCATTGGCCATTAACGCTATTCCTAGAGGACACCTCATTTAGATG
The DNA here is from genome assembly GCA_013397955.1 of Grantiella picta. Classification (NCBI taxonomy): domain Eukaryota; kingdom Metazoa; phylum Chordata; class Aves; order Passeriformes; family Meliphagidae; genus Grantiella; species Grantiella picta. The sequence goes on from VZRM01002573.1 coordinate 2,945,466, forward strand.
AGCTTTCTCCTGCTCCTTCCACTTCATGTTTTATCCAGCCATGGACAAAACCACCCAATCTGTGCAGTTTCCTGTAACAGATTTTTCCCACGTTTTAACGACTAGAACAACCAGAGAGTTCAGAAAGATACAGCTTTTATTTCAAAAACAAACCTGAAAGAAGAGAGGAGCTGCTAAATTGGGTCAGAGATCCACAGAGCCTGAGGTCCTGGTCGTCATGGTGGAGAGCAGCTGGCAATTTAGGAAAAACACCAAAGGACAGAGCATGGAGTGATCCCTCCTGCAATCAGACTTCCTTCAAATTGCCTCCAGACCACCCTGCTTAGCAACCACTGAAAGCTGCACTAATAAAAATATATCTCATTTCGCTCCAAATCCTTTCATACCCTCGACCTCCCCAGCATCCTGTGACGAGTTCCACACTCAAACCAGAGCGTTTTGCAGGGAATGATATTTTTTTGGAAAGCTGCTGCTTGCTAGCATTGCTGGGCCGAGGCTGTAAATGCTCATGGAGGAGATCCATCAGTGGCAGGGTCAGGTCCTTCTGTTTTGGAGCCGAGCTGCAGATCCAGAACTGGCTGGGCAGCCTCGTCCCTGTGGGAAGAGCAGCAATGCTGAGCTGGTGTCTCGTGGCAAGGGGGAAGAACAACACCCTCAACCTTTCTTTTCCACCTTGGGGTTGATTTGGAAGCAGATATGAGATGGAGCCAGCAGGAATTGTGTCAGCACTGCCAAATGAAGCCTCCCTGAGCAGATTCAGACACGGCCAGGACTGTCTGGACCTGCAAAATGTGCTCTGTTTGGGTTTTGTCTGAGGCTTTCTGGGTCATTTCCTCCACCGGGCAGGTTGGGACAGCCAGAGAGGGGAGGTAGCACAGGTACCTGGCAGCAGCTGCAGGTTACAGTTTGACCAGCAGGCGTTTGGCACTTTTTTATGTGCTTTAAATAGGTCTGGTTTTCAGAAGCAGCTGAGCTCCCAATCTCCTGGAAGTCATCGATGGCATTTCCTCTGACAGCCAAGGATTAGTGTTTATTTGAAAAAGCAAACTGAATGTAAACAACAAAATTTGCCTTTTTCTTTCATGAGAGCAAAGGCTCCATCTGGGAAAGGCTCCAGTGAAAGAGTGTGACAGTCATGTGGCAGGAGGAACAGCACTTCACTGAGAAGAGAAATACATTCTTTATGGATAGAATTTTGCCCCTAACAGAGCCATTCCTGGGTGGATTTTCTCAACATTTATCTGTTCAAATAAATCCTGTCCACACAAATCCCTGAGTGAGCAACTTTCACCCAGTAAACAGCCTCTGTTTGGGGCAGAGGACTCTCAATTTCTGTAAGAGAGTCTCCACAATGGACCACCCTCCAACTCATAAACCTATATAAAAACCCACATAAATCTATATAACAAACAAATTGGCTGCATCCACGAAGTGCTTGTGCAATCATTCCTTTTCAAATAATATACAGAGTGTTTGTCAACTTTATAAACACATTAAAAGCACTAAATGAACAACACTTCTTTAATCAGGTAAAAAGATCACTGCATTTATGCTTTAAATATCTATGGAGTTGTAGCACGTAAATCAATATATGAGGATGGGAGTTCTTTACCTCTTCTTTTTTAACCTGTAATAAAATTCATTATTTTACCTGTAATAAAATTCAACCAGGCCCCAGCCTGGTGTTAACCCATTGAGCTGGAAATCTGCAATGCACTCGTGGAAAACTCCACTCCCCGTCAGGCCATTGTACACCACGGGGCAGCTCTGCTTATCCAGAACTGCAGAAACATCAAAGCTCTTGCCACCTTGGAGAAGAGTGAAAAAGGGAACAATGTCACCAAATCTCAGTGGTATTTTATCTCCAAAAATCCCCCTATTTATTATTTTTTATATGGGGTTTTTTTAATGCTTTTCTGAAGAGTAATAGATCCCCTGTCTGCTTTGTAAATCAAGAAAACTGAACAGCCATATTTCCAGCTGAACCCACCTCATGACAGATGTTTGGAAACCCAAAAAAAAATGGAAATCGCCCATTTTATGTGGATTAACATAAACAACAGCCACCACAAACAGAATCTGGAACTCTCCCTCTGGAAGCTGAGGCCCTGATGCTGCAGTGGACACATTTCACCCAGGACACACCACACCTGTAATTTAATTTAATTTAAGCAGGGAAGTGCCCATGGAAGGGATGGTGGAAGCAGATGAACTTTAAGTCCCTTCCAACCCAAACCATGCCATGATTTTATGATTCCAAGTAAATTTCTCAGGGTGGAAGTCGATGCATCCCCTGGGATCACATGGAATCTCACCGAATAGTCTTTCCTCCACTAAAGGAACTGCATCCCAAAAAATAAACTGGACTGTGTTGAGCTTACCAGCAGTAAAACTGACTCTGTACTCATCCTGGATAACTCCATCCTCAGCCATCTCAGCCAGGGAGGCATTGGACCACTCAATGCCAGTCTTCCTCCCATCAGGAAAAAACACATAACCTACACAGAGGCTGAAGGGGAGAGGAATGGAGCAGGTGTAAATGTCAACCAAAACTCAGCACAACAGCCAAGGGAATCGGGATTGTTCAGTCGGGAGAAGAGAAGGCTCTAGGGAGAGCCTAGAGACCTTTCCAGTGCCTAAAGGGACTCCAAGAGAGCTGGAGAGGGACTGGGGACAAGGCATGGAGTGACAGGACACAGGGATGTGCCAGAGGGCAGGGAGAGATGGGATATTGGGAAAGAATTGTTCCCTGTGAGGGTGGGCAGGCTCTGGCACAGGTTTCCCAGAGAAGCTGTGCTGCCCCTGGATCCCTGGAAGTGTCCAAGACCAGGCTGGACAGGGCTTGGAGCACCTTGGGGCCATTGGTGTTTAATCCTCTGCATGCAGAGAGCACCAATCAGCAAGGCATGGCTCTCTGTGCAATGCCTCACTACAGCTGAACACCTTAAACAGCTGGAAATGCCCAATTTGTACCTGGAAATCATCCAGACGCTCAGGCAGGCAGCTGCATCAGCTCTCAGCCAGTGAAGGGAAAGGAAGCAATGGAAGGTAAAAGCTGTCCTTGTGACTAACTGCAGATGGATAGGGAGCAAGAGGGCGTGGATGGAAATTGGGCTGGACAGGGTCAAAGCAAGAATGTGCATACAGGTGTCCTGCAGAGTAGCTTTTCCAGCCTTAACCACGAGTGTTTTTGGCAACATAAACTTCTTTGGTCACTTACTGGGTTGTGGTGGCTGGCATGTTAATAACTGTTAGATGTGCTGCAGTCCCATCCTGCAAGAGAGAGGTAGGAAAAGCAGCCAAAGTCATGAAGAATCATTTTTTCAGGGTCCTTCAGTGGCTGGACCAAGAAAACACTGGATATAACTCAGGTTATGCAATGTGCTATGGCTTCATCCTTTAAAAGCCTCTCACTGCATCTTCCAGGAAAATCTGGCTGCAAACAAGTCCAGGAATATAAACCAAACACATTCAGGGCAATTTAAGGGCAATGGGGACAACAAAAAGTCCACAGCAAGAGGACACAGGAGGGAAACAATGCCTGCAAAGAAGAACAACACAGAGAAACTTTGACCAGACTTCTCTTCCAACTGACATTAGTCTATATCTGGGAGAAGCATAAGGGAAAAACATTAAGAAGGAACTGGAATGCCCTGGTTTTATTAATTTCTCTTCCATCCTTGAGTCTGGACTCTTCATGCTCCACTTGGGCTGCTCTGAGGCAAATTTCAGCCCCCTCTGTGATGCTATAAATGGACAGACACTCAGGGTAAGAGCTTCAATGTGCAATAAACTTCTTAACAAAGTCAAATGGCTTTTAATTAGGAGCAGAACAGCCACAGCCACTTTGAGTCCTGAATAACTATGAAGAACAGGCAGTAGATTTGCACAGAAGTGGGATTTTCCAAGCTGTGCTTTTGTGCTGGCCCCATATATTTGGGAAAAGAACTTTTGTTCTGAATTCAGCCTAAACTCCTGTAACGCTGCCTACAACAGAGAGCTTTGATTTACGCCTGGCTTGGCAGAGGAAGTGCCTTCTCAGGAGCATCTGCTGGGCTTGGCTGGCAGCTGGCAGGGCCAACCCTCAGCATGTCCCTGGGCTGTGTGCTCCCAGCAGCCACAGCAGAGCCTCTCCTGCACACAGCAGAGCAGGGAATGATTGCTCAGCACAGCCAGAAATATTTGCAGAGTGCTGTCACGAAGGCTTAGGATGCTTCAAACACCTCAGGCTTCCCATTGATGTGAATCAGCACTGCAGCAGCTCCACTGAGTGCTGGGTACTTGCAGCAGCTGAGAAACTCTTCTGTAAAGCTGCCTAATTTTTCTTTAAAAAGCCAAAACAGCCAGTTTCTAGTTATCAAAACAACCTTTGCTTCAATCAGTGCAGCAAAATCTCAGTTTTTACACACACAGCTCTGCTTTTGAGAGCTGCTCCCAGCACTGATCTGGGCTAATGGTGCCACCAGTGAGCACTTCTGATTGTACACCATGGATGCTCCCAGCTCCTTATTTCTGGATACTTAAATATGCCAGAAAAGCTCAGAAAAATTTGTTGGTTAAATAGCACATTGTCATATTAATACTCACCTCAAAGTGTGCCAAAATCATGACATAACGGTAAATCTCAGCCCAGTTCCGGATACCTGCAAAAAAGAGAGCAAAATCTCCCAACCTAAAGTTCACCATTCCTGGGAAAGGTGAACTAACAGTACCTGGCTTGACAATAACTTTGGATAAAGAAATAGCCATTAAATGATAACATAGTAAGCAATGGATGTCCCCAAAATAGGACATCCATTTTGGACATTCATTTCCTCTGAAGTCATTCCTTTTCATGAACCTCATAAATGTCTTCGCATGAACCTGGTTATTTTAACAGATAATCCTTTGTTTCACTGCCCTGCCAGTGCCAGCTGCAGTGCAGGCATTCCCAAGGGAGGGAATTCTTTCTGGAGCTGTTACCATAGGAGTGACTCCGAACGCCTTTGAGGGAAAGTTCCATTTTCCCATGATTTTCTATTTCAATTTCTCCAACAGATCGGCCCCACTGCTCGTGTCGGGAATGCTGCTCCCTTTGTCTGGAAGAAAGAAGAGTGGATCAGCACAGGTAAGATCCTCAGGTCTCCTCAAGGAGCCTCAATGCCAATCTGACAGATTTATATCCCAAAATGAAGGAGATTCCAGAACATCTGCGCCATGGCTATCCCAGATTTTACACATCAGCAATCACTTCTACATTCCCCAGTTACTGTTCCATAATGAGACACCTGAGAATGAAACAGCAGCAAATTTTCACTCTGACAGACTATAAAAACACTGTGTTTGAAGAGCTGCTGGGCTGCCAAACAGTTGCTGCTTAGAACTCAGCAGGTATCACCAAAGCCCACACATTATTGATTTACAAAATTTCTGCTTCTATTTATGCAGTATATTCTGGATTCTCATGTTTTCAGCTCTCCAAAGCTTGTGTAGTATTTAAACCACCCACTTCAGCCCCTCTTTCACAGGATTAGATTTGATCCTTTTCTTAGTCATATCTGGATTTTTGGAAGCTAAATCAATGAAAATGATTTGCCTAAATCAATGAAAAAAGACAGATTAAGAAATATCCCTGATGCTGAAGGTTTTAGGTCTGTTCACCCACATATCAGGAAGATCCCATCTGGATCCTGCAGGTGTAGTGTGGCACTGAAAACAGGAGCCATGTCCTTTATTAGAGCACCTCAAATTAAACCCAGCTTCAAAAATCAGCTATAACACACAACAGACCTCGAAAAGATCTGTAGAAAAGATTCTTATTAACCCCAGAAGACATTAATCTTGCCTCTCACTTTTTGACCCTCTGGAAGAACTCGATGGTCCATGGCTCCTGGGCTAAAGCACGTGCAAAAGTGCTGGGGTTACTGTCAGCATTAAAGTTAAAAACTTCTGTGAAGTTCTCCCAGCTAGGAAAAAAAAGAGAGAGAGAAAAAAGGCATTATTAGCATTCAGCTCATACGAGACCAAGTTGTGCACTTGCTGCTTTGACAGTAACAATATTTGTATTTTATTGGAAAATTCTGATTTTTGCCATTTTAAATGAATCATGGACTCCCTGTACATCCCAAAGCAAAGATGAAAAACTTACTGCAAAGAGAATTTAACTGGTACAAGTTCCCCTTCCTCATCACTCCACTGCTCTCTGTAGGGTCCTTTCCTGCAAGGCAAAGCACTGTAATTTTATATCACTCCTAAACAAACAAATGTTTCTTACACATTTGGAATTGGATGAGACACTGCAGAAGAATCTGTAATACTGTACACTATCAGATATATTTTCATTCCTTAAAAATCAAAGTGTGTTAGTTACCAAATAGCTTCTGGCTCAAGTTGGTTAAATGTATTTCCAGAGAGTGCTGAAAAAGCCTCGGTTTTACCTGCAGATAAATCAAATTAGGGAGTACTGCAATACCTGAGTAATCCATCAAAATTTATCTTCCAGCACATTTGGGGCTCCAAGTATTCCATAGTGAGTCCTCCTCCACTCCAGATCTCTTGGGATTCATCTCTCACCATCATGTTGGGATGTTGTGGGTGCTAAAAAGAGGAAACATTTCAGCCAAACATTTGCTTAATTCAATTGTGAGGATGCCACAGAGTAGTCTTGTTACACTAAATATTACTAAAAGCCCAAAATAATGCACATCAATCTTCTCTTTTTTTTTATCCCCCCTATATTCTGCAAATAGGATTTCTCCTGCTTTTTCTGGTCATGGCTACTTAGCGAAACAGATTTGTGAACATAGAGAGAGTGGAGTGCAAAGGGATTTATGTCAGGTCTTCTCTCCTTCTTTACTATGTAACCAGCCATTAACAAAAAAAGAAAACCTGCAGGCAAGATATCTGATCCATAATATCTGATTAAGCTTTCTTTTCAGCAAGAATGAAGCAGATGTGCATATAACTCCCTAGAAGCTTTCCTTCTCTTTTAAAGAGGAAATTCCAAATGGTTTTTATGGCATTAAATGAAAAGAAAAAAAAAGAAGAAAAACCAACCATAAGCAGAAAATATAACTCATTAACCATGTGCTGCACCTTTTTGGAAAGACTGGATGCTCGAATTCTTCCTGGGAGATTTACCAAGATTTTTTTTAGAAAATATGCTGTTTTGTGCACATTATGGGTGTCATAGCCTACTGAAAAAGGAACATGCCCAGTACTCTGACCTTTGGACACAGCACCAGTGTCATCTGGTGGGATGTTAGTGGAGTGAAGATGCAGAGAACATTAATTTTGGCTTGGGATCCTGACAGAGGCTCAAGATGGGAGTTAAGCACTGCTCCTGAATGTCATCCCACATCCAGCACTTACTTCAAACTGCCCTATCCCATCCAGCCTCAGGAAGAGCCACATCTCACAGAGGCCAGCAGGACGTCTGGCAAGGCGAGTGATCACAAAGGTCCTGTTGGTCTCTGCAAAGCCAGTGAAGTACAAGGAATCGAGTGCCTGGGGAAAGGGAAATGGATTTCATCTCCGGCTGGAGGCAGGAAAGGGAGGGGAGAAGCTCAGCAAATCCCATAGGCTTCTTCTCAGGGATCAAATGTTACTTTCGCTTTTTTGTGTTTCATGGCAGGCACCCCGAGAACAGCCAGAGAGCAGCGAAACCTCAGTCCAAAGACAAGAGAGCTCAAAAAAATGGGGCTGGGCGGTGAGAGGTGCCAGGGATCAGGATGCAGGGATCGGGAGTACCTGAGGGAGTGCCAGGAGGATGGAAGGTGCTGGGGATGCAGAGGGGCGGAGGTGGAGGTGGTGTAGGTCCAGGGAAGCATGGATCCAAGGGGGAAAAAAGGGTTCTCAGGGAACGTGGGGATGCTGCGGGTGGAAGTTCCCAGACTGGGGGAACGTGAAGATGCTGGGAGTGGAAATTACATGACTGGGGGAACGTGGGGATGCTGGGGATGGAAGTTCCAACACTGGGGGAATGTGGGGATGTTGGAGATAGAAGTTCCCAGACTGGGGGAATGTGGGGATGCTGCGGGTGGAAGTTCCAACACTGGGGGAACATGAAGATGCGGGGAGTGGAAATTACAAGACTGGGGGAACGTGAGGATGCTGGGGGTGGAGTGCCAGGGGAACAGCGAGATGGGAGTGCCAGGCATGGGGGAGACAGGGATGCCAGGGAATAGGAAGGGCAAGGGGATCTCAGGTCGGGGGTTCCCAGGCCACTCACGTGCGGATCGGCGCGGAGCGGGCGCGGCCGGCGGGGCTCGGCNGGTGCGGAGCGATGCTGGGCGCGGAGCTGGGTCCGAGCGATGCAGGGTGCGGTGCGGGACGCGGTGCGGTGCGGTGCGCGGTGCGGTGCGCGGTCCGGAGCGGTGCGGAGCTGCTCCGGCCGTCCCCAAACCCCGCCTCGGGCCGCTCCCCGCCGTGTCCCGGGATGGATCGCAGTCATTTCCGCGAGGGGTTTGCCCAACTCCGTCTGGGAAGTTGCATTTGTTAATTTTATTTACTACGCACTCCAAGGGAAGTTCTCTCGGAAAGACGCGGCCGAGTTTCTAGGAGAGCCTCCAGGATCAGTGATGCGGTGCAGGAAAAATGGGCTTTGGGCTCTCTTCCCCGAGGCTCCCAACTCTTGGATGCAGATCGCTGCAGGAGAGTCAGTTTACGATTAGATAGATGAAATAAATGTTTTCCGAGGAGGGTGGTAAAACACTGGCACAGGTTGCCAGAGAGGTGCTGGATGTTCCCTCCCTGGAAAGATTCAGGTGAAGCTTTGAGCAACCTGGCCTTGTTGAATATGCCCATGCCAGGGGGACTTGGACTAGATAACCTTAAAATGACATTTCCAACTAAAACTATTCTATGATTCTATGATTTCTGATGCTGTTTTATTGGGGTTTTAGCATAAGTAGGTCCTTCACTTGCTGCCACTGCTGGCTCCAGGCAGCAGGCAGCAGCCCAATTCACCCACGGAACCAAAAAACCCAACTCACAGCAGGCATCTCAGCATCTCTTCAGCATCTCTTGCAGGTACCATTTCTAGAAGCCGTATTTTTGGAAGGCTTGTGGCTGGCTGCACAAGAGATCTTTTTATTCCTTGTACAAGTAGCAAGCATTTAGTCTCATTTCCCTGCACTAAAACAAACCCAGCCTCTCAGGAGAGATTGAAGTGCGGCTAATCTCACCTTGCAGAAAGCTGGGATTCTCAGAATCTGTGCTTTCTTTTTCTCCTGGGTGTTTTGACTCCCTGTTACCTCTACAAACTTCTCAGTGGACTCCCTGTTACTTGCAAAAGCATCTATTGTACATTTTAATGCCTTGTTTCAATTGTGCCTCAGTTTGGTTTTATAACCACCTCTGCCCTGGTTTATGTTTAATGGATCAGTGCTTATGGTCATTTCAATTTTCTTCTCAGAATGTAACTTAGTTTTAATAACCACCTGAGCTCTGCTGCTCCTTTTTGCCCTTTATCCAATCTTACCTCAATGATCACGTTCCTCTCATTCCTTCAAAAGCTTTTAGCGTGTAAGATGTTCCTTTTACCTTCTAAAAAAGGTTCCTCAGTTTTACACAGTTCCCCTTTTCTGAGACCAGGCACAACTGCTCTGTGTTGCTTTATTGCTGTCCATGGGCCACATCTAATTAAAAGGAGAAGAGCACGAGGCACCAGAGATTCAGACAATGAAGTTCAGAAATTAATTTCTGTAAATCACCTTTGCTTCAGCTAATATTGAAGAGGCACATCTTAAAGTTTAGCACCCAGAGTGGGCAGAGAGCCAGAGGGATAATAAGGCTGTTTTCATACTTCAGATTGTGCTGTGGAAGGATTGAAAACCATCTAAAAGAAGAGAAATGTGTCACAATGTTATCACCCTGCACCTGCAGCACGGCAGATGTGACTCAGCCCACAGAAAGGTTGCAAAGGGAATGGAGTAGGAAAAACGGCTTTTCTTTTTTGCTAGAATTCAAACACACTATTGACACAAAGCAATAGTCGGTGGGGAAAGATCCACACAAATGACAAACCTTTGGCACTTTACAAAATGCACGTAATTAAATCCTCAGCAGCTCGAGTCTGCCTGAGGTGGAAGGAGCGACAACAAATGGCAGATTCTTCCAAACTCTTCCTTTCCCCCCCAGTGCAACCCACGAGCTTTGCTGCCCTTTGCCAAACTGCTGTGAGCCCCTACCCGAATAATCTGAATTTCAATATCTGCATTTCTGAGGGGAGGAGAAACGGGCTGGGAGTATTTCATGTGTTCTCCTGACACGTGAAGCATTCCAAAGCTCCCAGGGTGTCCCCAGCCCACTGAAGGCACTGTGTGTCCCTAAGGAATCTGTAACCCAGATAAGCTCCGTTCCTTCCCGAGAGGACAGGAAGCATGGAAACAATTTGTTTCGTGCAACCTTCTGTTTCCACATTTCTTAGGTAATTTGTTTGAGGACTCGGAGTTATCTCTGGCAAACAATTTATCTTGGCAATGCTGTTCGGGGTGGAAATGAGTTCCAAACCACCGGGACCTGCAGAAGAACCAAAGTCCTGACATGGCTGGGAATGTTTTTGGCGTGACAGTGCTGTGTGTATTAAAATAAGAGCTGCACCACTTGTTTAGCAGAAGTATGGGGAGGAAAATACTCAACTGAATTGTTTTTAAGATCAGGAGGAAATGAAGGACCTGCGAGTGATGCACAGTGCTAAAACACAAAGAAAAAGCAAGCTGAATGTAAGAATTCCTGGTTAAATTAAATTAAATTCGATCTTCTGCACAAGGTCTTAAGCGTCTGCAATACTGTTAAAAAAAGATGACACAGTATCTAAATTTTTTGTAACTCCTGGGTAATTGTGGAATGTCAGCCATCATGAGATAAAGGCACAAGAATGGCAGTTTTCTCAAGGGTTTAGCTCAATATATTATAATATAAAACAATATAATAAATATAATATAATCTTCGTTTTCATTTGTGCATAAATGACAAATTATTTACATTAAGGAAAACACGTAAGGCAGTTTTAGAAAAAGATCAGCTCCTACGACTTTGTGTCTTTTAGATATTTACATAATTCCATTTGAACAGCAGAGACGTTGCCATTGTGTGATCTCCTTCAGCATGTGCAACCAGCTGTTGGGAAATAGAAGAAGATACATAAAATCAAGCTTTTCATCCCAGAAGAGACAAAGCCAGGCATGTGAGCTGCTGTATTTCATTGCACCATCAGCACACACTGCCCTGGTGCACTGGCTGCTCGTGTCCCACTAGATGGTGGTCACGCTACAAGGAAAAAAAGGATGCAGAAGGATGCCCAGGTTGCCATCGTTTCTCTTTGTCACCCTTCAGCTTCTTTTTAATGTGTTTTAAAAATACCCTCGGCTCCCACACTGCAAGGTTTGCTGGTTTGCCTCTGTTTTTCAAGCTCTGTGTTTCTCTTCATACACAGCGGGGAATTCCGAATGAGTGCCACGCAGTATTATTCCCATATCAAACGGTTTAATCGCTGATGTTTAAGCCTCGTACCTGGGCTGATTCCCAAATGTGGGACACAGGAAAAGGGGGTTCTGTCCCTGTGCCCTGCTCAGGTGAGAGCTCACCTGCAGAGCTGCCCAGCCCTGCGAACAGCAGCACGGCAAGGACGTGGAGCCGCTGGAGAAAATCCAGAGCGGGCAGCAGGATGAGCAGAGGGATGGAGCAGCTGTGCTGTGGGGAAAAGCCGGGATTGTTCAGCCTGGAAAAGAGAAACTTCAAGGTGACCTAATTGCGACCTTCCAGTGCCTGAAGGGAGCCCGCAGGAAAGATGGGACTCTNTGGAGCAGCTGTGCTGTGGGGAAAAGCCGGGATTGTTCAGCCTGGAAAAGAGAAACTTCAAGGTGACCTAATTGCGACCTTCCAGTGCCTGAAGGGAGCCCGCAGGAAAGATGGGACTCTGTGTAAGTGACAGGAGCGGAGGGAATGGCCTCGAACTGACAGAGCAGGTTTGGATTAGATGCTAGGAGGAAATTCTCCCCTGTGAGGGTGAAGCCCTGGCACAGAGTGGCCAGCGAAGCTGCCGCTGCCCCAGCCCTGAAGAGTCCCATGCTGGCTCGGACGGGGCTCGGAGCACCCTGGGGCAGCGGGAGGTGTCCCCGCTATGGCAGAGTAGGAGGGGCAGCTCCGCCCCGGGGATCACCCGGCTCCGCCGCGGG
>VZRM01002573.1:2957628-3031486 GCA_013397955.1 Grantiella picta
CGCGCCGAGCGCAGCGGGCCCGCCGCCGCTGCAGCTGCTGCTGAGGTAAGTGCGCTCGGGTGCTGCCCGCGGAAGGTCCCCTCGGTCCCCGCGGAAGGAGCGCGGAGGCTCCGGGAAGGGAAGGACGAGCGGGGAAGGTTAGCGGCGATGAGCCGCTGAGGGCTGGGCTGAGGGCTGGGCTGCTGTTTGGGCTCGGTTAACGGGGTGTTCCTGCGTCTCCTGTCGCTTTCCGCCTTATTTTCCTGTCACCAAAAACAAATCAAAAATCACCCATCAGCAGCTGTGGGCAGAAGCGGCTGGCTGTGTCCCTGTGTCCCAGCACGGGTGTTCTGTTTGTCGTGGGGAGCTGGAAGGGAAGGAGAGCTCCCATTTGTATCCCACCTTTCCAGCCTTGCCCCGTCCCTTGCCCCAGGGAGCTCCCGTGATTTCTGTAGTTCTGCTTCTCCTTCTTTCTCTCCTTCTTTCTCTCCTTCTTTCTCTCCTTCTTTCTCTCCTTCTTTCTCTCCTTCTTTCTCTCCTTCTTTCTCTCCTTCTTTCTCTCCTTCTTTCTCTCCTTCTTTCTCTCCTTCTTTCTCTCCTTCTTTCTCTCTCTCCTTCTTTCTTTCTCTCCTTCTTTCTCTCCTTCTTTCTCTCCTTCTTTCGCTTGCAGGAAGTGCGAACGCAAATAGATGAAAGAGTGGGTTCGTGCAGCACGGAGTGTGTGATCTGTACCATAAAAAAAGGGATTGTGAAATCACTGACTGCTTTCTGTAGTGGATATTCACTCGTGTGATGGTATCAGGATGCCGAATGACAGTGATGTAACTGTTTGCTTTGCCGGAGACATAATTAGGTTGAAGTCGCCGTGACTGTTCACATTAACAGGCTGAAATTAGCTCTTTTGAAGGGAATGCTCTCTGCCTTTGGAAATTTACAGATAAAAAAGGAGCCGTGCTGGTTCGTTAGGAGATGAGACTGATGTGAAATTGTAGCGGTTTGGGATTAGAGTTAAATAGCTGAGAGCTCTTTGTGGCTGAAAGGAATTGGTGATACTTTTATCTCTCGAAAGCTTCTTGGGTTTCCTTTAGCAGAGTATATTTTGTATCATGCAGATCTGATGGTTTTCTTTTTTTATGCCTTTTATGAGGACAGAGGACTTCTAAGGAAAGTGAATTGATGAAATTCTGCAGCAGCTCAAAGGCTGAAGATGAAGAACATAGAGGAAATGTGAGGATTTATGTGTCTGATATGAGGAACAATTGAAACAAGAGCTTGGACATCCCTCTAATGAATATTGAAAGTTGCTAGTGAGAATAGTTTGACTTTGACCAATGGCATGATTTTTTGGAACTTGGGAGGAAGAATCACATGGATATGGATATAAGAGCTGACATAAAAATGTGTTTGCCAGCTTGATATCCCAGTGCAATCACTGTGTTGATACCTGAGCTCTCCTCAACTGAGTGTGAGGATAGAGTGTGGACTGATAAATACAAAAATCAGAAACAAAAAAAATCATTAATTGGGATGTGATTCATCCAATTGCTGTTGGCAAAGAAGTAAAACTTCCAGCTTTCACAAAGCAGTGCTGATATTGGTGTAAGCCTGCAGGTTTCTGGAGTCTAATCTGAATTTGAGCCTGTGGCTCTGTTCCAGAAGAGGCAGAAATCAAAGCCCAGCTATAGATTGTGTTCGTGTCCTTCTCAGGTGAAGGTTGTTTCATCCAGGAGTGTTTTGTCCTTGCTGCTGTACCCCACTGAACTCTTGGTGTATCAGATAGTGTGTTTGGTTCTCTGCCGGGCAGCAGAATCTTGTGTGATGTTTTTTCTTTGACTTTCACATCTCTGGGTGAAAGACGTGTTATTGAAAAGATATCCTGCTGAACATCTCAGATGTTGTTTCGTGCTTATGGAAGAGTGACTGGTGTCACAGATCTATGTCTGATAGCAAAGCTTTTTAATACTTTTTATGAATATGTGTTCTGAATGCATGCATAGCAGTGTTCTCTTTCATTTTTCATAACTTTTTTTACCGTGAATTCTCGTTTCTGGGTTTTGAGGATGTTTATAAAGATGCTAATGCCATAAATCATAGAAATTGTTTGGGTTGGAAGGGATTTTAAAAATCATCTTCTTCCAACCCGTTTGGGAATATTTTCAGCTAGATGGGGTTGCTCAGAGCTCCACCCAACCTGGCCTTGAACAATTCCAGGGTTGTGACAGCCACAGCTTCTCTGGGCACCCTCTGCCAGGGTCTCCCCACCCTCACAGGAAATAATTCCTTCTGTATATCTAACCTAAATTTCTTCTTTTTCAGCTTGAAAAAAGACATTAGTAATTAGATGACCAACTTCCCAATAAGACCTTCACACTTATGCTGAAGTACTTCTATATACCCTTAGTCTGAGATGATTTAGAAACAGCTCATCCTCTTTTCAGAGCTGGAAAGGAGCAATTCCCGTGTTTCCCCATGGACTGGCAGGAGGAGAATTGTTACAGTAGCTGGAAACTTTGTTAAATATGGACTGAGTGAATATTCTCTGAAACTTGTTGTCCACAAAGAGCCTCACATTAATTCCATGTTCCCCCTGTGACATGTGCCTGCAGTAGAGCAGGGTTGGACCAGCACAAGGAAATGGCTGCACGACATAAATGGGAAATTGAAGAAAAAAATACTTAAAATACATTAAGTTAGAGCAAAAGCAACAGGGATTTGGAGGGATGGCGAGCTGTGCCACTGAGGATGGATTTGGGGATAAGTTAATTAACACACTGCAGGGTTGTATCATGGATCTCCATCCCAAGTTATTTCAGCTGCTCTTCTGCAGAGCTGTGTGTGCTGCATGAAGGACATCCCAGATTCCTGAAAAAGGACATCCCAAATTCCTGGATAAGGACATCCCAGATTCCTGAACTGCTGAGAGGTTGGCTGCTAGACCAGTCACTGGCAAAGAATTGAAACAAGCCACAGTTGGCTTTTGAAATGGCTTTGCAGTTTGCCTTGCCTGGATCTGTAGTAAAAAGCAGGTGATTGTTCTAAATGAGACATTATCTGATGGATATTTATCTGTCAGCAGTGAACAGCCCAAATTGCCCATGGGATTTGATGCAGGAGGAGGTGTGCCTGGTTGGTTTATGTAAAACTCAGAAGTTCCTGGAGTTAATGTTTATACTGTGACCTCTCAGGGAGATGACAGGGCTGTGATTTTGATTTGCCTGCTTCCAGGTAGGATTTAAACCCATTGTATTTAAGTGCTGCAGGATTATTCTGACATGTAGTGTGTGTTGGTGTCCTTACAACTATTGAGAGCAATCAGAAATATTGAAATAAAGGCATTTTCTTCATTGTCGCTGAAATGGGAGGAATCTTAGGAACTGTGCATTGTGTAGCTTGAAGGAAAAGGCAACAAAAAAAATTCGTGTTTTGACAGCTGATGGATTGTTAGCCTGTATATAAATTGTCTTGTTTAAAAAAAATTACAGAGAAATTTGCTTTTTTTTTTTTTCTTCCTACAACAGTGCTTTTTCATTGTTCCTCAGAAAATAGCAGGAGGAAGGACTGTTCTTAACCCTGGAGTGCCTGGGTTTAATTTTATTTAAGTTTAATTTATTTTTTATTTAATTTTAATTTATTTTTTTATTTAATTACCAGTTCAGGGGCCTTTTGATACAATTAGTTATGTTGTGTCATTTATCTTCCTAATGCCCTTGGGTAACCTTCTTGCACTAAAGCCAGTTATTTTACAAGACCATCTTTCTACTGATGAGTTTATAATGTAACATCTTTAAAAGTTATTTGGTTGGGGTTTTTTTAATTATTATTTCAGAGGTATATCTGCATTTTAGGCCTGAGTTTCAGTACCAGTGAGGTGCAGATGAGGTGAGACATTCCCAAAATGAGAATTTCAAAAAACACCTAAGAGTGGAACTGGATTGGGTCAGGTTTAATATAACCACGTGTGCAGATGAAATTGTGCATGAAACATTTAATAGTTCATCTAGTTTATCTATTAGTGTTAATCTAGCACCTCTATCTTCTGGTGGTAGATAAAGGTTTGTAAAAGGTCAAATTAAAAACTGTTGCTGGGTGTATTAGTGTAATGCTTTGTCCTTTTGTACTCCAAGTATGCAGCAAAGAGTGAATTTGGTTAGGACAGGCATTGAAGCAAATAAATGAAGAGGAGAGGGAAGCTGTGAGCATCTCAGTGGGGATGCTGAGCTCTTCATAAAGGGAGTGCTTCAAACATTGATCCTCTTCCCTTGGAGGAACCAGGCTGGGGGCATGCTGTGGGCAGCTGGAGAGAAGGACGAGGGAAATCACATGAGAATGACTAAATCCATTATTCTTGCCAAGCAGATCTGAGGGGACACTTGCACATAAACCGGTAACTGGTGAGGCTGTGACGAGCACAGCTTTTGCAGAGGATTGCAGTTAGGATCAGGGGCTGACTGAACAAATCACGTCGCTGTCTCCTCAGTAAACTGTCTGTGAGCAATTGCAGCTGATTGCTGTGAGCTGAATGTTTCACCTGCAGAGGCTGAGTGTGTCGTGTTGCATTGCCTGTCACCCTCAGCTCCAGACGGGTGGGTGACACTGCACATCAGCGGGAGACACTCAGTGACAACTTAATGGTTGTGGATTTCACAATATTGTGAAACTGAAGAAAAATCTAGGCTTATTTGTAAAGCAAACCAGAAAGCAATCACGGCTTCCTGCAGTGATGCAGAATGTTAGAGGGGATGGTTTTAAACTAAAAGAAGGTCAGTTGGAATTTGATGTCAGATGTTTTTTACAGTGAGGGTGGTGAGGCCCTGGCACAGGTTGCTCAGAGAATCTTTAGATGCCACATCCCTGGAAATATCCAAGCTCAGGTTGGAGCAACCTGGCATAGTGGGAGGTGTCCCTGCCCATGGCGACATTTGGAGGTCCCTTCCAACCCAATCTGTTCAATAATTGTGCTATGTGCATAATAAACGTTTGCATTGCCTTTTAGTTTTGCAGTAGAATGTTTGACTTTTTTAAAATAAGATAAGAGACTTCTCCTTTTCAATTCCCCTTGAACTGTGAAAATTGGAAAATGTATACTGAAGAACTCCATCAGTAACGTTGTATTTGGAGTATCTATTTCTGGTTTCAGAAGCTTTCCTTTTTACAAAAGGGGCTCTTTATTTCCTGTAGCTCTTAAATATCAGAATCCTTATGTTACTCTCAAAATATATTAATTGACGTTAACCTTGCAAATAAGAGTGATTTCCATGTCACAAAATTTACTTCAAATCTGAGCAAACAAAACAAGTGAAAGGAAACAACCCTAGGTAGTTCTTTAGGCAGCTTTAATCAGACAGCAGTTCAGGCCCACACCTCTTCTGTTCCCTTCCCCAAATAGAAATGTAAAACAAGGTTTTGTGCTGCAATCCTGCTCCTAGTGCCATGTGGTGATTTCCAAAAGTTAACAGCTAAAAATGTGAAGCTTTCAAGTACCTGGTTTTCTAAATAAAATGCAAACCTTTTCATTTGACTACGTGCAGCGTGTGTTAAAGTGCTACTATTGATGTTTATTATTTGTATTTAACGGAATTTTCCTGATGCAGCTTTACTAATCAGTTTGTTGGTGTTGTCTTTTCAGATTGCATCGGCTATGACTATGTGAATAGCCTGGGATAGCCCAAAGGCAGGACAGGATGTCAGAATAACATACAAAACATTTTTGAGGTATTGGTTTTGTTTTGGGTTTCTTTTATTGTGCTAAAAATTTTTTTATTGCCTTTTAAGATATTTAAGCAGAATGAACGCAGCAACTCTGTGCCATTCCATTCTTAAAAGATTCCTTAAAAGTTTTATAAGCCCTTTTCTGATGAAGTAATAGCTGATTTACATAGTTATCTTCATGTTCCAGCTGCTAATTATGTACTTTAATGAAACTTGAATTTTCTTGACCACAAGGGCTGCTGGATGTCCCAAAGTGCTTTTGCACTTAATTGGCATAGATTGTAGTTTTAAGTATGAACATTTAGAAAGAGTAGGATAATTTGAAGTGGATGAAAGGAGGGCCTTATCTAGGTAAAGTTAAGCTTGAATTACTTTTAAAAGAGATGAAGTTCATTCTTTCCTAAGGTAATTTTCTAGTGTATGACAACTTCATCCTTGGCTTAGAAGCTGCATTCTGCTGAGAGAGGAAAGTTTTGTCAAAAAAAACCCCAATGTGAGGACAGAAAACACAGTTTAACTCCTAGGAATTGTAATAGATCCAAGCAGCAGAGTTGAATTCCAGTTTGTTCTGTTCCACGAGCAGAGAATGTGTCCTTCAGACACCTCTCTGTGTCCTGGGAGCTTCCCAGCTATTTTTGCAGTTGCTCTCACACCTCTCTGCTGCATCTGCATCTGTTTATTTTCATTTCTACTTTCTTGGATTGCTCCTGCCTGGTTCTGACATCAAGGCTTAAGGATCAGAAAGATTTCTTGGGAAGAATGTGTTTATCTGATTCCTGAGAGAGAGTTTCTGAAGGGTTTAGACAAACACAGCTTTATCAAAAACCATCTCTTCACCTGGTAATGGTCACTTGGACCATTGTGGAGAAACAAAGTGATCCCATATTCAAGGTCTTGGGATGGAAATTGAAGTGCCATAATCCCTACAGTCATATACAGGCTGCCATTAATAAGGGGGAAGAAGGGAGACCTCTGTGTGCCTGTCATAAATCAATAGAAATGCTTTCAGGTTTCTCTCAGACATGGCCTTTAATAGCATGAATCAATAGGATTTTTAGAACACAGTATACTTTTAAAGCAGCAGGATATTCTTGAGGCCTGATGTTTAAGCTTTAATTTACCTCCTGTTTGTTGATAGCACTTCAGTTCTGCCATTCCATATCTTTCCTTGTGAGAGATGTCTGGAAAAATAATTCCATTTTCATGAGAACTATTAAGGTTTCAAGTCTGGTTTTTGCTCCATGTTGGAAGGACAACAAAGCCTTAAAAGAGTTTTAATGAAATTAAATTAATTAATGTGTTCTTTGAAAATCTGATTCATGTAATCCGTTGCCATGTTAATTTACCCACAACCATTTGTTTCCCTTAAGTTTGGTCTGATCTGAGACCATTTTATAAGTTGTCCAATATATCTTTGTAACAGGCTTGTGGTTTTTCCAAAACAATAGCACTTTTGTCAACAGATCTAGCTGCTTTCTAACCTGCTGTGTTTTTCGTTATGAGCAATGTATTAGAACAGCTTTATTTCCATCCTGGTTTTCCTTTCTGCTCATCCCTCACTTACTGGAGCAGAGTGAAAAGTCAACAGTCTGGTGCCATAATTTGCTGTTTTCAGGGAGACATGAGCTGTAATTTAATGAAGACTTTGCCATTTTAGTTTGAGATAAAAGAGAGAAGTTGTGTTTTTAGCAGAAGAGGAGGAGTGGTTTATGAGCACAGCATGATGGAAATGAAACCAGTCTAAAATCCCTTTGTCAGGCATTGAAGTTGCATGTTTGTGGTGAGTTAACCCTGGCTGGACACCCATGAAAGCCAGTCCCTGACTCCCCTCAGCTGGACAGGGGAGACAAAATATTTAAAAAAGGATTGTGGGTTGAGATAAGGGCAGGAGAGATCACTCAGAAATTACCATTACAGGCAAAACAGGCTTGACTGGGGAAATGAGCTTAATTTATTACCAATGACATTAGAGTTGCATAATAAGAAATAAAAACTAAATCTTAAAAACAAAACCTTAAAATGCATCCCCCCTTCTTTCATATTTCATCTTTATGTAGTCATAGAATCATTCAGGTTTTGATGAAAGGAAATCTCAGTAATCTCTTTTCAACGTGGACATGCTTTATCTCCCAGAAATGAAAACCCAGAGCCACCCACTCAATTTCCTCATGAATGGGAATGGGAATGGGAAGGGGAATAAGGATGGGAATGGGAATGGGAATAAAGATGGGAATGGGAATGGGAATAAGAATGGGAATGGGAATGGGAATAAGAATGAGAATGGGAATGGGAATTAGGATGGGAATTGGAATGAGAATGGGAATGGGAATAAGGATGGGGATGGGAATGGGAATAAGGATGGGAACGAGAATGGGAATGGGAATAAGGATGGGAATGGGAATGAGGCTGGGAATGGGAATGAGGATGGGAATGAGGATGGGAATGGGAATGAGAACGGTGCGTTTGTCCCTGCAGGCAAGGCCAGCACACCATGCAGTCATCAGGGCACAGGTTCCGCGATGTCGAGCACCACCCGCTCCTGGCTGACAATGACACCTTCGACTCCTCCTCCTCCTCCTCGGAGGCCGACATGGCCGAGAGGGTGTGGTTCATCCGGGACGGCTGTGGCATGGTCTGTGCCATCATGACCTGGCTCCTGGTGGTCTATGCAGACTTTGTAGTGACTTTTGTCATGTTGCTGCCTTCCAAAGACTTTTGGTACTCTGTGATCAACGGGGTTCTCTTTAACTGCTTGGCAGTGCTGGCTCTGTCATCGCACCTGAGGACGATGCTCACTGATCCAGTAAGTATCCAAGAGTTCCTTGGCATTGCATTGTTCATCTGAGGTTTGGAGAAGTGATACCAGTTTTCTCCCGCTGAGCAAAGTAGTATTAAGAATCAAAATCCTTGTCTTAGACACAAACCCTCAGGGTTTTGATGATACCTCTGCTTATCATCACCTGTACTTTCCTGTTGTTCCATTAATTAAACCGTAAAGGAACACGCGACATAAAACTTA
This sequence comes from Grantiella picta, assembly GCA_013397955.1. NCBI lineage: Eukaryota > Metazoa > Chordata > Aves > Passeriformes > Meliphagidae > Grantiella > Grantiella picta. Next base: position 2,966,336 of record VZRM01002573.1, read on the forward strand.
CAGGAGTGTTAGACTCAAGAAAAGCCAGTAAAATATTAACCCGGGTCTTGAAGATGCTAATGAAGTTTAGTCTTCTCTGTCCTAATTTTTCATACTTTTTTTCATCAAAATATATCTATTTTCAAAATTTGTGCCTTCATCCATCGTATCATTTGAAGTGTTTCTTTGTGGCACATGGAAGAACTTTTCGAGGTCAAAGTGCTGCAAAACCTCAGGCTCACATTGGCATAATGGAAAAAACCACTGTCCTGTGTGATTCCTGCATTTTTGTCTTTAGGTATTTCAGAGGGAAGGGAGATTTAAGCTGAACACACATTGAAGCAGTGTAGGTGTAAGAGGTCTTGAAAGGGCTTATTTCTTAGGACTTTTACTCTTCAAGACTTCAAGAGATGAAATAGTTTATTTTGTACTAAAATCTTATTACTGTCTTTAGGGAATAAATCTGGGGAAAGAGGGATGAGGTGGAAAACGCCTATTTTCTCCAAATTTTAGAGACAGCAACAGTGAATAGAGAAGTTATGGGTGTGTTCAAAAAGCCAGCAGGGTGTTGTAGTTAATGATTTTCTAGGTCTTTGATTTTCTTCTTCCCACACCCAGTGATGAAATAATCCAACTTCTACAAACTGTGACAGTTAAGAGAGTTAATGGTTTAAGGATTTATTGCTTGAAAATGCGAGCTGGTAAAACTGGGTGTCTTTCTAGACCTGTGATGTTCTTTATGGATAAAACATGATCCAAATTGAGATGAGTCACTGCTTTTTTTTCCTCTGTTCCATTCCTGCTGACTCCCAGAATGGAAGACACAATGGTGTGATAAAAACTAAGATTAAAGGAAGAAAGGAACGAACGGCCTCAAAACATACGTGAATTAAATTTACTCTTGTAACTATAAAAATAGATTTTTGGTGGCTGGCTGTGACTGTGAAAGATATTTTTGAAATGAAGCATATTTTTGTCACTAAAATGCTAAAAGCATGGCCTGAGGTTCTCATCCTTGTGACAGGAGGATAGGGGAATGTGAGATATTTATACCAAAATACTAACTTGAGTAAGAACATTCCAATTGCAAAATACACTTCAGGAGTACAACGGGAATGTTTAAGGAAATCTGTTTGTACCCCTGTGAGTACCAATTCTAGTTTGAAGCACCACTCAGCCAAAGAGCACACCTGGGGCAGGACTTGGGCAACACAAACACAAAGTTATTATTCCAGGCCAAAGGCAACAAAAACTCCCTGCCTAACTCCCGAGTTAGATTTTGAACTCAGGAGGCTGATGCAGCTCTGTCATAATCAGATCAGGAGCTAATCACTAAAATTCATTTCCCAATCAGTTATTTTTCTTTTGAATCAGTTCCTTCAACTGTTTACCATGAAGCTGCACAATAAAGAAGAATAAAGAAGCCAGTGCTGGTTCCTACTAACAGTGTCCAAGCTAAAGGTTTAAATAAAAAAGGATGACAAAAAGGATGACAGTTGGTCCTCAAAAACTTGTTTACATGGGGCATCTGGTGAAACCAGCTTCAGAGACCTGAAATAACATCTCACAAGTAGTTGCTGATTTAACTTTTTAGGATGGCTTGACCCATTAATCAAATGTCACAACAAATGTTCAGCATAACCTCTCAGAAAAGGATGAGCAGTGCTTGTATCTGCAGGGAAAAATGTGTCTCCCTCTTCATTTCTGTGGGCTGGTGACAGGATATTCTATGAGATTTAAGCTAATACTTGGCCAGAGATGAGTCTTGCTGAAATAAAGCTGAATTTGAGGTCAAGCAGAGGTAATTTATTCATTTGGAATTGATTCTGGCTTATAGCAGACTGGCTTTGAATAAATGAACTTATTTCAGCAATTATCCTGAGGTTACTGGTATGAAGTCTATAAAATGTATTTTTAAATGCTCTCATGCCATTTAAGAAGCTTTCTCTCCTCTAATTGAAATGATTTCAGGGGGCTGTGCCCAAAGGAAATGCCACTAAAGAATACATGGATAATTTGCAACTGAAACCAGGAGAAGTGATCTACAAATGTCCCAAGTGCTGTAGTATCAAACCTGAGCGTGCACACCACTGCAGGTATGCCAGAGTTCCTTAAAGACTTCTGCATATGGCGGCATTGGAATAACATTCCTGATATTTATCTGTTCACTTCTTTCCCCCAGAAATTTCTTTTGGTATCCATTAAGCTGCCAGATTCCCACACTGCAGAATATTTTGTGAGTGTAATATAGTATGGCTAAAAATGACTGTGGATGAGGGGAGAGAAGTAAGAGACTCAAAGATTTTATAAAAAAGACTGTGCTCTGGTGTCTTAAATAATTTTGATCTGTGAATATTTTTTCCTGTACATCATTCCAGTTATTGTGCTGTGCTAAGGGTAATGCAGGGCAAAGAGAAGAATCTCAAATTTCTGAGAGGAGCCGATTTAAGAAATGACTCCTGCAGTCTTAGAGTAACAAAATACAGAGTAGTTTTAAATTATTACTTTGTGTCATCTCTTCTATGCAGTGCATTTGAAGTTTTATGTGAATTGGCAGATTATTTTCTCCAAGTTGCATGATTAATTCATTAAATGCATTTCAGCTTATTGAAGATCCATTTGAATAAGAACAGAAAGGATGATCATTTGAACTAGACATGCTGTGGAAGAGATAGTAAATGTATATTTTTAATTCTCAGTCTTTGGAGTTTTCAGGCACTGTGGGTTTGCTTTTGTAGTGTTTATTGTGTGCCAGTTGAGAATAGCTGTGCCTGCATAATCAGGGCTTACATAAAGATGTAAATGCTCCTGGTGGCTCTCTAGGTGTGGGGAGGGATGTGTGGAGTATTACATTGAAGTCTCCGAGTCAGTGCCTGTCAAAAGAACAGAGCAGAGTCTTGTCAGGACTCGGAGATGATTCTGTGGCTTTGTGGGTTCTAAATTAAAAGCCTCGTGTGTGTCACTGCTCAGTGCAAACGCTCCTGCTGAGAAGCTGCTCCCGTTCTAAACACTCAGCCTTGGCACGCAGATCTTGTTCTCCTCTCAGCTGTGAGTGGGTTTTGTATCTGGAGTGTGAAGGGAGACGTTCCACGGGTGGACAGGCAAGGATGGAATTATCTGCAGTTGGTGTGTGTGTGGCTGAGGTTGGTTTTGCTGGGGTGCAGATCCCAGGGCTGCTCCCCTGAGCAGGCAGGGCGGTGCCGCTGGCTCCAGCAGCTCTGCAGTGCTCACAGGGATGCCTCGGGGGTGGAGGCAGCACAGCTGCTCCCTGGCAGGATGGAAGGTGTGAATCCCTGGGCATCCAGAATAGCTGTGCAGGCTGTTCCCGTGGCCTGGCTCTGTGTCCCTGGGCTGCACTGAAGGGACACCTGGGAGGCCCTGCTAAGCATCTTGTTGATTTTCTCAGCCCGTATTTAGGTTGATTCCTACAGAGACCTTGCAGGTATCTACGGAAAGCATTTGCCACATCTTTGGTCCTCACAGGGTTTGCTGATTTGGAAGGAGCCCTAAATGAAGACATCATATGTTGAACTCTCCATATGACAGAAAGAAAGCTGGAGTATCAAAGAGCCTGGAGCTCAAATACCTTCCTTATAGCAAGAATTTGAGCAACATTTATTGTTAAAGCAGAGCAAGAATGGGTAGTGTCTGTGATAAAGAAAACATCTGATATTTTCAAAGGGTTTGTTCTCCCGAAGCACCTGTTAAGGGATCCAGCTTTGTGTGTTTCATGAATTGTTTTAGTCCTTGGTCAAATGTTCTGACAGATGTTCTGCCTAAGGGCAAAGGATGCATTTTGGGGCTTGCTCAGTGCAATCCTGCTCCACAGAACCTCTGAAAGAGAAAGCCAGAGCCTGAAGGTGTTGTGCTATCCTTTTGTGAGGCGCTTGTCATGTTTTTCTCATCATTTGATTTCTGATTTAATTTTCTTTCTTTCTGTTAATCTGATTCTTTGCCTCAGATCTATCACTGCAGGAGTCTACCCGGTAGAAAAAGGGTTGGTTTGATTGTGCTGCCAACTTTTTATTGGTTTGCAAACCCATTCCGAGGACATTAGAAGGATGGTCTAGTCCCAAGTATTCAAAGTGGCAATTTGCTGATAGAAGAGACTTGAAAATGGAAATTGAAGTTGGTTCCTGTTGGGAAATACTTACACTCAAAGCCACAGTGCATGTTTTGAGTTGTAAATTATTAACAGAAGAGACTCTTAGGATGTAGTTACGAAAATTGTTGTGCAACACTGCAACAGAAGTTCTTTTAAGGAAGAAAAATAGTTTCATAATACACATTAGTGATGGAGGAAAGAGCGAGAACCTTTTATTTACAGCTAAGTATCTCTGAAATGCATTAAACTGGTATTTTACTGAACAGTTAACATTTTCAGCACAAGGAAGAGCCTCATCCTGAGCGAACAGGATTTCATTTTCACTGAAGGAGCACAGCTGTCATTTCTGCCTGTTCTGAGCGCCGTGTTTGCGTGTGGGGAGCTGTTACTCTGAATCAAGTCACGGAGAGATGTTTCCATCAGGCTCCCTGGGAATATCTGTTATCCACACCCATTTCTCCAGAGTCTTTAGCTGTGTCTTTCTCAATGTTATCTTTGGCGTTAAAAGCTGCGATTGCACCTGCCTGAGTTCACACAGCAGCAGTTCCAGGCTGGAGGAGAGACTTTCCTCCATCCACAGGTGCTTGTTCTCTTTGCTTCTTTTTTTTGTAGGGTGGATGACCCAGCGTGCAGCTGAGGGAAGGATTTCCCCAAACTCCTGCTGCATAAGCAGCTGGGCTTGGACACTGGAAGGAATAAAATCCGAGGGATGGGGTAGGAAGAAGGCAGAACCACTGCTTTAAGCGTTGCTGTGAGATTCTTGGTGGGAGATTAGGAATGAAGGCAGGGTTCCAGATATCTGAGCTCTTGGAGAGAGCTCTGTGTGGGCTTGTGAGAAATTCTGAATGAGCAGAAGTGAGTCCTGCCCACCTCTCATCCTCCAGCATTCAGCTCGATGGAGCCTGGATAGGATTTTACTCAGCACTTCACATTTATATTGGTTTTAGAGTGCTGGCGTGGATTCTGTGTCACATCAGGAGCTTTGCATGGTTGTGGTACTCAGGAAAATGAGAGGCTGAACTGGCAGGCAGCAAGGAGAGTTTTGAGGAGTTTCCTGAATCTCCTTCTGGTTTTCCTGCACCAGAGAGTGGTTGTGGTGTTTAGTTCTGCTGTTGGGACTTTCACCTGTGAGAGGCACTATTTAAAAAGTCATCTGTAGCAGAGGATGGCTCGTCTTTAATGTCCATAAAACCAAGAGGCAGTGGTGGTGTAGGGGTTTGATAGCTCAGGGCAAAGACAGCTTCATTTGGGATTCTTCCACATAACCTGCACAGGAGTATCTTCTGCCTCTTGCTGAATTACCTTCATATCATACAAATATGATGACTTAAAGATTATTTTCTGCCTTGGGGTGTTGATTTCCCCCCACACCTCCCTCTGTTGTCACTCCAGTGACAGTCATGCAGCTTTGCTTCGTGGTTTGTCACTGCAGCACTTGTAGATACCACACATAAATCAGCCTGTGTTAAAAACAAAGGGGCTTGGATAAAATAGTGCCTGCATTTTTTTGGGCTTATTTGGCTTTGTAACTGCTGAAGTGAAAATGTTTAATATTCTGAATATTCTGCAGGAAAATCTGGAGCACTGTGAGTCTATCTTAAGTACAAAGCTGGGAAAACGGAATATCAGCATTGCTTAAGCTATTGATTTATGAAGAACTTCAACAGATGTTGCAGCTCTTTAGTTTTTGGTGTGTAACTCTTCATATTTGGCTGCAGATTGGAGCTCTCTGGTGCTGTATGGCAGATGTAAAATGGAGTTACTGGAGTATTTGAGTTCTGTGGATGCAGCCTTGACTCAAAACTGGGCAGCAACCAAGTGAACCAGCAGAGAGCAGGAGTGTTTAAGAAGTCATGAACAAGTACACACTCAATAAGTGCTGCTTTTAGTTTCAATATTTGTGTTTTCTGTTGAGGAAGTGAGGCTTGACGCTGTAAGCTGTGCTTTAGTTGAGATTTTGATTGCATAAGATTAGAATTTGTTGGAACCTCAAGAGTGACAATTTCTCTTTAGAAGATATCAGTGTCCTGTTTTGTTTTGTTTTTATCCACAAACTAAATTTACAACTTGAAGGCTTGTAAATGTGAAAAATTTATCTTTTTTTATCTAAAAAAAAAAACTTTTCCAGAAGGAAAAGGGTTTTATTAATACTGAATCAAGAGAAAGCTGAAGCTTTGCTCATTTCAATGCCACAAGTGTCTGAAGTTCTGGATTTGCTTGACTGTGTGTTTGGCTGTGCAGTGATTGTGTTTTATTGTGAGGATTATTTTACGTACACAGTCAGTTTTGGAGCAACCAAAAGCTGAGCTGTGAGAGGGAACAAACAATTTCTTTAAAGAAATGCAAATAAAATCCCCGTCTGCTGCTTGTCAAGAATTATTTCAGCACGTCCTCATGTGACCACTGCCTGCCCTTATTTCTGCATTAAAATATAATTTCCTTTTCCTTTCTTCCAGTATTTGCAAGCGATGTATCCGAAAGATGGATCACCACTGCCCGTGGGTGAATAATTGTGTGGGGGAGAAAAATCAGAGATTTTTTGTTCTGTTTACGGTGAGTGAGCATCAACAGCAGCTTGATTTTAGTCTGGATCTACCTTGATAATAACAATTGTGGTTGTGCTTAGTGAATAACAGCTTTAGGACACGATTGTGTTGTTTTGCTTGGGTGGGTTTTTCTCCTCATATTCATTTTAATCTTGTGCAGTGCTGGAATTTCAAACTTGCTTCATTTTGCTGTGTTTTGTGTGGTGACAATGAGTGACATGCTGCTGTCTCTTTGCAGATGTACATAGCCCTAATTTCAGCTCATGCTCTCGTACTCTGTGGGTTTCAGTTCTTCTCCTGTGTCCGAGGGCAGTGGACTGGTGAGCAAATTAATACTTAATTTTCATTATCACAATCCAGCTGATATTAAGGAAAAGTCATAGCAATCCACCTATTTTAGTCCCATCCTTAAAACATTTCGGATCTCTTTATCCATCACTCTCCTTTTTCTTTCTTTGTTTTTTCTCCCTTTTCTTCAGTCATTCTCTGTAAGAGCTGTGCCTGTCGGGGGCTTTCTCACTCCCTTTACACTCAGTAGTAATTTACTGACTCTCTAAAAGGAAGGAAACAGAGCTTCTCCTCAACCACCTCAGCACTACATCACCTAAATTTGGGCTTTGTGTGCCCCACCTCAGTTCTGAATCACATCTGAAATTCAAATCACTTTCTCCCTCATTCTGTTACTGCAGCCAACTATGGAGCTCCTGCAGAAATGAAATGTCCTGAATTCTCCCAGGTTTTTTTTTTTAATTTAGGGTTTTGACTTGCATTTCTTAATGTTCCAGTTTGCCAGAGCTCATTCTGGTCTTGTGCTTTTGACAGAAGATGGTTGATGTGTTCTTTTGGTAATTGAAGCAACAGGGAAATCCCTGTGATGTTTATTTTTTTCTGAATATTTCATTAAATGGATGGCATCTTAGTCCTTTTTTTTTTTACTTGAAACATTAATCTTCCTCTATATTATCCCATGTATGTCTTCCTTGTTTAAATATAATTAAGTTAATCAGTTGGTCAGAGGCTCTCCAGAGATGTGACTGTGAGAGGCAGAACCTGATTACTTCATGTGCTGATTTAAAAAAAAAAGAGTAATAAAGCAATCACAGCCAAGTGGAACATCTGTATTAGCCAGCAAGTCGGGGCTGACAGTGGTTTTACAACATCTGTCATGCAGGAAGCTCCACATGGGCAGTTCTGACTACTTCAGTCACCTCATATGCAAACATTTATTTGCTGTCCTTGAAATCCTGAGGTAGGATTGCAGAAATAATTACCATGTGCTTTGTAGGAAGTCAGAAGTGTTACTTCCATAAAATTCTTTATTTCCTTGGTCAGCAAATAAAGCTGCTGCAAAATCAGGAATTTGTTTTAATTGTGAAATATTTAGACTTTTGGAACATGCTCTATAATTTGGGGTTTTTTCCTATGTATTTCATTTTCACAGAGTGCAGTGACTTCTCCCCACCTGTAACTGTGATCCTGATGATCTTCTTGTGCCTTGAGGGTTTTCTGTTTCTCACTTTCACTGCAGTCATGTTTGGCACCCAAATCCACTCAATATGCAATGATGAAACGGTAAAAACCTCAACTTTTTTTGTATTCTGTAAAATTTATTTTGGGAAGATGTGATTAGATGTTATTATATTTGCATGAGGAGAGGCTATTATTTTGGAGAAAGCTGCAAAACTTCAATAGTTCGTCATTTTTATTTTCTACAGTTGGAAGGATTGGAGTAGTTTATTGGGGGTTGCTTTCCAAGAGGAGTTCTTGCACTTCTTGCTTTTCTGACATTTTGTAATTTGGTTTTAAATGACAGAGAATGCAAAGCTTCTGACTTCAGTTTTGACTTTGCATTCTCAACTGTCACAAGGTCCTGATGGGTGGAATGGGAAATGTCTGCTTTTCTCAGGTTTACACTGAAAATCACTGTCTTGTCCCAACCCTTCTCATCTCACTTTTATTCACTTTCTCAGAGGATAAAACATCATTTGGGCCTTTGGCTCCCTTGCCTTTAGATCTGCAGAGTTACATCTTGAGAGAATAATTGACTGGGAAAAATAAGGAGTTTGAACCCTGTGACTGTTCAGTATTTTCTCCTGTGAGGCTGTTTAAAAGTGTATTTCTGTACTGAGGAGTAAGTGCAAAACAATTGGTAAATATTGAGCCTTCATTAGTGGGAAGCACAGAAAATAACCATCAAAATAATGCATTTAGGAGAGTAATCCTGGCTCCAGTAACTGTGGAGCAGGAGCCTTACTGTCTGCTTTCATTCACTGAGTAAACAACTTGTAGGGTTGTTCCTGGGATTTTTATCTTTCAGCTCGAGGGGGAAAGAGGTAGAGGCAGATCAACCTTCTTGTGCATATTTTATGTTCTAAATCTCCTGCCCTGTATCCACAGGGCTAAAACAGTTTCTAATTTCTTCCCTAATAATTAAATAACAGCAAGAAACTAATCAGCTGAGAAACGGTACAATAAAACAATACAATAAAAAATGCAAACCCAGTTTTTATAGCCTCTGTTAGATTTAACTAAACTTTGGACTTAGCAGCGCATCCCTGCCTGTGTTTATTTACAGGAGATTGAAAGACTGAAGAGTGAAAAGCCAACGTGGGAGAGGAGACTGCGCTGGGAAGGGATGAAATCTGTTTTTGGGGGTCAACCCTCACTCCTGTGGATCAATCCTTTCGCAGGATTTCGGATCAGGCGACTTCTACTGCGAGGAAAGAAAGGAGGACCTGAGTTCTCTGTTTGAGTCGAAAGATGCTGGAACTTGCAAGAATCCGATATAATATTTATTTTGGGGCCAGAGAAGGCTGTCTACATATAATCTGTGACCAGGTGAAACTGATGTCAGACATTTGCTTGTAGCAAGCAGAGTTTTCTACGTTTATTGTCACAGACATCTCATTAATTCCGAGACAGGAGCTGGATCTGCCATGCTCTTAACAGCAGCATACCAGAGGAAAAGCACGTGGTCACACTCAAGAAGCCAAATGTTGTCATGCTACTGTAATTTATTTTCTCAGATTACTTCCCCATTTTTTTGTTAAACCCTTTTTATTTGGTAAATGTCTTGGGAATCACCTGTGTGTTTTTATACCAAGTGTAAGTCCTTGGGTGCAGTTGTCAATCGTAAGGAGGAGCATTCTGGTGAAAGTTGATCTCCGACGAGACGCAGCCTTCTCGATCCAGATTTCAGGGAATAGTGCTTCGTTTGGTTCTTAATTCTCTTTCAGCTTGTCCTGATCAACAGAGCTGCTTGTGTCCCACTTCAGGCACACATTCCTCATATGCAAGTGATCCCAAGGGCTCTGCCAGCACAGCAGAGTCACTGTCACACCCTGTCCCGTGTCTTCCCGGGCTCACTAAAGCGTGGCTCGTGTTTGGCAGTGTCCATCCCGTGTGGCATTTAGGGAAAGGCTAAACCTTCACTCAATAATTGTAACCTCTGGCTGGGGGCCAAATCCTGCCCTGGGGTGTGCATGTCCTGTTCAGCATGCGTGGATTGCAGAGGGATTGGAGTGTGGAGTGTGCAGGGGTGAGTGGGACAGTGTCCTGCTTTAATCGTGAAATATTAAAGCAGTGAAATATTGTGCTTTAATTGTGAAATATTAAAGCAGTCCTGCTGTGTGAGGTGACAGGGAATGTCCAAACTGCGGGGAATTCACTGCAAACACCTCCTAGGGTCTTGCTCTGCCCCTTTTTTACTGTACAGACTTTTCATGGAGGGAAAGCTGTTAATGACCCCTTAAAGACATCAGAGAAGGAGGCAATTCCCTCCTTTCTCAAGTACAACACAGCTTAAATGTAGAAACATCTGCCATAGAACGAGTTATTTTGGATTTAACTATTTCCAACCAAAACTACTTTGGAGAAATGAGAGCAATATAGATCTAGAACTGCTTAATGTGGGCCTGACAAACAACAGTAGTGCTAAAAAATGTCTATAAATCTGCAAATAACAAAATACAAAGCTGCAAGTAATAAAAATTCAGCTCAAAGTTGATTCTTTACAAATTACATTTAGACTATTTTTTGTATTATCGTTAACCTATAAATCACTTACAATAGAAAGGATAAAGCAGGAGTCTTGATGCATAGCTTGAAATCGTGCCTAGAAAGTAAATAGCTCCCTGTTTTGGGACTTGCCTTAAAATTGTCCTGTTCTTGCTTTTGCTCAGCCAGTGGCACTGGTGAGCTGTCCCACCTCGAGCAGTTCCACGCGCTGGAGAACCCTGCATTCCAGCCTTGGAGCACTGCAGGAGCTGTTCCCTTTCTCAGTGCCCTGCTTCTCCATCTCTTTGTGGCATCCTGGTCCCAGCTCCATCAGCTGCTGTTCCCTGGGGTGGCGGAAGTGACTGAGGGATCCTTTGCTTGTCTGTGGCCCTGTGAACAAAACTGTGCAATACTTTGGGATGTGTTCACTTTGCTTGGGGGGGGGTTGGTGGTGGTGTGGAATGCTGGAGACTTCCTAGCTGGAAATCCACTGGAATTGCGGAGATGAACAAAACTGAGGGGGAAGCTGGAAGTTCCACAGAATTCTGTGCATATTCACTTGCACACCTTAAAGATTTGGGGGGGGGAAAGGTGTCTGGCTTTGTCCTGAGGCTCTTACTGTGTATATTCAATGAGAAGATCAGAAAATATCACTCCAGGTGGTTGAACCCTGTGACTTGGCAAATGTGTGCGTGTGAAATCCGGTTTACTTTGGCTTTTCAAACCCTTATGTTGTAATTTTTTTTTTAATGTAAAAAAGAATAAACTAATGAATTGAAGTCTTAGTTGATTAAATTCTCTGTATGTTACTTTTTTTTCACATATATTTAGATTGATGCAGCTTCAGGGAAATGGTCTTGAATCCTTTGGCTTGTAATTGGTTTGTATTTCTATTAATTAACAGGTGATGCTTCTCCAAATTAAAGAAGCTCCTCTGCTTATTAAGAATTTTAAGCTACACTCTTTTAGCTCTTCTTGAGCATTTCTTTTGTTTCATCCTCTGGTGTAGCTGCTGATTTTGTTAGAGAGCCATGGAATGATTTACTTTGGAAGAGACCTTAAAGCTCATCTTATTCCCACCCTGTTGGTCCAAGGTGAGTGGGAAAACACTTCTGATTTGAAAACTTACCACAGAATTCCAGCCTTTGCACTTTCCAGTAATTCGTGATAAAAATAGTTCTGGACTCTCCAGTTTCTCTGGAAAATGCAAATATTATATTTTTTTTCCTCTGTTTCTGCAGCCTGGAGAGCAGCAGGTTGGTAATGTCCACCCGAACAAGGGTGAGGAGGGAAAAATGGCAGTGAAGGATGGAGAGACTCAAAGCTGTTTATTTCCCCTTTGCAATAATTCTAAAAAAATACTTGGAGATGCTTTTCTGGCTCTGTATCCGACTTTTTTACACTGCTGTTTCTATGGAGAAAGCAGCTCCAAATCCATGCACACAGACTGTGCCAGTGCTGCTGATATTTTGATATTTTTGCACAGGTTAATGGTTTTATTGTGTTTATGTGTATTTTAGGGAAGAGTTTGTTTATTCTCCAAAGGGAACAGACGTCCCTGCAGATGGATCCTGCCAATTTATCGCCTTTTTTATTTTCTTGTTTGGTTTCTAGTAGTGTCAATATTGTTCCAGGAATCCTTTCTGAAGGCTTGGACTTAGGGAGAATTCATTTATGGATTTCTTCATGCCTGTCCTGTGCAGAAATATTAAATTTCTACAGTTGTTCTGCTTCTTTCTGTTGGCACCAGGTCCATATATGAATGTATTTAATGCTGTTTGAGAAAGAAAGTGGCTTAAGGGGTTTTGAAATGAGGAATTGGGCTGTAAAATGATTCTGGGATCTGTTAATAACACTAAAATGGAAAGCAGAATTGGTTCTGTGTAATTTTATTTTTTCTTCTGAGCAGGATTACAGGTCAATTTAATGCACTTTGTGTTTTAATGTGGGCTGGTGAGTCTTCATTGACGAGATTGTTCATTTCTTATTTTGCTTCTTTCACTTAGTTGTGGGTTTTTTGAGTTCTGAATGCCTTAATTTTTTTTTTCCCTGCCTGTGTTCTAATAGCACATCTGCTGCTGTACTGTCATCCCCAACCAGAGCCCTGGAAATTATCCAGCAGCCATCAAAGTGAGCACAGGCTGAGCTTTTTAATAACAGAAGTGAAACTTTGCACGTCCAAAATACTTCTGCAATTTCTCTTTATATTATAGTGCAGCATAAAGTTAATATTAGATTCAATGTTAGATGCCAAATATTAGAATTGGCAAGGAAAGGGATAACTTGAGAGAAAAAAAATTAGATTTTCTTGCCTGAGGTGCCCCATTCTGATAAGCAGCTGCCACCTGACAAAGGAAATATTTTTAAATGATGGCTTTGAACTCCTTTTATTAACAAAATCATGATTCCAATAATTCAAATAGTCACTCCCAAGATGTGTTTGCATGAGAATATTGGTTTAATTTAGCGTGGGGTTTGACGGAGGCTGGAAAGATTCACAGCAAAACTTTCTCTTTTGGGCCTTTATACAGTAAATTATTGCTGCAAACCTTCACCAGACCACCTGAACACTTGGGGCTGAGTCTGATATCCTCTGGTGCCTGGACAACTTTATTTTCTTCTTAGTTTGTGACTTGCATCAGTATCCAGTGAAAACCAGGCTTTGCAGCCATAGGTGATTCTTTTTTATGAAAAATAGCTTATTTGTATTGGAGAAACCAGCAGAGAGCCTTGGAAACTCGGGTTTGAATTCAAGAAGAAAGGCAAACTGTCCATATGGAATACGAGAATATGGAATTTATTTCCCCCATAGATTTATTTTCTTACCATTAATGAGTATAAATGTACATTTAATGTCTGGAAGAGGAACGGAACGGAGGAGCTGGGAGCAAGGCTGGCTCAGAGCATTGCATCTGTCATGCAGCAGGAATGCCTGCAGTGGAGCCTGCTCTCCACATCGAGCTGTTTCAAATCAGTTATCAGCACCAAACGTCGGATCAAATTCATCACAGGCAGGAGAAAAATAAAACATCCTGATCCAGGTGAAATTCAAGCCGAAAATCAGATGCTTTTCAGATCTCTCTGCTGCTGTAGGACGGCAACGCTGAAATTCCCCTGCTGGTGGAAGTTCAGGTGCTCTTCCCACCTTCCCTTTCAGCAAATCGAGGATGCTATTCCCACCTTTCAGCTGCTGGGATTGTGTTTCCAGCGTGTTCTGCAGCTGAGCAGCTCCAGGTGCTTCCCAAAGCCCCTCGGTTTGGCCATGAACAGGGAGGGCTGGGCTGGGAACTTGTGCAGAGGTCACAACTAAGGATTCTCCATCGTGTCCCAGGGCTCAGGAGGGCCACTCCTGATCCCTCAGGAGCTCCCTGGTAGAGGCTGTTGTACAAATGAGCGTAGGTTTTGTGGAAATCTGATAATCTGCTTTTTTTAATGAGGTCTCATTCACTCCAATCAACTCTGTAGCACAACAGCTCTTTTGGAACACTTGAGGCTGTGTACTCATCACTGGGCTTATCTAACTTGTTGATTTAAGTTTTACATTAAGTGCTGAAGCACTTTGTTTTAAAAACAAACTTTTTTTAACGAGTGGCTCACAGTCCTGTCTTCATTTTCTTGGCTAATTTAGAGCCACATTGCAGACATTACAAAGAAATACAAAATGACAGAAAAACAAGATCTGTGTACAGGGAAAAGGTATTTTGGGGCATTTTTGTAATGAGTGTTGCTTCTTCCAAAAATGTCTGCAGTGAAAGTTTGCAGAAGATCCAAAGCAGGGATTGGGATAAATCCAATTTAAACCCCTTGATGTGGGGATTTACCAGACCAGCAGAGATCTTTGCTGCTGTCTTGTGTTAAATGTGCTCACAAAGTAGAGTCCATCAGCTGGCTCATAAATAGAGACTCCAGCTATTCTAGAAATTATGGAAATTTAACAAAATGTTGGCATTTCTGATCGTAAATAACAACTGACCAACGCTAAATGTTGGCTGCTCTATTGAAACAAAGCCCCTGTGGGCAGAAGAAGGCCTTGTAAGGTCATGACGACATTTTTCCTAAAGCTTGACAGGAGAAATGGGAGTGTAATTAATTAAATTTGTGATGGGAACAGAGCATTCCCTGCCAATTCAGGCCGTGCTGTGTGCATTGGATTACCAGGAGCTGTGCAAAGCACTGGGGTTGATGGAGGGAGCGACGGCACCGAGCAGTGATGACAAACACCCTGAAACTCCCTGCCCCGAAGAGCTGGCAGTCCTGGCCCTGCCCAGGAGGGCACAAACCCCAATCCTCGTGCCGTGGGGTGATGCTGACGGCGGGAATTCCGTGCTGAGGCTCCTCTGCAGGCTGCACCAGCATCACGGGCGGGAAAGGGTGGGAGCGACGGGTCCGGCTGCAGGCAGGGGACTGCTGTGCTTTGCCTCTGCAAAGAGAAAGGGCCTGGTTCACTTTCTGCACGCTTGCCACATTGTTCCCAGCTTCTCCTTCCTGCTCTCCCTATGAGATCTCCTGCTTGGGGATCACTGTGTGGGGCAGGAGCTGCGCCACGGCGCTGGTTCCTGCGCTACAGGCTAGTTTATAGTCTTCACTGCCTGTGCTGGCAGAAGGAGATGGAAGGGATGTCTTGGGAGATGCTGTGGGAGAGAAAAGAAACAGAATTAACGTGGACTGGGATGCTGTTCAGGGGGAATCAGTGAACCAGCCTACAAAGCAAGGAGCAGGATTCCTGTCTCATCCTTCCTTGCTGGTGTGTGAGGAGGCACAGACCTCCTGGATTCTGTCCATTCTGTATTTTGCACTTGGGAAATGTCCCCAGCTGCTTTTCAATCCTTCATCTCCGTGTCAGAGAGCTCAACCTGCAACCCCACAGCTCATTTACAGAGCCCAGCATTCCTCCAATCTCCTTTGCTGGGAAGGGGCTTAGAAATTAAATAAAAGCAACCTAAAATCCACGATGCAAACATTTCTATACCTGGGAAACAGCAAAATTCACTCCAGGAGGTGCGTGATTTTAACAGGCAGAGGGAGGGAGACTGAGTGCAAGACATTGTGATTGCACGCCAGTGGTTGTTAAATTACAATTCCTGTTCTATTTTGGTTTCTTAACAGCATGGGTCCTGCAAGGGAGAAATGCCTTAACCAACACCCCAGCACTGCCCAGGGTGCTTGAAGATGATTTTGTACTCAGGTCCTATTTTTTGGCAAAAACCACAGGGAACTCCTGCTACAAATAAACCATCAGTCCTCTTTTGTGGTGTTTCCCAGTGCTGGCACATCCATAGAAACACCCAATCTTGATTTCATGGGATTTTTTTTTTTTCAATCTTGTGATGTTTTAGTAACATATCAACTGCTCCCTGGATCATGCTACCATTAAAAATCCTAATTTCTCTTTGGAAGGGTGGGGAGGAGTCAGCCAGGGGGACTGAGAGCTCCCATTCCAGTGTAACACTTTAACTTCTATAAATAAACTTAACTTAACTGAAATTAAATTTATTTAAAGAAATGTAAAGAACCTAAATTAAATTTACTTAAATAAATCCGGTTTTTTTTCTGAACTGTGTCTCCTCCCCAGTCCCTTGGCTATGCTGACACTCATGATGTAACAATGGGCTGTGAATAAGGTAAAAATGGGCTGTAAATAATGTGAAAATGGGCTGTAAATAAGGTAGAAATGGGCTGTAAATAAAGTGAAAATGAGCACATACGGCCTGGGGCAGCGTGAATCACAGAGCTCATGTTGCTTTGCAGGACATGTCCTGGCAGAGGCTCCAGGTTGAGGTTGGAAGGTCCTGACTGGTACTGGAGATCAGCACTGGTTCCTGCAAGTGGAAGTGAGAACAGACATCATTCTTTGCATAGTTCCTGACAAGCCAGACGCTCTGGGCTGAATCTTTTTCATCCAGAGGATGTGGAAGACCTCTGGGGGTGAAGGTTAATGGCTCATCTTCACTTCCTTCCTCTGCTGCCCTCTTTGTTCTCAGCCTCTCACTGTCTAGGAACAGCCTCCTGGGATGGCTGGGGTTTCAGCTGATCTCCAGCTGTGCTGTTCTGGCTGAAGCTGTGTCCCCAGTGCTGCTCTTATCCCTGTTTCCCATAGAAAAGTTAGGAATTTTGCATGTTGCTGACAAAAACTGTGTTGTCTTCCTCAAACTGCCTCAGGTATGAGGCCCAAATCGAGTGCCACACCCCAGAGTGGATCCTGTGCTATAAATCTCAGCAGATTTTCAGAGCTCAGCTGGAAAGAAATAACTCTGGGGTTGGACTGCAGGGAGAAGGATCCTGGTTCAAGCTACAGTTCTTAAAATGGTTTTGCTTGGAAAGGATCTTAAAGCTCATCCCATTCCCCCCCTGCCATGGCAGGGACAATTTCCACTGTCCCAGGTTGCTCCAAACCCTGTCCAGCCTGGCCTTGGACACTGCCAGGGATCCAGGGGCAGCACAGCTTCTCTGGGCACCCTGTGCCAGGCCTCCCCACCCTCACAGGGCAGAATTTTTTCCCAATATCTCATCCAAACATACTTTCCTTCAGTTAAAACCACTTCCCCCTGCCCTCCCTACCACACCACAAGACCCAAAGCCCTCTAACAGCTTTAAACAACCCAGCTTTGCCATCCCTCCTCGGGAGATCTCCCTACCTCCCAGCAGCATCTCCTGCAGCAAACTGTCAATCCTGGCCACGCCAAAAAGCTTCACGAACTGCACTTGCTCGATCATCTGCCAGGTGATGCTCTGCAGGGGTGGCAGCAGCAGCAGGATGTCGCTGAACCGACCCCGCGAGTCGTACTGGCGGTCGTTGATGTAATCCTCCAGGTTCACCTGCACCTGGAAACGCATGTTCTTCACCTTGCCAGGCTCGCTCAGGCCTTTGCAGTCTGGGAGAGGGGGAAAAAAAGGAGTTAATGGCTGGCCTGTGTGAGGAAATGTTGCCCTGTCAGGAAATGTTCGCTGTGGAGGGAAAAGGATGAGGTGCCAGGGATGCTGTGACAGAGTGGCCAAGATCAGCTGAGAGATTGGGCTGCCATTGCTTCACATCTCACATGGAACTGGAAGCAGTGAGTATTGGAGGAGAAACAGCAATTTAGGAGACTTTGAAGTGAAACGCTAAGAAAATAGGAGCTTGGTTCACCTGGATATGTCTCCCTACTGCCATTAGCAAAGGGGAAAAATTTTAGAAGTGAAAACATTTATCCTTCCAAGAGAACAGCCTGGAATTTTCCCCTGAAACCTTTGAATCACAACAACCACCATGAAATGCATGCAGTTTCAGTGCCCGTGTGTTGTGATTGCACTCACTGCAGCATCAGGTTCTTGTCTTGCTCCCCTGGCTTTGACCTGTGCTAAATCCCTTTTTTCAAGGACCAATGGTCCAGCTTTGCTTAAGCAAATAAATGTGCCTCTGGGTCGGGTGAAATGCTGGGATTTACAGCTTTCCATTCCTGCCTCTGCTGTTATCTAAACCTGAGATTTCTGGATCAGTGCACCATTTCCTTCACTGTCTGCAAAGAATCCACAGGCACTACATTTTCGGGATCGTAGTGCCAAGAGATGAGATAAAGCGGTTAACAAATGACTGTATGTCAGCATGAAGCTCTGAGGACATTCCTGCTCGTTAGCGTGGATGAACTCCACTCCTCTGGAGCTTCACACTTCCTCCTTCCAGCTGAAACCTCAGCACCTCACTGTCACATCGATCTAAAGCTGCACAGAGACACTGATCAGCCGAGAAGGTAATTTGTCAAAATCAATTTGATGAAAGCACCCTCACTCTGTTCACAGCAGGCTTTGCTGAGCCAAAATTCATGATATTCCTAAAACTCCTGGATCTTGATTTTGAATCAGTGAATGCAGCAAAAACCCCCAATAGTTAATGGAAGAGACTTTGATTTCTCCATGCTAGAAGACAAAAGGGCATTGGGATTGTTCTCCCATCTCTCCTCAGAGCTCCAGGGAGATACACACTGGAACCCCCTGTGCTTCTGGAATGAGACACAGCAAAGCCTCCAGACAAGCTGTGTTTTGCCTCTGTGTTTCCCTGTTCCCCTCCCTGTGTGGATCAGCCCTGCCCTGGCTCGGTGCTGGTTTCCAGCAAGATCCATTAGCAGATCCCTGGTATTTCTGGGCACTCTGAGCAGCCCAGCTCTCTGTGGTTTTTGATGTGCTGTCTGATGGATGCTCCACCTCGCTGCTGCGTTGGCTCACTTCACTTCTACATAATTAATACAGGCAGATATGTCCTTAATGGGCATCTCCTGCATTTCAGACTGATGGGCTTTCCCAAAGCTGAGCTCCTCCAGGGTCTGCAGAGTCTTGCACATCAGCCTGGCTGGAGTTTATACTCGCTAAAGAGTAAAATACTCAGGAATAACTCACTTCTAACTTAAAACTGCACGACTGAGCATTGCTTATTACAGGGTAGGCAGGGGAAATGCAGAGCTGTTTCCAGGGAGTTTTCCTGGTTATTGGAGAGCCCCCTGCTCCGTGGAATCTCACCTGGGTCAAAGAAGATGATGGCTTTCAGGCAGGCATACTCATTGTCATCGATCTGGATGTCCCTCAAGGGCTTCACCAACTCATCCAAGATTCTGGTGGCCACACGAGAGATTTCCAGTTCTGGGCAGTGCATGGGGATGATGAAATCATTCCCTAGGAGCACAAGAGCAATTCCCCATCAGATTTTAGCTCTAGCTCTGGTCTCATCCCCCCAAGGAGTGTTCCCTGATAGCCCCAGTGCCACTTGCAGCAGATTTCCAGTCTGCAGCTTTATCATCTGATCCATGAGCAAAAGCAAGCCTGGATCTCATTTCCTGGTCCTTAATTATCTCATTTGCACGTCAGAGCACCCACACTGTGCACACAGCCTGCTCCACGTTCTGCTCTGCTTTGCCCTCTGTTACATCGAGCATCTGTTTGTAAGCAGTGTCGCAGCTTTATTTTTGGTGTGTTTTCTTTTCTTAAATAAAGTTATCCCTCTCTCTTTTCTTCCATGTGAGACCTTCAGGGTCAGTATTCTCGTTTTTCCAAGAACAATCCCACCAGGGGTGACAGAGAGCTACACGAAAAGGAAACACCTATTTGCACTGCAATTTTTAATTGACATTTCTGCTAAGTTTTTAAGTATCCATACCCAAATACCTCATTGCTTGTGCCTTGGCAATTTCAGGCACAAAAACAAGGCCACCAATTTGAGATGCCATTTAAATACTGGGAGTTTCTCATCCACCATTTCAAAGCAGTGAGGGAGCAGTTTTAAAAATCCCAAATAATTTAATTGCTCCTTTTTGCTCTCCTCTCAAGCACCAAATCTCCACCCAGACGTGCAGCCCATGCCCAGGAGTGCAGAGGGGGTTCAGGGAGGCAGAATGCCTGGGAATGACTTGGGAGGGGTGAATTAAAACAGCAGGAGTGTGTTTGACTGCTTTACCTAATAGCAGAAAATCAGTGTATGGTATGGACCTCTTGGCCACCCCGAGGAGCAGATGTTCCCCTGCGTGGGCTCTGAGCAAGGCAACCTGGAGGTGGCACAGGGGAAAGAAAGAAGGTTATATTCCAAAAGCAGAGGATGCTGAGCTGTTGCTGTTTAATTAAGCCAAATTTGGCGCTTGCTTAGATCTGGCAGATCTACAGATAAAGTTCTGCTAAGGGGTTGGAAAATATATGTTCACTTTGAGAAGTGCTACATTCATGGCAAACTAATTAAGAAGCTGTTTTTAACTAAAAGAGCAAAGAGGGGCTTGAGCAATCCTAGTTCTTAGGAAATAAACAGATTCTATATTCAACTATTAGGTACCACTAGAAGCAAAATCAGCCTTTTTTTGACTGGATATTTTGCAGGCTGGAGCAACCAACTCCATATTTTGAGGGGCTTTGGCTACTGTAGTTATCTTTAATTGGTCCCTTGGCCTTCATTACTCTTATCTGCTGTTAATTTCTTGCTCTGCTCAGGGCGATCTGTGTGTTAACTCCAGATTCTCCTGCTGAAAGGTCCAGCTGGGAATTCTTTCCAAAGGTTTTTAGGGAATCTGCATTTTCACCTGGTCGTCGAGGGGGAGCTCACAGAACGCTGGGATGTATTTTGCCCATTCCACCAGCACCAGGAGCTGCTGTTTCATGGATTCACACACGTCATTGATGGTGGCAACCTTCTTCATGGCAATGTCTGCGCTGTGCACGGGGCTCAGGGATAAATACTGAAAGAGAAACCACCCAGATGTGCTTTAGCCTCCTCCACGGCAAAAATCCATCCCATCAGGGCCTTGCTGAGGCATTCCCGTCGTGGCTGGACAATGCTGTGCTCGACACACAGCCCACGAGCAGCTTCCACGAGGTGGTGCTCAGTCCCAACACACACCCAGCCCTCCTCCGCCTCCTTCCCCGCTCTCCAGCCTGGCTCGGGACAAAATTCACATTCCCATTCCAAGCACGAGCCAGCAGCACTGTGCCTCAGCTCCCCATCAGTCACTTCAGCCAGCCAAATGCAGGAAATGCACGCAGCCTTTTTCCTCCAGGGACACAGAACACCCTGTTTGGTGGCTGAGGGGCTGTGTGGCAGGGAGAGGGTTAAAAAACCCATCATTTTTGGAAAGGAAGTGGACTCACTGCTGCATGTAATGTGCAACATCTGGAGTGTATGTTTCAGTGGAGAAAGGGTATTTGCATAAGAATTAAAGGGACACTCAGGATGAAATGTATGGTGGAGCATGAAATAAAAAAGCAATCAGCATCAGCTGAAGCCCACTGGATTTATTCACATTATTTTCCTGCCCTGAAATTGTTATTCTGATAAAGAAGTTACGAGGAAAGATACAATCAACCATGACTGGAACATTTTGTTTGGAGCTGGACGGAGAGAGCACCAAGGAAGCATAGAACTCTCTGTGAACACAGTGAGTTTTAAGGGGTGTAGCCACAATTTAGGCTGTAGGAATAGGGGACCTGCAACATCCCTCAGCCCTTGGAATTTCAGTTTTTTGTCTCACACCAAAGGCTGCTCCCTGCAGGATGTGTTGCCTTGATAATGGATTTTTCCTGTCTGCTGTCAGACAGTTTGCATTTTCTCCCCTGTGGGTTCATGCAGGAGCCATCCGAGGGCAGAGAAAACATTGGTTTGGCAGGCTGGAATTGCTGAGGGTCACAGACCCGTTTGGAAGGTGTCCCCTCGTGTCCTACCTGCTGTGCCATGGCCTCAGCCTGGGTGAGCACATTGATGGAGAGAGAGCCATTGTCCTCGTAGCTGCTCCTGCGGATGCTGATCCTGTCACGCTCGTTCTGGACTGCTGAAACGAGAGAGAGAAGTGCTTGTGGCAGGGAGAAACTCCCAGTGGGAAACTCCCAGTGGTGCTGGCAGTAAGAAACTCCCCCCAGCCTGCTGCTGCTCCCTGTGGTCCAAAACCAGGAGTGGATGATGCTTTGCTCCTGCAGTCTTGTTGGATGTTGGAATTAACATCTCTGGGGAGGGAAAAAGCCACTTCAGGGGGAGAGGACCGAGCACAAGAGGGAGATGAGGCCATTTGGAAGTGGGATGTTGGGTGGTCCCACTGAGTCTGGTGCAGCACAGGGGGAATTTAGGGATTTGGTGTCATCTCTTTCCACGTGGAAAGCCACGCTGCTGGAGGCCTGGCCTTTGGTTCCCTTTCTGAAGATTACTCTGCTCAGCTCCTGATACTGCAGGATGCCCCTGGGGCTGCAGCCCAGCTCATGGCAGGGCTGGAAAACCACCCCAGATCCCACCTCAGAGCAGCCCCAAGTGTCCCCTTGGCACCACAGTGGTGATTCCAGGGGACATCACTGCTCAGGGAAAAATCACTAAGGAAGCTTAAATTCACTGGTTCCCCCTTAAAACCCTTCCCTCAGCCCTGCCCATCAAGCTGTGATTTCAGTGAGTCTGAAAGCCCAGCAGTGGTAGCTGAGGAGAACACCAAGCCAGGGTTTGTCACCAGCCCTGTGCAAATCCCTGCGCAAATCCCTGCACAACCACAGCCAGCATCCTGAACGGGTGATAACAGCAACACCACACACCTCAGACACACTGCAGGGACCACAGCAGAGTGAAGATCAGCCCAGGCTCTTTGCTGGCAGAAAACTCTGGACATGCCATGGTGAATTGGGAAAAAAGCAGTGATTTTTGAGGCCCATTGCACCCTTTAAACCATCCTTTTCCCTGGAGCAAGAGCCACATCCAGCCCTGTGCTTCATCAGCCCTGCACAGGGAACAGAAAGGATGGATTGCACTTCTGCTTATTTTTGCAGCACAGTCTCCAGGAGCTGACTCGCCTCCACTGCAGCCATCGAGTGAAACAGCAGCAGAGAAAAATAAGAATTTAGACTTAATCCAAGCTGTTTTCAGTGTAGGTTTCTCCCCCAAGCCCTCTTGCCTCTGTCCAGCAGCTCTGGGCTGGGGGAAGGAGGCTGAACACAGTCAGTGTTTTCCTGGCAGCTCCCAGATCTTGGCTACAAACAGCTTGGAAAGGAACTCGTCAGGTCCTTAAAGCAGAGGGAGCAGGAAGATTTAGCATGTGGTGATAGTGCAACACATCCCTCCTCCTCCATCCAGCAATCCCAGACTCCCTTCCTTTTGTTTAGGAGGAATGACTTGAACAGAGCTGCCAAAGCTCAGCTCACTCTGTGCTTTAACCCCTTGGGTGTAAAACAGTGTGGATTTGTCTCAAAAGTGGCCACTGGAGAAGATTTTTCCAGCAATATATTTTTTTTTTCTGCAGGATCAGCAAAGTTATTTTGCCATCCTTCCTTTGAGGCTTTGCCTCTCTGTTGGGTATTGTTTTAGAGCATCACTTTTTGCACAGGACTCATTCCTGGGAATCCACACAAAGGAAAAATGTGGGCATTGCTTTGCACAACTTGAGGGAAGGTGGGTTTGTTCTGCTAGCTCATGTGCAAAGCACTGCTCTGTTTTCCCAACCGGCCTCTGATGAGAGGCCAACAAAGTGAAAGGGCAGAAAACAAGCAACAGTGACAGAAATCAATGCCACCCCTTATCGACAGGAGCTCAGTGTTTATTTTCCAAGATCTGGGGCTCAGCCTTGCTGTCCGTGAGGATCAGTTTGTGGGGATCTGACTTTGTACCTCAGAGCCAGCCTTGCCTGCCAGCTGGGTGCATCCATTTCTGAACAGTGCAACACACAAACTTACTCCTGGAGCATTTTCAGGCTGTGGACACTACAGAGAGGCAATTAGTCATCAATTTGGAGAAAAAAAAAACAACCACAGCCCTTGGGAAGCTCTGCTAACCCACCTTAGACAGCAGCATGAGTTGCTTTATGCACGAGGAGGGGTCAGCCAGGGACCCCCAGCCTGAAGGTGAAGGTGGTTATAGGAACATAACCATAATTCTGACCCTTCAGGGGTTTTATAATACCATAAAGGTGAGTGGCAGCATCCAGCACTCGGGAGAAACAAGCCTAACCCAATCTGTGTCATCACTGATTATTCTGGAAAATCTCCATCCAAGCTTTTATACCTGGATTTATCCCAGGTGCTCACAGCGTGGGGTTTTTTGATCACATGAAAACGTGCAAGTTTTCCCTTTCCAACCAAGTTACACCCCTGATTTTATGTAAATCCTGCAGTCCCAGGCAGACCTGGTCCCCACGACAGACTCCTTTAAGAAACCTCAGCTTGTTTTTCCCCCAGAATGTTTTTATGGCACATATTTCAGTGCTTCCCTCATGCTCTGATAAGCTCAATATTCCAGTGTAAGTGGATGGTACAGCCCGACTTTCTCAAGGTGATTGAGGTGTTATTGCTGGAAGTACCCAAGATGTGGTGGAATTAGACACAAAAGGGAGTTAATGTTTCACCTGCCACAAAAATTAATCTATTACTGTGCAGTGATTATATTGCTGTATTTATTGTGTTTGGAAAAGGGAAGGGACAGGTGACTCCTGGCGAGGCAGTGGGAGTGCTGGAGGGACGTGCTGGGCTCAGGTGGGATCTTGGTTTTGCTGTCGAGTAAAACTCAACAAAGCTGCAGGAAGGACTAAAATCCCAGTGCTGGAGGCCAGAGTTGGAAATGGCACAGACAGAAGGAGAAGGGAGGTCCCTGAATGGTGCACTCAGCCCTGCTCACAGTGTTTCTGTCTTCACTGACAGATTTACTCCTCCTGCTGCCTGATTAATTTATATCCACAAATAATCTCTTCTCCCTGAGCTACCTCGGATTTTGTAGGTGTGCTGTGTTTTATTCACAAATAAATCTCTGTGGTACATGTACATTTAATTCTTTCATGGGCTTTTGGGCTGATTTATGACTATTGAAGGAAGAGAAGAGCCTTTATCTTTTCCATCCTTCTTTGCAATAAACTGCAGTCCCAGCATTCTGAAAGCTGGCAAAAAAAAAGATGTGCAAACAAAGGTATGAAAGAAGATAGAAGTCCTGTGAAATGCTAATAAAACTGTCCTATAAACCTGTCCAATTGCACAATAATAACTAAGAAAAAGCCTCAAACCCTCCCACTGTATTGCAGCAGTAAGTGACACAACAATTTTAACTTCTGCATAAAACTAAACAAGTTCATGCACATTCATAAATTACTTTGAAGGGGATGAGAGGTTAAATATTAACCTTTTTTTTTTTTTTTTTTCCACCAGCAAACTGAATCCTGACAGTGCAGTGCTGGAATTTCAAAAAGCTTCCAGGTTTTCAGGCACTCAGCTCCCTGTGAGGAGATGACCTGGCTCACTTGAGAAATCACACCCTGCTGATCTATTCGAGGTTAAACATGATCTCAGGGAGATGCTAAAAATAGCCTCCTGCTGTTTTCTTTGGGTGTTTGAGTACCTGGTGTTCTCCTCAGCCACTGATGCTGCAGTGACCAAAAACCTGTCAGGTAGCATTGTGCAAGACAATAGAAATCGAACCTTAAGTGCAAAGAGAGAAATTCAGGCAGAGCAGCCAGAAAATCCCCAAAACAGCCAGACCACCCTCCGGCCCAATGCCTTAGGCACAAAGCAAGAATAAAGAGTGAATCTCCCGTAAAAATCTTAAATCCTAATCGTGGAGGTGTTTCAGGAGATGAGAGTTTTGTGTTCAAGCAAGCTTTTCCCTCTCCCCTCATCCTAAGTTTAATGGTTGTTATTAAAGTGAATTATTTATTTTGAAATGCACCTGGGATGGGAGTGATTCTGAACGAGCTGTTTGCTAGGAAATCTGGGAACAGGACTTTCCACGAGGCTCCAGTTTTGTCCCTTCCCTGCTCTCCTTAGTGCCATTGGAACCTGGATCCCAACCCGATGCACAAGCTGGAAGGTGTGGGACAGCCTTGGTCCTTTCTGAATGTGGGATCAGATCCAATCTGTACAAACAAGGCAATCTAAAGATCCTGCTGATCATTTTCTCAGCCATTCCCTGGGGTTCCTGTTCGGTGCCCCACCACCCTCAAGGGGAAGAACCTTTTCCTAATCGCCAACCTAAACCTCTCTGACACAGTTTAAAGCTGCTCAGGTGTTTGCATCACACAGCCTTTTCTTTAGGGAGAAATTTCCCTTTTACCAGGCTACACAGTTCCTTGTCCTTCCTTAGCCTCCAGTATTGTTTCCAAAAGGGAAGGAAAAAAAAGGAAAAGAAAGATCCAAATGTGTCGCATCACGTCTTACAACACAGGAAGATTGGATAAATGAGATCCCTCTGGATCCAAAATTCCCGTTTATCAGTGAGTTTTGCCAGGGAACAGCAAGTTCTCCAGGGCTGAGCACACAGACACCGAGCACTGGGTCAGTGGGGCACCTGCGAGGGTGGCACAGCCCTGCTGTCCCCACCCCAGGAGGATTGTCACAGCCAGCCTGGGAAAAGGATCGTTTCCAGCTTCTTCCCCTCCGCTGTGGATAAACAATGCTATTGCCACACCCTGGAAACTCTGATTGCTGCTCTAAGGGTTGGCCCAAAAGGAATGCGCCAGGGACAGAGTCGTGCCCGTGCTGGGACACAGAGCATGGATGTCACCGCTGTCACCTCCCAGCTTGAATTCCTGCACGCTCCAAAAGATTTTGTACAAATATTTGTGCACTCCAATAGCGCCCTATCCAAGACATGGCTTCTCCCTTCCCCTGATGCTTCGCAATACTGTTTAATATTAATCTAGAACCACCCAAAAGCAAATAGCTGTGTTCTCTCTGTGCACACAATTGTGCAAGAAATTTTCTTTCCCAGTCCTGCACATGTGCTCGGGGTAGAGCTCTGGTCAGCTAGGCTAATTTCTGCACGGCAGTTGCTCAAGGTGCTTGAAAATCATTCTTGCCAAACGCAGGAGCATTTTCTGAGCACACAACTCGACTGCACTCATAAAAGAGCTTCAAGGAATGTGACGATGTGGAACTTGAAATGAGTCATCTTCCATCGAGCTGCACTCAGTGATGGAGGCACGAGCCAAGGTTTTATAACTTTTACCATAAAAACCAATAAAAATCATGCTTCAGCTCAAAGAATAGATCTGATAACCAGATTTCAGCCTTTCCAAGCAGTGCAGTTTGCTGCATGGGCAATTGGCTTCATCGCCATCTAGAACTGACCAGATCAGCTTCAATTTGGTCTTTATTAATCTGAGCTCTATTTATTTTTCCATCTGCTGCATTTACTCCATTTCTCCTAAATTAAACCAGCCGGCATTTTTGCCTCATCCATGACTTATGCCAGATTTCAAGACATCCTTCTTCTCCAGGAAAACATATGTTCAGAACATCGGAAAAATCATTTCATCACCGTTAAAATCTTATGAATTACCAGAAATTGATGGCAAATTTCCCCTTGGTTTCAGTGGGGCCACGATTTCACCCCTTGGGTGAACTTAGTGGCATGGAAAGAAACTTTCCAGCTCCTTTCTGCTTCCCTCATCTTTCAGCTGACAGTGGGTTGGGAAACAGCAGGGTGAGGAGTGTTGAAATCATCACCCAGCTGCCTGCACCTTGGGTGGGTTTGGCCTCAGTTTATCCAGTGGAGAAGGACAATCACAGTAAAACAGGATCATCCATGCTCTCCCAGTGTGCAGAAGTGGATCAGCAGAGATGAGAAATGCTGTGATAGATCCCAGATTTCCCAGGGAAGCTGGATGTAGGCTCACATCCAGAAGGTTAACAGAAATGGGTTTTCTCTCGCTGAGCATTAGGCACTATAACAGTATTTCATTTAGAAAGAACTCATCCTGATGGTCGTTGGTACCCAAACCTACAACTCGCCACCTCCCTCTTAAATCAGCCAATGGGAAATGCTACAAAAGGTGTCAGCTAATGTGGGATTGGCCCTTCAGTGCTGGTGCTGCTGGTGGCTCCATGGTCACATTATTACCAGCAGCACCACCGAAGGGCTTGGCTGTGACTCATGTCCCCTCTTGGGGTACATAAGTCACCTGTGGGAGACACGTGAGTCACCTCTCTGCAGGAGCACTGCCCCGTGCCACGGAGGAGAGGCTCCTGCTCCTCAAGGCACCGTGCTCAGGCTGGACCTTGCCCTCACACACAGCTACGTGAGCATCAGCTGAGCCAACCTCTCCACCTGAAATAGCCAACTGATGGCTTTTATGACATTGAGGGTGGCAGGTCCTTCCTGAGATTGGCACAGGTGGGATTAGGAGTCACACCAGAGGGTATGGAGAGAGGGATTGCTGCTGTAAAGCACCTAGGATGCCCATCCCTTTCCCAATACTAAAATACCCTAAAAAGACCAGCCTCACAGGATGGGTGAATACTGTCACCTTCCTGTCATTGAAATTGAGATAAAATGGCAAATGGGGCTCTCAGCTGCAACAAAATCTTTCTCTGTGACACACAAGAACCATCTTTCCAACCTGCACTGCTGCTGCTCCCCACCATGCTCTGCATGCAGGGCCTGAGAGAGCAGCAGGCAGGTTTGAAATGTCTTTTTGCACCCACCTTCTTTCTTCATGCCAGCTCTGAAGCACTTCTTCAGCCTGCAGTACCTGCACTGGTTCCTCTTGTCTTTGTCGATCACACACTGTCGGTTGAACCTGGGAGGAGATGGGAAATAGAGCATGGAGCAACCAGCCTGGCATCTGTGACCCCCTCACTGTGAGCAGCCCCAAACGCACCCCAAATGCAGCCCCAGACCTCCCTGAGCTCCACACTGCATGATCCTAGAGAAGAGCCAGAGGTTCACAAGGAATGGATTGAATCCACATTGATTTGGCCTGGATCCTCCTGCTCCTGCCAGCCAGGAGTGCCGCGGCTTCAGACCTCCCACCCTGCAGGGTCCAGGATGGTTTTGGCTGTGAAAGCCCAACCAGGACTCCAGTTGTGCTCTGGAAGGAGCTCCATCTCCCACTTCCAGACTATTTGGGTGTTCGGTGTCGGGGTTTGTCTGATTTCACTCGTTAACGATTCTACGGTTTGCGTAGAATAAACCGCATTGTGGGCTGCAAGCCCTTTGGGTCTGCAGCCTTGTTCCGAGGCACGTGGCCTCCTAATTCCTCCTCATTTCCGTGGGGATTTAGGAAGCCCTGTGCTGTTCCAGGGTGGCCCAGGCAGGTTTGGCAGCTCTCCCATGGTGGGTGAAACAATGGAAGGGGAATCTTCCATGCTGAGAGGAGATGACGTGGGTTGCTCCGGGACCATCAGGCTGTAAAAGCTGAGGCACTTTCCCAGACTGGTAAAAAGCCAAAGGTATGAAGGCACAAAGACTTTCAGAGGAATTCACGTCTGTGATAAGCAGAGCTCCAAGCTGGGCTGAGCTCACCAAATAAGGGCTTGCAGACAGGCTTGGCTTCCATGCTCTGGATCTTCCCTGAGCTGCCAAGCTTCCCTGACAGAGATTCACGGATTCCTGGGGAGAGGCAGCAGCTCTGCTCCCAGGAGACCAACAGCTGAAATGTCAGAGAAACCAGTAGTGGTTGTCATCTCCTCCTGCAGGAATCCCACAGTTCATGGGGTGGGCACTGTGTGGGTGGACACTGCTGTCACCTCAGGTGTCTTTCGTGGCTGGTGTGTCCTGGAGTGAAAATGACACCAGGAACATTTGGAACAAATAGGGTGACTTGCACTGGAAAAATCCAGAATGTGCTTAGAGGAGGAAGAGCTTTGGAACAGAAAGAAAACCTCCAGGTTTTAATTAGGGATGAAGGGCTTGAGTGCATTCAGGTTTGGGATTTCTTTCCACTTTCTCCTGTGCTAAAATAAACATCATTTTTTTTCTAAGGTCAATCAAGATAGCAGCTTTATAATTTATAGCCTCCTCCTGGCAAAAAAACTCTCTCAAGTGTATACCTGTGTGCCAAAGTGGATGTGAATCATCTCTGGTCCACACTTATTTCTCAGAATGTTCATAAAATCATCACTGATAAGTCAGTGTACATAGTTTATTGTATTTCAAAACAAAAATGGAGAAGCTGTGAGAGGGGGTGTGAAGGCTTTGGAGGTGACAGATTCTTGGATGCTTGTGGGTTTTTACCAGGAAAAGCAAGAAATATGAAATCTCTGGAGCTTTGGTCCTTTGCCACCTTGGCTTTCCCTTGCTGGGCTGTGACGAGGTCATGGTGTCACTCCACACTCAGAGTCTGTATTTATGTATTTTACACACCAGTCAAACCTCAGGTTTTAGGTTAGGCTCGAGGCTCTCAAAGGTCTTTTCCAACCCAGTTAATTCTGTGATTCTCTGATTCTCAGGTCTGCTAGTTTCCCTTGATTTACACCATGGGGAAAACAGTGACAGTGAATTCACTCAATGCATCGCTTGGTGCCACAAAAAGTCTCAGGATCCGAGACAAGATAAAACTGAGTTTAGAGACATAGGACTGAGTTTACTCCTTGTAAACCAAGCTGCAATCCTCCTGTTGGCCTCCACGGCAGGACAACTTGACCTTTGGGATCAGAGCCCCTGATCCCCACCCCAAATCATTTCCCACATCCATAAACTGCATTTATCACCTGCAGAAATTCCCGTACCTGCAGGAATAGACGTGGTTCTTGCGGACACTCCTCCTGAAGAAGCCTTTGCAGCCATCACAGCTGGAGGCCCCGTAGTGCTTGCCAGTGGCTCTGTCCCCACAGATGGAGCACAGGGAGCTGACACCGTTGGGGAGCAGGTTGGGGTTTGCTGACTCGGCCGCGATGGATTCTGCGGGCAAAAAATGGGGATAATTAGACCTCCCTGTGATGGAAACCTCTGGATTTATGGTTGTGCTCTTCCCAAGCTCAGCTCCTTGGCTTCTGGGATTGGTGTTTTTCTTCACTTCAGTGATCAGAGAGATTTCAAGCTGCATAACCCAAACTGCTCCAGAGAATTTATCAATTATCACTGCTTTCCTGGGTAGATATAAATAAACCTCACCTGGATGTGAGTTTTACATTTTTGAGGGATGGGGAGCCACCTCCTCAATGAGACACCTGAAAAACTCCTGGTTCAAAGCTGGTGTCCGCAGAAGACAATGTGAAAAAAAAAAAAAACAACTTGAATAAATAGAAAGCAGAGAAGAAACAGCAGAGGCAAAAAGGATGAAGTAGTTCATCCTTTGTTTCACCTCATGACAGAGGTGTTGAAGATAAAATGTTGTTCTTGAGAGTTTTTCTGCAGCAGCAAGGAAGAGACAGGGTGCCCTTTGGTTCTAAGTCTGCTCCCTGCTCTGAAACTCCCTCTGAAGAGGCTCATTGCTTTCCACCAGAAAGCAACAGAGGTGTGCAGGAGGATCAACCTTCTAAATTAGGCACCTACAGTTAGGTCATATGAATGCCCTCTGTCATGTCCTCCGTTTGCAGGCACTCATTTGGGGCAGGAATAGCTCTGCCCCTGCCTGCCCTGTGTGTACACAGAGCTGAGAACTCCCCTTGGAATCTCTCCCTCAGCCTTCAACACTGGAATTGCTGCCCTCCTCATCCTCTTAATTTGAGACACAGCTCGGGGAAGGAAAAACAGGAGATTCTTGCAAAGAGGCAGCTGATGATGTTTGTATCTCTCCACCTGTTTGCAGAACCTGAGCTGGGCACTCACTGCAGGGAGGTTTTTTGAATTTATTAAATTATCCAGAGGAGCCCAAATTGTGCTCCAGTGACCTCGGAAATCCCTGGGACAGAACACATCCTGATGGATCTGTGGCATGAGACATCCTCACAGCAGAGAAGGGGAAAGCTCAGCTTAGTATTTCCTAGAGAAAGCCACTCAGAGGGGAGGAATTGTCGTCTGATCTGCTTAGAGAGAGTTTCCTAATCCACAATGCATAAAAATAGCTCTGGGTAATCCACACACAAAATGTACATATACAGAGAGAGCAAGAGGAGGTTATTTCTGTGTGTGAATACACACTGAAAATTTATAGTGAAAATATTTGCTATGCAAGGAAAATTGTAATCAATGCCCCCCCCCTCCAAAAAAAAAAAAAAAAAAACAAAACAAACCAATAAACCTTTCATTTTTTAAAAAATGGAGTTTCTCAGTTAAGGCTGAGACTAAGACATTTTTAGCTAAGACTTCACTAATGCAAAGTTCAGACTTCCTGTCACCCCCTAGAATAACCCTTTTGGTCCATATTCACTTTCTGGTGTATGGATGAGTAAATAAGTGGGTTATAGCAAGATGGAAACAACACGGCAAGAAAGAATGACAGCATCAAAATCATTCTTAGGTCATAATGACAGGAATTGAGATTTGCCTCTTCCCAAAAATCTGTGTAAGATGCTCCCACCTCTGACATTTGCCAGGAAGTGACTCTTGGGTCCTTTGGGAGCATTGTCTATGTCAGAGGTGTTTAATGATAATTTAGGTTGATTTTTAGGTTTGGTTTTTTTTTTTTTTTGCAATGACTCTTGATTTTATTTTACTTAATAACTCAGTATTAAATGAACTGTACAGATATTCCTTGGAGGATCACTGTACTGTTAAACATTTGGGCATCTGTTGATCTATTTTTTTAAGGAGAATATGACCATAAACTAATGAGCTGAGTGTGCTGGATTCCATTTAAAAAACTGTACAACCAAAATAAA
Source organism: Grantiella picta (assembly GCA_013397955.1). NCBI lineage: Eukaryota > Metazoa > Chordata > Aves > Passeriformes > Meliphagidae > Grantiella > Grantiella picta. The sequence goes on from VZRM01002573.1 coordinate 2,998,898, forward strand.
GATAAGGTGGCCAATTTCCTCTTCACTCCACTCATGCTTTCTCTAGAATTCAGAGGAATCAAGCCAAGGTCAAACAGTTTAGCTTCATCCTTCAGCTAGATCCAGACTGCAAAATATTCTTGATGCTGGAAAGTATTTACTCACCAGTAAAGACTTTTTTTTTTCCTTCATGTGAATAGGATGTGAGAATCTGCTTGCTGATAAAAGGAAGGAATTAATAACCTGGCCTTAAACCAGGTTTTACTGGAAGAGGAACCATCAGCCCCATGTGTGTGAGGGACCATGGAAATCAGCAAACCAAATTTTGCCCTCACTTGTCTCCATGGAAGCACAGAGCCCCAGTGGGTTGGGTGGCTCTGGGTTAGGGTAGCTCCACAGCTGGAAAGTTCAAACCCCGCGAGGGAGCCACGCGTCCTTTTCAGCTGAATTGGCTGAATGCGAACAAAAATTTAAAAATTAAAGATAAAAGGAAAGCCCTAGGACAGAATGCATGGTAATTACAATGATAAATTTTAATTACAGAATCCTGTCGCCAGCTAATGATGGGTTCCAAATGAGAATCAGCTCAGAGAAGAGCAAAGCACAGCTGATACCACAGGCACTGTCAATACAGCTTTCAAACGCAGTCAGTGTTTGGGGTTTTCCTGGACTGATCACTGCGATGAAAGGCAGAGCAAAGCCAGAACCCCTGGCAGCACAGTCCCCTGCCTGTGAAATCTGCCTCAGATGCTCCATCCCTGCCTGACACAAGGAACACTTCCTAAGCCTGCCGTGGTGCCTCTGAAATTTCCCCTGCAGAGATGCACTTGATTTTGCTCTCCAGGAAGAGACCACAACTCGTCCTGACTTTGTGTTGCTCCCAGGCTGAGCTGAGGCTCTGCTCGTCCCACACTCCTCACCAGGGTCATCCCCAAGGTTCACTAGCAGAAAAAATCTGGTTTTGACCATTTTCTGTGAGTTATATATAATCAGACTGGGAGCTACCTAATGCTGAGAGGAGCATCCCAGTGGCTTGGCCAGCTTTGGGGTCAGCCAAGCTCAAATCTGAAATGCACACAGATTTTTGGTACCTCCTGCCTCAGTGTGTAAATCATTGCCTAACCAGGGCTGAAATGGCAATGCCAGTTTTCCAGTGATAAGAAATGACACTGAGGATGTTCTCATCCTACCTGACCACAGCACTGCTTTCCCTTTCAATTGCATCACTACAGCTCCTCTGGATGCACATTGTGAAAGGGAACTTCTTGCAATACTTTCCAGAGTGGCTCTCATCTGCTTGGAAACCCAAATTTTGGTGCTCATAATTTGCTGTGACCAACTCCCCAAATTACATGTGCTGGGCTAGAATGGGAAGAGATCCCAAGTGTGGGTTTAGGGTTTGCACACACACAGCCCAACTCGGTGCCAACGCCAGAATTGCAAAATCTGCACACACAAGTAGGGCAGGAGGGGGATAAACCCTGGCCACGTGCAGGTCAGCCTCTTTCTTCATCAGCTTTCAGCAAATAGAGGGGGTTTGGAGGTATAAAACATAGCTGGGATTCAGTGATCCCAAATCCTACAGGAATGATGATCAAGGGGGCAGCCAGAGAGGCCAGGGACAGGTGCAGGGCGAGGGATGGAATATGGCTTGTAGGGCCAGCCAAGAAAAAGGAAACAAATTTGGACAGAATGGGAAAATTTCTGCTGTTTCAACACATATTTCGTAAAGGAAAGACAGAATTATCAGAGATTTTTGCACCTTTCCTTTTGCTATTCTGTTTAAACCAGAATAATTTTTATATCACTCCCATAATGGGTTCTGTTCTTTACTTTGAATAAGTCTTAAGATATTTGGCAAATTATGGGCCATTTGAAGGTGGAAAATCCAAAATACATATCTGAGCAAATCTCAGAATGACAGCATCTTCCTGAAGAAGAAACATCTGAGCACAGGAAGTTAATCCACAAAATTAATCCACCCAAAATTTTGATGAAATAACGTGCTGAAGAAGGAAAGAGTTGGTTTCAAGAAAGCATGACCTTATTTGAAAATATGTCAATTTTCACTTTTGGAATTGTTCAGAAAGTAAGAAACTGTGCTGAGGCCATTAAAATAAATATTGCATCCCTTCCTGTTCGTGTTTATAGAGGGCAAAGCTGCCATCATTTAGTAGGGAAAATAATACAAAATAATCTTTGGAGAGATATAAACAATCTGAAAAAAATCCAGTATCATTGCAGAAAATACCTAAAATGAGACAATTTCTTGATTCTAACAAATTTTTAAATATTTCTGAAGCCACAAGGAAACAGTGATTTTGAAGTTACCTCAGGGGACTGAACTCAGCTGGACAGCAATAGATTTCCATGCATGGCCATTTCAGGTCTTTTTTTGAAGTTATTTTTACAAACTGAAGAAAAGGACACTTACCCAAGACAAACAAGGTAATTTCAAAGCAGCTACTTCCCGAGAGAGCTGGTTAGTCATTAACAGCTAAACAAATAACACAATACCGAGCTCGATAAAGTTCAGAAAAAACTCAACCTGTCAGTTCCCCTGTGTGAATCAACAGAGAGCCCAAGCAGGCGTTGGTGGTTCGTTTACAAAATTATGTCGAATTTTCAGGAAATTTGTGCCCCTTCAAAAAGTGGAAAATATCTTATTGTTCTGCAGGAAGTGACAAAGCGAAACATCTGTGTTGAATAACATTTCTGGAGAAGGATGGGAGATGGAAACCTTTCTGCAAGGATAAGGAATAAGATCCAATCTATCTGGAGCTGGCAAAAACTATATATATTAAAAATCTTTGATTTGGGGACAGCCAGAGCGTTATAGAAGTCAACTTCAAATTCAAGTTTCTTTGGGCCTTTTAACTTTACCCATCTCCTGACATCCCTCCATGCCCCACAGTAATAAGTCTAATTATTCTATAGTGTAGGCGATAGCCCTACTGAAACTCTGATTTCTTTTGATGAGCCAGTTAATGGGCGAATGTGAAAATCCCATCTTAACTTCACTAAGCTCCTTAACAAATTAAAACAAAAGGCTGCCAAAACTCTCCAAAGGGATCGCTAACGTTGGGATCTCATTCAGTTGCACGACGTTCATGCTCTATGACCAAAATGTCCTTTATTTTTACTCAGCGAGCAGTTGATTTCACAGAATGGAGCTCGCTTTATGTCAGAGTTCTTTTGGTGCAAAAGAATTAAATACTGCACAGAGCGCTTTATTCCTTTGAACAAAGCGGAAGTCTCGGTGTATAAACAATCCTGCCTCCCAGCCAAGTCCTTTTGTGCCCTAAAATCTGTCGGACGGCCTTGGTAGCCAGAAAAGTATTATAAGGCAAGGAATTTTTTAGATATTGCTTCTCAATCCAAGCCCCTGTGACCAACTTAAACAGGACACATGGTGGTGGATAAATGCCGTTTGGGACGACATGTTTTCCCGAGGATTAAACATCAACCAAAGTCATATACGGCAATGAAACACACATTTTAACGAGAAATATTGGTTATGACTCCTCTCCTAAATGACACAGGGGGATAAACCAGGGGAATGCCATGAAGAGCTCTACCAACATCTGCCAAACCTGGTGGGTTCTTCAGGACGTGACACAGCTCACCAACGGAAAGAATAACCCAAAATGGGACCGGCAAGCGAAGGGGTCGCATTTCAGCCCAAACATAACCATGAATGCAACCGAGGCTGACAGGTCAGCCGCTTAAATATTACCCCTTCCACCCTTTGCCCCACACCTCCCACCTGCCTTCCCTCAGTGTCCAGCTTTAAAACAAAATAGTGGAGCTTATTCAAGAGGAAGAGAGTAAAATCCTCACCGGTGTTGTTGGGGAGCACGCGAAGGTTGTCGAATTCCAGCATTGTGTAAGAGGAGTCCAAGGAGTCGACATAGTCTGGCATATCCATGTCCATGATGGACTGACAAAGTTTCATTATTGACAACAGCGAGGGAAGCGGCAAAAATAGCCCTGCTGTCAATCACGGCCAAGGCTTCCTCTGCAAAGAGAGACACCCCGGGCCTTGTGATGACAAATCATTACCCAGCTCGGGCACAGTCCCCTCCCCGTGCCAGGACAGCAGGGACGAGGCCGATCCCTCCGGCGCAGTCCCCTCCCTTCCCGGGGTGCATCTCGCTCCCTCGCTCCTGATAAGGTGATGCAGATAAGGCCTAGACTCCAATGCCTTGCATTGCATCTTTGGGTCATTTAGGTGGATTTATGGCTGCTCCTGCACAAACATTTTGAGAAGGGCTGAGGAGAGGCCATCGTGTGTCACTCTCGCAGGGCAGAGCAGCGGTCACTTCCAATCATCAGTTGTCACCTTGCTCGGCTACCAGCCCTTGGGGAAGGAGCACATGGTGTCACCTGAGGCTCATGAGGACAATAAATCGTGAGTTTATTGTCTCATGATAATAAGACATGAGATTATGATCATGAGACAATATGGTTGAAGACCATCAAGACAGGTCAGCGTTGAGAACCTGAGTCATTTCCGTGAGACACCAGCTGTGCTCATACCAGGTCACACCTTGAGCTGCTGCTGGAAGGGAGAAATTAGGTTCATTCCAGCTGTAAATGTGGTTTCACCCTGCTCCATATGACCTCCACCCTCCATCCCTCTCACCTGTGTTTTCCTCCCGACTCCAGGCAGCCCCAGCATCCTAGAGCTCCTGCTGAGGAAGAGCCGGGCTGAGGCTGTGAGTTGTCATCGTGGAAGGTTTCAAACGATGGCAAATGATGGAAATGGAAAAGGCTGGGGAGAGCTGGGCACACTCCCTCGCAGATGTGTGGTGTTGCATTTCACGCTGACCCACGCCTGGCTTCTCTGGGAAAGGTCCATGTTACGGAAATTCAATTCCAGTTTTCCCCCGCAGGCCTTTGGCGTTTGATCTGCTTTTTTTTTAAATTTACCGAATTTTACACAAACAAGCTTTTTTAATTTACTGAATTTTACACAAAAGTCCTTTCCTCGTTAAGTCTCATGAGTTGTACTGCAAAAGACTGGAAATAAAACTCAGCCATGCATACAGCTTGGAGCGATTGGTTTATTCCCTCTTTGATCTTCCAGATGCCCTCCCTGACATTACAGTTCCCTCTCCAGTGACGTGGTTTTGTGTCAGAGGGTCTTTCCTCTCCATGAGCTGTTCCGAGAGATCCAGGTCAACATCCTGTTGAGTCTGGAGGAAGAGAAGAATCTTGAGAAACAGGGAGATGTGTTGCCAGAAAAGGAGCCTTGGCCAAAAGGATGGGATTGCCACACTGCCTGAACTCTCACTGAACCGAGGAGCAGGCTGGCCCCATGGATCCCAGCAATCTCCAAATAGCAAGAAATATTCCAAAATCTGAGTTTTTAACTGTCTTTCTTATACTAATTTGTTTTAATCCCAGTTTCACTTTTTTTTAAACTATTTTTTTCACATCCTGGGGATTTAGAGTGGACATTCCAAGGGGTTAACTCTAGCCAGGCTTTTCCTCTATAAAGATTGGGTGTAGGAACATTCAGCTTTGCCGTCTTATCGTTCCTGGGGAAATAAAATAATTTCATGTGCCATATTTTCCTTTTCCTCCTTTCCCTTTTTAAGAACGTGCTGTAACCAGTGGTGCACAAATCACTCCTTGCTTAGATAAGATGTTATGTTTTTATCCTTGGACTGTGCCCCAGGCTCCCAGTAATGCCAGCATCAGCTAAGCTGCGATCTGATTACTCCTTTTTGCCTTTTACCCAATGTCAGCCTTGATTATGCCCATTAATCTGGCTATTTTTTTTTAACTGAGCTGTGGGCACAATTCTGCCTGATTCTCAGCACACTGCTACTATTACAAAGAATTTTTACATTTCTACAATTCCAGGGGGGATTTTTCATGGATTTCTCACCATTAAAATGGCTATTTTTGCATTTACCAAACTTTTGGGCAGCTGTGGCCCAGAGAGAAGAAATTTGGGCTCCTGCCCTGATCTTGCTGGATTTAGAGATCTCTCAATCTTTTCAGTCCCTCAGTACATTTAAAGGGTAAAGGATAATTTCCAAGGAAAGCTGGACGATAAGGATGTGCTTGGACAATTTTCATTCTGGGAATGACAAAAGGTTGTAGAGCCAATTCCACAGCTCAGGACCAGATTTCAGCACCACATCCACAGTGATAATCAGGACTGACTTCTTGCGGAAGGTGGTGTCGGAGGGACATTACGCGGTGTTTGTTCCAGACAGATGTCAGCGCCCTGTTCGAAACCACTCCACCACAAAAGATGGACAAAACCTCGCTGAGGTTTGAACAGTTTCTTCTTTTTCCTCTCCCTGCTTTCTTACATCACTTTCTGAGTCACAGTGTCAACTGAGCTGTGACCTATTCAAGGCTGGGGCTGAGTTCTATCGATCAGGAGAAACCAAACCCACTCGGAGCTCCCTCCCATCTCCTGAGCACTGCTCAGTGTCACCGTGAAGTGACAATGGCCCAGCCAAGAGCCAGGAATCTCGAGCTGGTTCTTCATTTCCTTACCACAATCCAACCTGACAGAGCAGTCAGGGAGAGGGAAGAGAACACAAATCCTCCACAGGCTGGGGCCACAATAAACAGATTTTAGTAGAGATTTGTGAGGTTGACCCCCAGCTCTCTGCTAAAACATTTCCCAGGGTGTTCCTCCTTCCCTTGGGTGCTCAGACATCAACTGACCTGCCAGGCATCTCAGGTGGATAACCAAAGGCAAAACTGGCTGGTATATCACAATTTTCCCAGGCTGGAAATGGATGTCAGTCCTCCTCCATATGGACATAATCCTCTTTTTAATGTGTTTTCCATTTGCCCTTGTTTTGACTCTGAGGCTGGATATAGCTGGAGGGTGCAGGGGAAAGGGGAGAGGAGAGAAAGAACCAGAGTTAAGTTTAATAAAAATAATATGAGTTTTCAAAGCTCGTGCTCTGGGAATGAATCAGTGTGGATTCTCCTGTGTGAGGGCACAGGGCAGGCTCTGAAGAACACATGGTCCCAATAAGACAACACGCTTATTCCTAGAAATAAAATTCAGGTGCTTTTGGGAATGCTTAGACATAGACATTAGGCATAGACAAGATGAAGGGCAGCAAAGATAAGGACACTGATTAATTGAGAGAGAACACAAAGTACTGCAGGCAGGGCGTCAGAAATAACATTTCTCTGGCGAGGTGAGTGGAGGGAGGAGATGTTTGCAAGCCATGGAAGCTGCACATCCATCTCTGGAGGCTGATTTGAAAGGAAAGTAACTCACTGCTGCATATGGGGAGAGGTGTCTGAGAGACTAAAACTTAATGACAGACTTGTTGCTATGCAAAATGGTGAGGCAGAAGTCACTAGCTCTATTTTTGGAGCAGAAGTTTTCTGCTTTTATTCACAGAAAGCCATTTAAAATCCCCTACCACTGAAGATTTTCTCTGACTGAAATGCAGCAATAATTATACTTTGTTGTGGACTTCCAGGGTTCAGGAAATGGATTTTTATGCAGTGAGCATAAATCCATCAGTGATGAGGTGGTTCTCAGAAGCAGCAGTAGCCATAACACTCCCTACATGGACAGGTAGTATCTGGGTAAAAACAATAATTTAAAGACAGAAGGCAGCAAGGCCCTTTTTCTGGGTAATGTATAATTAGAAACAATGTGCTTCTGAGATGATAAGCAGTGTGAAATCATACAATTTCCATGTAATTACCATGCAGGCATTTCAAAGTTATCCAGACCAGATGTTATTAAATCAGTTCTCCCCTTTTCTGGGAGCAGTTTGATATTCGTGATGCGGTGAATAGCAAAACGTCTCTACATTTTCAGTATTTCTTCTTACAATGAGCTTTACATTTCCACGTGTTGTGGCTTTCACAGCAAAGGGAGAGGCTCCCTGTTCTTCCAGCTGTTATCTCCCAAAAAGATTTTGTCTGTGCAGTGATTATCCGTAAAATAAAAATCATTTAAGAAATCTCTCAGGTCCTGCGATGGACAATGACCTGACGGACGTGAGAGATCACCACCCATCACACAGGAGGATGGAGAGGAGAAAACAAAATATCACGAACTTCACCTTCTTTCTCTCCAAACAAACTTATTTTGCTCTACTGCTGCCAAACACATTAATTTATCATTTACTCATTTTGCTTTAGAACCACTAGGTTTTCTCATCCATAACAACCCTTTGGAGCAAACAGAAACTTAAACAAGCTCCAGTCACTATGCTGGAAAAAATTCCTTTACAGCAATTGAAACAAACAAGCAAGCAAACAAACGAAAAAAACCCCAAACCACAACACGCCCCAAAAATCCCCCACAACAGCAAAAGATCAAACCCAAACCAAAAACAAAACCCCCAAAAAATCCTCTTTCCACCAGGTTGGAATGATGGATTCTGGTCTTTCCAAACTGTCAAGTGCAAATCACCCAGAGACACCACTGCCAGCAGCAACTTCAGGTTGGCTAATTCGTGAAATTCCCAGTTATTCCACCCAATGTTCAGCACGGATGAAACCTGACTTGGATTTGGGGAATAAATTGAAGATGTTTTGCATTTTTCTGACGACCAAAGGTCAGGCTGATGACTTGTTCTTTCTGAGTTCACTTAACTTTTGTTCTTGGCTGCAGAGCGCTTGGCCAAGGCTGGAATTTCGGAAGGACAAAGGGCTCCTTTTGACTCCTAAATGCAAAGCAGCCTGAATTTCAGATCTGCTGAGAAACGGCAGCTCCTGCTGGGAATAACAACTGCATTTGCAAAGATGTAGCCACAGGTCACTGGTGATTTAGAAATAAATCCCCTTTTTTGGACACCTGGGTGAAATTTGATTAAAACCTCATTTCCCCTATGTGGGGTCCAAGGCCTTTCATAAACCTGTCCTGTTTGCAAACTCTTCACAGCAAACACCTGACGCCTCCATGCGCCAGTTGGAATTTCTCTTTTTTGTTTTCCATAAGCAGGAGTAAGTTCTCAGAAGCAAAAAATGCCTGCAATATTTCTTTAAAACAACATATTTTTCCTCAAATTAACATACCTCTATCAGTGGGTATTTTTTGGGGATATTTCAGAGGACTTCTTGTCTCTTTTCCTTTCTGGAAAGAGATCAGCTGATCAACATTTGAAATAATTATGGAAAAAACAGGAACAAATTTCATTTAATATTTTTTTTGTGAAAAAAAATAGTTGGTTTCATTTGTAATTGAACTTTGAAAGTCACCAAAGGGAAGGAAGTTAAAATATTTAATAATGAGCAACATTAAAAGTACTAAAAGGACAGAAACAAAACACTTTGGGTCTTATTTTTGGTTGAAAATGTGAGGCTTGGCACCAATTTCTGACTTAAATTTGGACCCTTGGCAACCTTCTGAAACTAAAAGGAAAGTTATGCCCCAGGGAGAAAAACTGACAAATTTGTGGGGGCAACACATTTTACCTGAAAATATAAGAATTTCAGTAGAGATCACATCTGGCACCATCAGCTTGTGAAAACATCAACACGTTTGTGAAACTCCACCTCACTCACCAAAATTAAGATGAGACTTATTGCAAAGCACTTACATTGTGTTTCACAGGTGAGATTTTCACAGTGTGTTGCTCTCTGGCAGGGAAATGCTCTGTTCCAACTGATTTCCTACAAAGATGGCAAGATTTTCCTAGGCTGGGAAAATCCTGACTCAAATAATTGCAAGAGTTCAGGTTGAGCTCTGCTTTGTCTCAGAGCAATCCATCCCAAATTCCTTTAAACTGTTGGTATGTTCAGCCCTGGATAGAAAGCAGAAAGCACAGCTTTGGAATGTGCTGTCCAGAGAACCAAAACATGGGGGAAAACCATGGAAGTACCCAAAATTCCATTAACTCCTTCATCCTCCCCTCATCGCCCTCAGGATGGGATGGTCCTACATATTCACCCAGGTTTTGTCGGTCAGAGAATTTTGAGGTTGCATCAGAGCTCCTTCTCCAGGTCACCATCACTCTGTTCTCCTAACTTTCATCATCCCAAACTAAGATTTCACATATAGATTGGAAGACCAGTACCTCTGCAACCACTGAAGAAAAAGGTCATAGAGTTATAGGAATTATTAAGATCGGAAAGGACCTCCAAGACCATCGAGTCCCACCATTGCCCCAGGACTGCCAAGACCACCACTGGCCATGTCCCCAAGTGCCACATCCGCACGGTTTTTAAATCTCAGCAGGGATGGTGACTTCACCACTTCCCTGGGCAGCTCTTCCAACACTCGACAGCCCTTTCCATGAGGAAATTTTTCCTACTCTCCAATCTCAACCTCCCCTGGCTCAACTTGAGGCCATTTCCTCTCTCCTGCTCTGTCCAGAGGGTGATTCATCCCAAACCCGACAGGTGTCCAAGAGACCTCGGAGGAGCTGTGCAGCAATGCCAACCTCCCTGAGCAGAGCTCACGGTGACTTTAGGTGACTTCCACTCAACCTGCGAATTTTATGGAAGGTGAAGTCGTGGAAGATAAATTCCCCCTGCCAAGAATGAAAATGATGCATGGAGACATCAGGAGTTAGGCTGGATTTCTCCACCGTGGGTGATGCCAGCCCCTGACTAAAGCAAATAACAAATAAATAAATAACGAAGAGTAAATAGCAAAGACCAAATAAACAGCAAACACCAATTAAATAGCAAATAAATAAACAGCAAATAAATAGCAAATATCCCAGCCTGAACCAGGGCTGGCAGCAGGAGAGGAGAGAGGAGCCAGGGACAGCATTACCTCACCCACTGCTGCCTGGGGTGGCCATGGGACTCATCTGGAGCACTCCACTGCCTCTGGGCAAGATTTTGGCTTTTCCTGCTGAAAACACTGTTTAGTCAGGAGTAACCAGCCTTGAAGAGAGTATTTGCTGTGCCTCCCATGTCCCCTGTGAGCAGCATTCCTGCCACCTCGAGCTTTTTTGGCTGCCCTGTTGACACTTCTTCAGATCTGTCATTAGCTCAGCTGAGGAGAAAACAGAAATGCTATTCAGCTCCAACGTGGGAGGTTAGGAGTGCAAATCCTCGCCTAGCACTGAAAACATGGTGAGTGTTTTATGTTGGTGCTGTGCTTTCTATTTCAGGGAGTGCCTTTGTTATTTTACAGGCCCTTTTCTAGCACGTAAAGCAGAGTTTTTTAAGGGATTCTTCTATCACAGCCATACTCTTTTATCTTAAACTGTAGTCTCCTACACCCCCAAATTTTAACCCAGGGCTTGGATTTTGACTTCTATCTTACAAATTATTGGTTCTAGGTCTAAAAGCATTTACCCTCTCCCTTGGGTTTTGCAGGTTTTTTTTGTCTTTTCTTAATTTTAAATTTCTGTGGTGGAATCTGCATCCAGTTTTATCACAGTGAACATTCAAATGTCCTCAAAATCCACCTTTTCCGGCTGTAAGATTTTTTGTAAGCTGTTCTCCTCGGTGTCTTCACACTGTATTTTTGTTACAGGAGATAAACCAACAGATTTTATCTCAGATAATCACCAAGAAGGAGTTGACCTTGGACTGCAATCACAGCGATCATCAGCTTTACAGTAAACTGAACAACTTTCCTTCCAGGGAAATGATGCAGCGTTTGATTGGATAGTTTTGATTTCTGTTTCTGTTCCTCCAGATTTTCTATCTTCTGCCATTCTTCAGACAAGTTAATAATTCAACACAAAGATGGAATTCCACCAAAATATTCCTTTCGGCGTTGTCTTCTAAGCAAACTAAGTGCAAATATAAAAATTTCAGAGAGAAGACAGACCACTTAAAAAAAACCTCCCAGTTATGTCCACTTTATCTGCAACAATCCATTATATATTTGCACATCTGGCCTTGCAGCTCTTGCACACACATACACTTTGTTGGAGTTCAGCATCAGGGTAATAAAAGGGAAAAAATCCTAAAAATCCTCAACCAACATGTTAGGTGCTCTGGAGAAAAACTTTCCATTTCTGCAGGGGACTGGAAAGCTGAAACAGGCACAAACCTAGCAAAACATTGTTTGTTTTTTTTTTTTTTTAAATGGTGGATTATCTGAAATGTTTATTGTGTTGAAATTGATGGGGCTTTGAAGAAAACACCTACGAGTCATCATAGCATCAAAGAGGTGAAGTCAAGAAGAAAAATGAGAAAATCTGCAGGAAAAGATAACAGAATATCCTGAGATGGAAAAGACAAAAACCATTGAGTTCAACTCCATCAGGTCCAATAGCTTGTTCTAGAGAACTGAGGCACAGGAGCAATCCTCATTTTATCTGATTTTAAAACAGAATATGAGAAACCCTAGTAATTCTGGGACTCACTGTTTGTCTCTGCTCTCCAGCTCTGCACCCAGAAATCATTAAAAATATCCATCTCAGCTGGACATGGGGAGACAGAAAATGAGAATCATCAGCAAATATTTAATCCAGCACTACTGTTCAGTATCTTATCCTGAGATTCCTTTACAGACCAAAGCTCTCCACCTCAGAAAAGTAGTAAGCAGACATATTGATGTGTGGAAAGATGCTTTTCATGACCATAAATTGGAGAAATTACTGTAAACATACAGCTATATTTTCCTCATAATATCCAATTTTTAACATTTCAGTCTCTTCCAGACTGTCTTACTCGTAATTGCTGCTCTCTTAGTGGGCATACTAAAAATCAAGAGACTGTTTGCCAAGTGACAAACACAAATCTACAAACCCCTGAGCCCCACAGATATTTGCGGGGAGTTGTAACCCCTGATAAATCTCTGCAGACCGCTGGGGTGAAGAATGTTTGCGGATGAATTTTTTGAGGCTGCCAGACTGGAGAGGTGTTTGTGGCTTTGCCACTCACATGGAAAAGTGTGTTTTCCCTATATCCATCCTATAGGTTATATTTTGCACATCTGCCTTGAATTAGAACCATTTCGTACCTTTGAGGATTTGTGACATCAAATGAATCATTTAGAAATTGGAGTTAACTGGCAAATTATACACTCCTCTGGATTTTTTTTTTCCCATTCACGAATTGCCTTTGCCAAAATTCCCTCAGGGCAGAGTTTTTGGCAAATCTGGTGACCCCAAATGTGTAGTGAATGTCAGAGGCTCAGGGCAGGATCAGACCTGCATTTTTACACCATATACCTATTTACTGCAGCTACTTTTCCACTGAATAACCTAATTTCTGTCCTGCTATTTGTTCGGCTTTTTTTCCCCAGATATTTCAGGGGAGGAATGGGGAAAACTTAAACCCTGCAGGAGCTCTCCAAGCCAAGCTTTTCTGATTTCAGTGATGTTTAGAGCACAACATGGAGTTGTTATTCCACGGTCCCTTGCTGAAACAGCTCACTGTGGCCTCCCCTGTTAAAAGCTGCCTGCCAATTAAATTTTGCTCCAGGCCAGAATTCTGCATAAAAACACCAATGAATTATTAGCAGATGGAAAAGGCTTTTTATTGCTCTTATTTATCCTTCAGCAGCGCTTCGGGGATGGAAGCTTCCAGTCCAGGTGTTGCTCAGAAATGCTGCAAAAAATACCACTGCTGATAAGAAATGCAGTAGACAAGAGGAAAAGAGGAAAAATGAAGTGGGAAAGCAGAGCTGCTCAGTCCCAGAGGCACATCTGTCCCACCAAATAAAGCCTCTGCATTGGGAGAATCCCCAAAATCTGATCTGACTGTGTGGAGAGAGTTTAATCACGCAGCTAATTGTTTTAATTGGGAGAGGCACCAAGGATGTGATCCACAGAGCTGATTCCATCGTGCCAAAGAAGAAAGAATGGGACAATTAGTGAAAATTATTTAGCAACATCTTCCAGGCCAAGGGACTGTCCAGAAGTTCAGAGTAAAACTCCTTTGCCAGGGACTGGAATAATTTCATTTTGGCCTGAATTTCATCGATGGCCATAAAAGGTATATATCAAACCAATCACCTGTCACTCTGAGGCTGTTTTCCCAATTTTACAAGTCAGTTCATCTCCTCTTTCTCCAGGACATCTCCAGCCTCACTGCTTTTTTCCAGTTAGGACTTTCTAACTGGCTTTGGCCCCCAGGAATAACAACCAGCCTGGCAGCCACAAGCAATTTACACTCCACAGTTGCAATATTCTCTTTATGCACTTAGGTTTTGGCCCATTTTTCTCTCTAGAAGATTATGCAACACTAATTACATTTAGGTTTTTTTTTTCCAGGGGAGTTGATAGAAACACATCCAAAGACATATTTCCCCAGGCAATAGCCTGCTTTAATAAATTCTGGTTGCACTGGAAATATTTGTATTTTAATCTGTAAAACAGAGATTAGGCAAAAGTTTCTAATATTACTTAAGCACTTCAAGCCAAGCAACAATTCCATTGTATTTTAAATTAAACATGTGATTTTTATGTCATTCTAAAGGAGGGAGGACACATTTCTTCACCAAATGTATGTTCCAGTTGTATAGTCATGAGTTTAGATCAAGACATTAGGAAAATAACCAACATTTGCTGTGTGCACAGCAGGTGACACGCTGATGAATGGCTAAACCCCACAATTCTGATCAAGTGAATTAAATATTTTCTCAGAAATTTAATCTAATCCTTGCTTGAAAAATAAATCCCAGACAAGAGCAATAAGGATAAGGGGCTTTCAGAGAGAGCAGTACTTGCTCAGGCAGGATGGGTAAATTAAATGGAAGTTGGATAAATTTAATAATGAAGTCCACACCTTCAAAAATTATTATTTTTCTGATCCTGTTCTGTTAGCAGACAAATTCCTGTACATTGTGATAATTTATGGACAACCAGATTTAACTACTGGACAATTTATCCCAATTAAAAAAAAGCCAAAGCTAGGGGAAAACCCTTCTATTACTTCTATAGCTGTTGACCTGCAGCAGCAGTACTGAAACCAGCTCACTTAAAGCAGCGTTATTCTGGATTTACCATCATTTTTGAACATGAATTGAATCCACCCAGAGAATAAAGAAATCCTGCTGATAATACAAAAACCATTTTGCTTCATTTGCTCTCAGTTTTCAGCAGCAGGAGGACACTCAGGTGTATCACAGATACCCCAAAATCCTGCTGAGCATGGAAACTTTTCCTGCTGCAAACAGAGCCTTCCCAATGCTTTGCCCACCAGACATCAGTCTGGCCTGGCTAATTCAACAAAATCCACTTTGACAGCCTGGATGGAGCAGGGAAAGGTTGGTGAGATGCTCAGACTTTCCTCTTACTGAAGATGGCAGCAGAGATATTGAGTCACCGAGCAGAGCTGGCTGCTGGGCTTGTTTGCTGCACCTCTCAGGGATGTTCTGAGTGCCTGGAAACAGCTCTGCTCTGGGATGGAACAAAGCAGAGCCCAGCAGAAAATAAAAGCAGGGAGTCAGGAGCTGATTCCGGATGTTCCTTACCGTGTCCTGTTGCTCCTGGCCATCTCCCCTGCTTTCCACACAGCAACAAACACGTGGTGTTTGCTCAGCCTCGGCAGAAAAAGGACTTTTCTCCAGGCTGCAGCATCACAGAGACAAACCGGAGGAGTATCCTGGAAAAGGAGGGATGGGAGATGTGAAACAGATGTTTTCCCTTAATTGCTTATTGCAGAGGCAGCCCAGTAACTGATCCACCTGCTGTGCTCCCACTGGGGTAATTACTCGCCCTGTGATCCCAGCCAGCTGAATTTGTGTTCTCCATGCCTCATTGTATCCATCTCTGCCCAACAAAATGCCCCAAAGTACATAAATATCCATCTCCTTCTTGCCCAGAGAAGCTGTGGCTGCCCCTGGACCCCTGGAAGTGTCCAAGACCAAGCTGGACAGGGCTTGGAGCAACCTGGGACAGTGGAAGATGGATTGGAGCAAGAGGATTTTTTAGGTCCCTTCCAACCCAAACCATTCTGTGATTCTGCAGCTCTAGGTGCAGTTAGGAATACAGGTATTTTCAATGTGGTTGCTTAGATACAAAGATTTTTTTTTTGGCAAATAGGGTTTTCCAGAGAATCTAGAGGCATTAATTAAAAATGATAGTGGCATGAGGATGGTGTATGTGAGAGCAGAGCTCACCTGTCACAGCAATAAATAAAAAATGTCTGAAATCCCTGTTTCTTCTAAACTCCCTTTTTTCAGAAGAACTGCTCAGAAACACACAGTGAAGGTTTCTGAATATCCAGGTTAACTAATATCAATTAGTGCTGATTTTTAATTTGCTCATATGCATTGCTATTCTAAGCCACATTCAGCCCAGAGCAATGGTTGATGTTTATCCATCATTTTCCCAAATACTTCAAGACTTGCACTCAATGGTGCTGATCAGTGAGGACAGAAGCCCTTGGCAGTGAGTTCTGACCATGTTAACATGCAATTAACAGTTACAAAGAGTTAATTGAATGGAGGGAAACAGAAGTTTCAAGGGATATCTGCTTCTCACCTGGCAGCAGGCGCAGCTCATTCTTCCAGTGTTCCAACAGTGGGACTGGATCCTTCCTCACTGCCAACAGAATTTGGCTTTGATGGAGTGGCTGGTGCATAAGGGATGGGAGATGAAAAATTGTCACTGACTGGACTTGATAGGGCTGGAAACAGAACGTGACCCGAGCTCCAAGCTTGGTTCTGCTCCTCGTTAGCCCAGCCTTCATCTTTCCCTCTTTTCCAGGGAGCTACTCATTTCTGAGCCTCAGGCCAGAGCCAGCAGCAGCTGGAGATAATTTAGTCCTACTTCACTAATGTTGATGTCTCTGGATTTAATATTGGCTTCTCTGGAACCCTCCTAGGGCTCTTTGGCTTGGCGAGGTGGCTCAGGTAGTTATCCTGAGCATAATATTTGGTTAACCAAGCGGCTGCAGATCTATTTCAAATACAAAACAGGAATCTGCTCATCCAGGACTAACAAAGCTCCTCAAGCTCTTCCACTGCTGGATGCTCAGCAGCCCTCAGCTCTGGGGAACATCTTCCAAAGCTTTTCATCCTTAACTAATGCCTGCTGGAGAAACACTCCAAACCAAAATGAAGTCCTCAGGGGGAAAATCCGGTGGCTGGAGGGATGGATGGGGATGGAAGTGGATGTGCTGGGAATGCAGGGGAGAGTGTTGAGCTTTGTCAGGGTGATCTCCAGGAGATTTGCTGGGTGGAAGAGGCATCCAGATGCAGCCAGTCAGCCCCCACTGCTCTCCCCAGGCCTCCTGGGAATACCTGGGAATCCAAGGGACCTAAGCAACGGCCTGGGGACAAGATGGGACACAGCCCAGACACAGCAAGTTTTGAGAATATCAGACCATAAAAAGCTGAGGCACATCACAACAGCCTTTGCTCACGTTCTCGTGCCTGGGGACAGCCATAAAACCATGAGCTGAAACCCCTGACACACCAGAAACCAGCAGGAGGTTAAAAACCTGTCCCTTGCAAGACTGGCCATGGGATATTCCACCTGCACTGCTGCTCCTGAGCACGACCCAGCTGTGCTCCCAGGTCCTTGCCTGCTGCTCCTCTCTGCAGGGTGGTTTGGTGCAGAAGGACATCAGGATGGAAAGAAGACACCAATCGTGTCCTCATCAGTGCCATAAAAACCATGGGCAAAAGAAGGGCACAGAGAGGCTGGAGAAACTGGTAAGTTTACAGGTACTTTAGTTTGACCTAACAGACTCACCTCAGTCAGGTTCAGCAAAGCCAAATTTAAATTATCTTTTTGCTCTAATTTCAAGCAGTTCCATTTGATGCCTGCCTTGCACAGTGGGAAATGCTGGTGTGATTTATATGACAAACAGAGTTTTTTCTTCAAGCCCCTCAAAATCTCCTGTTTGATCAGTGCCTGCTGTCACACCCAGTCATTCATGCAGGTAACTGCACTCCCATTTCTTGCCAGTGGCATGGAAAAGCCCTGGAATCAACCCAGCAGTTTTGATGTCTGCAGCAATTGTACTCTGCCTCCTCTTTCATGAAGAAAAGATTTGCTACAACACTGAAGATAAAACAAATAAATCCAATATAAAAGACCATCTAATTGAATTAAATGAAAAGTAGCCTCTCAGACTGCCCATTCTGTGAATCACATTATCTTCATGTTTACTGACTCTTTGACAGGAGTCTAAATGATCCCAAATTTTATCAGAATAAATCAACTAAACAAAAAAATAATCCCTTCTAAAAAGGACGGACATTCTTAACAGTCATCTGGAACAGATTATTCCTCTGCAAGTAGCATTGTTGATACTGAAAGTGTTGTAACAAAATCCTTTCCCAATGTGATTCTGCTGTGGCTCCACCCATAATAAAACCATCTGATGCCAAAGAACCCACTTAGCATGACAAGACCCCAAAACCTGGATTATTTGTGTAAGACTCTAATTTGACGTCCTGAATTCCATTATCTGATGAAATTGCTTTTAATGTTTTTAGAGGAGACGAAAGAATGAGCATCACCTAATCTGGGGAAATGCTTATGCTGAACCTCCAAGTCCTTGGAAATCCTAACTCCCACTAAAGAGAGATGGAGAATGAAAATCAAAACAACTTCCCCTGTTTCCAGCCTTGTAAAGCCTAAAATAACTGCACCTTTTTCATTTGCTTGAGTTTATATTGCCAGCTCTGCAGTATGGCTGCATTCGAAGTTTACTACAGAAAAAGCAGAATATACATTACTCTCATAAAGGATGGATAAATGTCATTCAAATTACACCACCTTTACATCAGGATACACAGAAAAGTCCAGTAATGTTGAGGGGTTCAAACAGAGGCAGCTGAAACAAAACTGCCCAGCAGAAAGAACTGAACATTCACCATTTTTTAGCTCAAATAGATCGAATAGTGTCCTGCCAGAATCCCAAATAAAGACATTTCTACCACATTAATGGTGGTCAGTGCAGGGAAGGTGTCTTTACTTCCTAAAAACCCATCAATTCAGCCACCTTACAGATATTTGTGTCTTGTTGCTCAGAACTTTTCTGTCTCAAGCCTTAAAGAAGTGATCAGGGACAGAGGGATGGGGATTGCAATTCCCTAGGAAAATGGCATTTAAAATTATAGAAGGTCTATGAATTTCACCCCATTTTTCCTTTTTCCATTCCTCACTTGGTGAAGCACTGTCTGATCCTGCCCTACTTATACAACCTCGTTTTCTCTAGATATTCACATTCACGATTGCACCAAAAGAAATAGTCATTCTTTGTAAAAACTTTTCAGAACTTCTTGGGGAAAAACAAGGAAAACAACATCATAGCAGACCCTGTTAAATGCTGGACATTACCAGTTCCAGCTGTTCTATCAGCCAAACACTTCCAAACAATTCAGCCCAGAGCAGCAAATCTCAATGAAAAGCTGATCAAAAAANAGCCACTTCAGAACTTCTTTGAAGTCTCAGTCTCCAGCCCAGATGCCATCCCCTCGCAGAGAATTGAAGAGCCCTGGGTGCAGCTCTGCATTGTTGCTGCCCAGGCTGAGCAGAGGAACCCGTGATCCTCCAGAAGCCACAAAACCAGCCTGCAGATTTTGTCCCTGTGGTTGCTGGCGACTGCTGGGACAAAACATGGCTTGGAGTCACAACAGGACCTGGGGTCCCCTCCCTGCAGCCCTGCCACACTCGCTGAGGTCCAGCTGGGAGCTTCTCTTCTCGTTCTCTTTGTTGTCTGTGCTGTCTGATAGCAGAGGTCCTGCCAGCCTGCAATTAGAAAAAAGAGCTGTTCCTTTGTGCTTTTCTGCCCAGAGATAGGGCAGTAACTCATGCAGCCAGCATGCCAAGGACTTGCCAGCAGTGTCAAAAGCAAGTTCATAATAAATTACTCTTCTTGGGGCACTTCCTTCACTTGCCAATGGAGGAAAAGAGAAGAAAAATGACAAAGAGCTCCTCTCGTTTCCTTCAGACAACTGTGATTTATTACAGGCGAAACAAGGAGGATTCCAAAACCATTACTGCTATAAGGGAAGGTAACTCAATCTCCAGCAAAAATAAACAGCCATGTTTAAATAAACCCTCTGAGAAGTGCTACTGCCCTTTTCCCTAGAAACTGGGGCAGCATTTCTTTGCCCTGACGCTGCTCTGCTGTTCTGTCACTGCTCTGCAGACCCAGGGATGTCCTCTGGTTTGGGTGGCCTGGTTAGCCATCAAAGGATAAAAGGCAGAGAACAAAGGCAGGAATTAAAGTGTTATGAGCTGCAGCTGAAGTGCCTGACAGATGTAGGGTTGCTGCTTGTGGGAGCTGCCTTGCAGCAGAGGGTTCACCCTGCTCCCTGCCCAGCCTCCTGCTCCACACAGGATGTGCAGGGCTGGGCAGTTCAGGGTCTGTCCCCAGTGCAGAGGCCACTGGTCAGTGCTTTTGGGACTTCCCCAGTCCTTCCATGAGCAGTGGAGTCGATAAATCACAGCGACATTGAGGTCACACACCCTGCCAGGGTCCCCACAGGCTGTAGAGATTTCAGCAGCACAAACAAACCCAAAAACAACCTCCCCATGGCTCAGAGGCCAAGATCCAGCCCCTCTGCACTGACCCTCTGCAGACCTTTTTCCCTCTCTTGTGGGAAAGGCGGGAAGGTTGAATATCCCACTCTTTCCTCCTCTTCTGCTTTGGCAGCAGGATGGCGAATTGCTCAACACAACCAAGAGAAGTGGGTTAATAAGAGTTTAATAAGAGTTTGGGAGCAAGCTCAGACCTTCAGGAGAAGGCAGGCAATGGGCATCCAGCCCAGCAAAGCTCCTGGAGAGATGGCATCCACCTGCCCAGAGGTGTTCAGGGCATGCTTTCCCTTCTTATCAGGCACGCAGAGCCCCAGCCTCTGCTCTCGTGATGTGCGGAGAGCCCCAGGAAATTGCTGTGCTCCACAGCGCCCTTGAACAACCCCCAGGCATTTATTGCTTGGACTGAGAGTGATCCCAAGGCACGCCCTGGGCCTCCTCTGCTGCTGGCCTTGCTCTTTGCTTGGCTTTCTAACTCCTGAATTGTTCTTTCGTTAACTTGGGCTATTAGGAAAAGGCAGTGCAGTAATGTCAATCCCATTCTCTCCACTGAGATAAGCCATAATTGATGGCACAGGGCAAATTAGTCATGCAGCTGCTTGGGTTTGTAGTTCTCTTGGATGCTGTGAGCACATCACTCAGACTCAGGGTAGATTTTTTTTCTAATTACTGTGTTTTGTGAAGTTCATCAGCAAGAGAAAGGCAATTAAACCAGCATTTTTTACCACACTTAAAAACTCATAGGATAAAGGAGTGGGGAGAAGAATAGCAAGCCTTGTCTTTATGCATTTCTGTGATGATGAAAAGGCTGACAAGGATAATTTACTCTTGAATTAATGGTGATCTGGGCTCCTGTGGTCAGCTGGGAACAAGAGCTTGCCTGCAGCTTCAGGCAAATCAGGCAGGGTTAAATCCCTGAGGAGCCCAGGCAGCTGGGACATCCTGAGAGCAAAGCAGGCAGTGCTGCCAAGGCTCCTTTCCAGCCTCTGGAGACAGCAAGACACCTTGGCCCGGGCTCCAAAATAGCTGGCATGGGAATCAGGGAGCTGCTGGCCAAGAGAAAATGCCAAGGCAAGAAGCAATCCTTCAGCCACAGCCTTGCAGGGAATTAGGGACTCCCAGGCTCAGTGTCATCCACCATGGCTGGATAAATGCCCTGAGGCAGGGTCCTGAGGAGAATCACAGCCCTCACCCACACATTCCCTGCCACAGGACTCACTTTTCAGGTTGAAACCTCTCCCTCATCCCTGGGCCAGGAATTCCTGCTCTATCCCATGCCCAGCCCTTGTCTCCATCGATGGCCAGGCTCTGCCTCAGCTCTCAATCAGCTCTCCAGACTGAGCTCTGTGACTAAAAACGCCTTGGGAACATCCTCCCCTGATAGCCAGAGGCCTCTGGAGAGGACAGGCCAAATGCTGGGCTGCCCATGGCCCAAGGATGGGAATGGAGAGATAGAATTCTGTGCCTCCACCTTCCCTGAGGGCAGTGACTGTCAGTTTGCCCAGAAACATCAGCAGAAGGGACATTCTGATGCCTCAGGAATCTCCTGCTGGAAATGGAGGTGGATTTTCAGGGGCTTTTTAACTGGGCAGCAAGCCAAGGGAGGGGAGATTAAGGATCTTTGGATTGAGACATGCTGAGCTAAACCACAACCGAGCAAGATTTTCCATTTGAGTCTTCACCCCTCAAGTGTCTAAATGTCTGCTTGGGAGATCCAACCCATCATCCCCAAGCCCCTGTGAGGCAGGAGGGACCACCTGAAACCCTCTGCAGAGCTCCTGAGCCACACAGGCTGCACAAAAAACCCTGCAGGAAAGCTCCATTTCAAAATATTTTCCAGTGAAAATGAATTACTTGAGCACAACGTGTTCTTCGAAGTACATTCCTGTAAGTACATATTGTTGTGATGGTTTTGTAGCATTTCCCAGATTGATTAGGAATGTACCTATTAAAAAAAAAGAAAGAAAAAAAAAAAGAAAAGATCTTCAGAGTGGTCAGGAAAGCCCCTCCTGAGTTATGTTCTCCCAGCCTGGGCTCCCCTACTGTGAATTGTCTCATACATCCTAATACAACTTCAAAGGATTCACTTGAAAGAACTCAAAAACCACCACCATAAACTGACTAAGACAGTATTTTAAGAAGTCAACTCAAATGCCTTTCAGAGACAGATACAACACTGAACTTCAGGGCTTTTTCTTTTTTTTTTCCATGGGATAGTTAGTTGTATTTCCCCCAAAAGCTGAATGCTTACTCTTTTGATCCCTGCTCTTTCTGGCAGCTTTCACATTTCCATCATCTGGCAACACAGCAAGGATTAGGAGACTTCCTGATGTCCTCCTCCTCCCTGAAAAGGAACACATGGCTGACGTAAACCTTTTTTTCCTGTAGTATTTGGGCACAGAACCAGTTGGGATCTCTCACCTGCTCTGCTGTCACTCCTTGTGCTTTGCCTGCTGCGCTGATCTGATGAAATGCAGTGCAAGTAGAACAGATTTGCATCAGGGAGGATTTAGCCTGGAAAGTTGCTTCCTCTCCCCATAACCATTCCCTGCCTCTAAGGCTGTGGAAACACAGCGTGGAGCTCCTAATAGGGAGAGGAAAAGAGGAAAGAAAACCCCACATGCACCAGGTAGCAGCTTTAGGATTTTTCTGGGTTGGTTAAAACAGGGAGCACATCCAGATTATTGTGAAGGTCTGGTAGCTCCTTAACATTTCGGGTTCAAAATGTACCTCTTAGCCTGGGCTTTTTTGGGCAGACTGCCGCAGAAAATGTGAATGGAAATCCACTGATTAAAGAGTGTGCATTTGCAACACTAAGAGATATCAGCCAGCCATAAAAGAGCTGTAAATCATTATTTCTTATCTGGTCACACCATAAGCCATAATCTATTTGTGATACTCTCACGTGTCTGATTCCTGACATCTTTTATGACTTTATCTGCAGATTTCCTCAAACCTGGAAGTGCCCAAGGCCAGGCTGGATGGGGGTTGGAGCAGGATGGGGCAGTGGAACGTGTCCCTGCTCATGGCAGGTGGAACGAGATGAGCTTCCAACCCAAACCATGCTGGGAATCCACCTTACTCCCAGGATCTGAATAATTAGGATATTTCTCTATGACCTCAGGAAATTAAGGCTGCCTGAATAAACCTGTATGTCCCATGAGCGCTGTGATTAAAGGGCCCACCATGGGGAAAGCAGAATTGGGGGGTTTGTATCTGTATCAACAAATGCTTCATACATGAGTGAAATACTCACATGGGGCCTTCTCCCAAATCCCCTCACCTCTGTATTCCCCTCTCCTTTAGGCCACTCTTCAGAACTCCTCCAAGATGGTTTATCCCTGCAGGTGACACAGCCTTCTCTTATGATCCTAAGTTTAAAACTTCCAACTCATCATCACTGCCACATTTCAAGCAATTTTAAGGCCCCAGGCACAGGTATTTTTTAGCTGTTTGAGGACATTTACTGATGGAAATTTAGACTTCCCTGGCAGCTGAGCAGGGGGTTTGGAGCTCTAAAGTTTAATTAAACCACTTGAGGAGGGATTAAATAGGACTTCTTGTTGTGCCCCAGCTAAAAATAATTTGTCTGACATCACCTGGGCAGCAAACAGAAAACCAGGGAGCTCCACACACCTCCCACTCTTGGATGGAGACTTTGGTGCAAGGAAAGACAAACTCCCCACTGACCTGGATGAGTCTTTGCCCTCTCCACATCAGGAACAAGGATGTTAAAGTCTTTCAGACCTGTCTGACCTTGAGGATGATCTTTCCTGTTTAATTTGACTGCCCTAAAACTTGGGATTTAAACAGCAATTTCAAACTGGTAATTACTTGGCAAGTAAATAGACTACAGCAGTGCTGGACCCTGAAAAGTTAAACCACCATGGGAGCCTTCATTATGTACTTTATTCATACTTATTTTCTAGTGAAAGCCTCCAAATTTGAATTAAAACAGAAGAGTCAGCAGGAGGAGAAAGTGCAAGCTAAGTGCAAGATATTTCTTTTACTTTCAGTTGCTGCATTACCGACAAGAAGCCAAGAGGAAAATATTAAATAAACATTAAGAGCTACTAAGGATTTGGTGTTTCATGGCAATTGTTTTCAGACGGAGAGACATAAAATAATCCCACATCAAATGGGGATTTGTCTGCCACCAGGAATGATCCAAGCGAGGCAGATATGGAGGAAGTGGTGAAAGGGAGAAGTCATTTATCCAAAACCCACTCCCAGTTCCTCCAGTCCATTCCAGTGAGCTCTGAGGGCTGTTAACACCCACACCTCACACTCAGCGGTGTTTGTCAGGATATTCTTCAAGCAACATTCCTGACAGGTCACCACTGACAGCAGCATCCTGTTGGAAAGCCTGGCATGAAACACCTGTGGAACAAACTGGGTTTCCAACAACGTC
Organism: Grantiella picta; assembly: GCA_013397955.1. Taxonomy (NCBI): domain Eukaryota; kingdom Metazoa; phylum Chordata; class Aves; order Passeriformes; family Meliphagidae; genus Grantiella; species Grantiella picta. The sequence continues at coordinate 3,023,651 of VZRM01002573.1, forward strand.
AGATTTGGGCAGGAAGGTGCTGCACATGGGACCTGCTGTGCTGAAGGTAAAATCTGAATTAGGAACTCCTCTGGCTCAGGGAATTAAACTACACTCAGATGTCACCAACAGATTGACACTGCCATGGCTCCTCTTGCTGAAGGAACATCAGACAAGAGTATTCCTGCAGATCCTCTCTAGGTTTTGGCCACAGTGTATGGAGAGGGTTTGACAGCTCTTGGAATGTCACCCCTGAAGTTATTCCATCTCTGGAAGGGAGTGTTCTGACCAGCACTTGGAAATGGCAGCATCAAGCTAAACCTGTTCAAAATTAAAAATTGACCTGGAGGAACTAATTCAGAAAGGGGTGTGAATTCCAGTGAATAACAATGGAAGAGCTGTGTTCCTGCCCCTCACAGCTGCAGGGGGAAAAAGCCAAATTCTGGCTGTTCCAGGTCATCTGTTTCAAGACATCCAGGAAACAAGATACCCATAAAGCTAGGCAGGACACTCCATTCCATCCTGGAGAACAAACAATAAGGAGAAGGAATTTCTTGCCTTGCCTTCCCTGAAATCTGAACTGCAGTTACCCAGCCCTGCTGAACAGCAAACCCACCATCCCATCACACACAACAGCTCTGCATTCAGCAGAGGGAAATGTGTCATTTGGTGAATTCTGCCTCCAGAGAGGTTCTGACTTCTGGACATCTCTCGCCAGCCACAGGACACACCACAGTTCATGTTCTCTACCACAGCCCTTCCAGGAGCAAAGGAAGACGTTTCTCCAAGACTTCTGTCTTCCAGAAATGAAAACATAAGACCAGATTTCCTCACAGGTCTCTTCCAGGGGTGGCAAGGAGAAGGAGATTTGGAAAGGAGTGAGCATTCCTTGTAGGTGAGGTCCCTCCTGAAAGGTCCACATAACCCATGGCAGTATTACCATAGCTTGGGTTGAATATTTTCTTTCAGCAATGAAATTTAAGGTTGAAATCTGAGCTCTTGGGACCCTGGTAGCTTGAATGCCAGAACAAAAACTTAGCTCTGTACTTGCTCTTTATTTATTCCTATAAGAAATAGTAAATATTTGGGCAATATGAAGGTTGAAACTAGATTACTTTTAAGGTCCCTTACAACCCAAATCATTGTATGATTCCATGAAATATGAAAATTCAAGTTGCAACCAAAATCCTGCCTGTGCTCTGTAGGCAGCCTTCCCTCTTCCAGGTGTAGAAAAATAAAAGTTTCCATGAAAACCTTCCCCTTCCATTGCCCTAACTGTGCTTGAAGCCCATCTAGCAGACCACCTCTCTTCCTTTACTCTGGAATTTCCTTTGGAAGCCTAAAGAGCTTTTTTGGAGCTCTTTTTGCTGTGCTGTGGCCAAAACGAGTCCTACGGCTCAGCAATCTCCTCTCCACTGCTGGACATCCTTGTTGTTATTCCACCTCCTCCGTGGGATGGCAGGAGATGGGATCAAGAGAACCACAGAGGCTGTGCAGGAAGAACGAGGTGACCTCCAGCCCTGCTAAAAGATGGGTGTTTATTGCTTTCCCAAGGCCATGGAGCTGAGCTCAGTCCCTTTCCTGCCAGCACTGCTGAGCCATTCTTGTTTCCTGTGTGTGGAGGTGGAAATGTCATGCTTCAGCCCTGATTTGCTTTTTTTTTTTCCCCTTAATTTTGTGGTTTCCATGTGCTGAAGCTGACGGGGAGATGTGTCCTCTGCCATGGTGAGAAACAGCTGCTTTCATGTGAGCTCACAGCGGTGCCAGCAGTGAAGGTGTTTTTGGAGGAAGAGTTTTTATTGCCAGGGTTTCTTGTGTCTCTGGGGTTAACACGGCTCAGAGCAGCAGCAAAAACCTCCCCACCGCTCTTTAAATCAATCCAAAAAATGGATTTGTGCACATTTATGACCTGCAGGGGATTTTGTCACGGCGCACAAGTCTTGGGTTTCTGCCTTGGTGCAGAGGATTCAAACCCAAACACTCATCTCTTCCTTTCTACTCCATCTTTCCGGAGCCAACATTGGCACAAACAACTCTCTTCCAGTGCTTTCCTTACCAGACCAGCAATTTAACCCCTTTTTTCTTAAAAAACAAACAAACTGGCTTTAGTTTCCATTACAACAAATGCAGATTAACCTGGTCCTCTGCTCTTGATAAGAGCACAACATCACCGATGACATCCAGCAGCAACAAGAGTCACCAAGGAAGATCCGTGCGAAAATCCACTGCCCGAGATAAATTCCAAAACCTCAGTTATTCCCCTGGAACCCATGGGAATAGTTGAATGAATCTGAGAAATTTTGTGCAAGGGAGAGCTGGAGGGCAAAGGAACTGAGCCAGCGTAAGAACTTAATCGTTTATTATAATGAAATTAGTATTTATTGTGATTACAGCAGTAATTGTAGTCAGGGAGATGATTTCTGCTTCTTTTGTGTTAGATACAAAAGGTAGACTTCAATTTGTCTGCTTTCAGTTGCAAACATCTCTAAAATTACAAAAACTTCAAGGTACAACAGATATCCTATTTACAGATAATTTGCCTAGAGAAACATCCACATTTTTAACCTCCAAAAAGCAATTAAACAGTGCCTGGCCAGCCAAATATCAGCTCACCTCTTATCAGCACACCTTTCCTCTTGGTGAGTCCCCTAAAAACCCAATTTGGTGCTATAGAAATAAAGAATTGGCCCAAATAATTTAACTCTTTCTTAACCTGGGCCATGTTTAACAAAACAATTGTCATAAGGATTTCAGGTATCCTAAAGCTGAAACTACTCTCTGAGCTACTGAGATTGGAAAAGATCAGATGAAAAAAAGAAGAGTCTGGCAGTATGAGTTCAATAAGATGCCAGTTAAACTTCAGTGGGGACAGCAAAAATAGGAAAAAACTCCCAAGAGCTCCACAATGCTGCCCTGATAGAATGGGTAATCATCCATTGGAGCAGAAAAATCGGAGACTGAAGTCCTTTCTTGCAAACTTACAGCCTAATTAGAGAAGCTACAGGGAGACCAGACAGCTCCTCTTGACAGCAAACCCAGGAACTGCTGAACTCCCAGCAGAAATTACATTTTCGAGCTCATTGTGTAATTTAAAACATCTGTTCGGATATGGAGTAGGGGAAAACCTTCAATAAGTCATATATCAGGAAGGTCCTTTCATTCCCTGCTTCTTAGAACTTTCCAATGAAATTAATTTCTTTTTCTTTCTTAATTTTTTAAACATTGTACCCTCTCAAAAGCTAGAGTATTTTATCTAGAAGATTGCTTTTGTACAAATAATTATTAGCAAAAAATAGTAAGGGAAGATTTGTACCTAATTTCTGCCTTCTTTAGTGCTTCTTTTTCTTCTTTCCTGGGATGATCTTGCAGAGTGGTTTTCCCATCCCTCAGCATCTTCTCCTAGAAATAAAACAAAATAAATAAATAATCTGCCTTTCAGGGTGTTTCTTTTTCAAACGACACCAGAAATAACTCCGCTTTGCCCTCCACTTTCCCCAAAGCACTCCAGAAACATCAGTCTCCCTACAAACCGAGGTGCTGAGGGCAGAAATGAACAGGAGGGTGTTTATTGCAGGGTAAACATCAATCCCGTAACAGCTCTGGGGTTGCTGAAGTGTCACTGGCGATGGGCAGATCTCGTGACAGCAGCAGAGGTACAAAACCTCAGCGTGTCACAGGTGTGTCCACACATGACATGAGGAGCTGTGGTTGTGACAGTGGTGTTCCCTGGAGGATCCAGGAGCTCTCTGAAGGACACCCAGGACACTCCAGAAGGTCCCAGTGCCATGGATGAATCCCCAAAAACTCCAGCTGGGCTCTCTGCCAGCACATAGCTGAAGTCTAACCAGTTAAACCACAAGGAATTCAGAAAGGTTTAAATATTCCCCCTTTTTTGTTGGCTTTTTTTTTTTCCCTTTATGTCTGGAATTGCTCAATAAAAGCTTTGCAATGACAGAATGTCTGTGGGAACAAAAAAAGTTGTGTCTGTCCCTAGCAGGACTGAGGGGCACTGAGTGGTTGGGAGGATTTCTGCATCTTCTCCCTGCCCCACATTTCCATAAATCCCATTTGTGTTCCCTCCTGCTGCAGAGGGAATTACCCAGGGAATTCCTCTTCCTCATCCTGGAATTGCCCATGGCAGTGATCCAGCATTTTCCAGAGCCAGCAGGTTTAGGGGTAAATTCCAGGAATTCTGGAATCCTTTCAGGAGCCAGAGATCAACACTACAAAGTCTAAACTCGCTTTTAATCTCAGAAGTTTTGAACAAAGCCTGATTTTTGCAATGAAATGAATTAGTTCTTAGGGGAGAGGAGAGAGCCTCATATGGCCCCATTTGGAAGGCAGACCAGAGACATCGGTTATTTGCTGAGGCACATCCTCTTCCCATCCTATCCTATTTTCCCTAAAATAACTCAGCCAAGCAGTAATTCATGGTTATTGACTAAGCTATAGAAAATCTCAGGGGCAATCGAGGAGATAAATGGCCTTTGGTTTTCCATAAATAGAAGAGACGGAAACAGAGCCTTTATGTTGCCTCAGGCGCTGCCAGGAGGGTTTGCAGCTCCTCTGCAAATCCGTAGGGTTATATTGCTCCGTGCCTAAAAACATATTTACCCTGGGAACAACAGGCTGGGTGGAAATGGCACCTTTTCATCCTGACAAACCACTGCAAAATGAAGCCACAGCCCCTGACAGACCTTTGCACCACACTGAAACGTAGAATTTAGGAAAACATAAAGACACTTGGACTGACATCGATGATGGTGAAAAATTCTGGGTTTTTTAGCAAGTATCTTCCAAAAGCAGCTCCGAGTTGTGTCCACCCTCCTGCACTTCCAGCCTCTTCCATCTGCTCCCTGTGGAAATCTGGTGCTGAAAGGACAGATAATGGATATGATCCACCTCTCCCCTGGTCATTTTTATTTTTCTGGGCAATACTCAGGTTCTTCCAGCTGGGGAGGCTGTTGGAATAAGGTTAATTCCATGAAACACAGCTGCTCCTGGAGCTGTTTAGAAGATGGGATTGCTGCTGCATGAGCAACCCTTCATGCTTGTTCCTACAGTCTTATCCATCCTTTTAAACCCACTGGATTTCAGGCACAAAGGGTGACGATTTTCCTGGAAAATCCTTTTAAAAATCCACTGGATTTCAGGCACAAAGGGTGACGATTTTCCTGGAATTGCAACATCATTCCTGTGTGCAGAATTTTGGGGTGTGATCAGTGTTAGCCACACATCACAATGGAAATGCTCGCCCTGGATTTCAGGCGTAAAGGGTGACAATTTTCCTGGAAAATCCTTTTAAAAATCCCCTGGATTTCAGGCATAAAGGGTGATGATTTTCCTGGAAAATCCTTATAAAAATCCCCTGGATTTCAGGCATAAAGGGTGATGATTTTCCTGGAAATCCAACGTGATTCCTGCATGCAGAGTTTTGGGATGTGATCAGCCACACATCCCAGTGGCAGTGCCCACCCTGGCTTTGGTGCTCAGGTTGTGTCACCACAGCAGGTGAGCAAATGCTGCATCACGCTGAGCACAGCTCAGGTGACATCTGCCACACCTCCAGGTGGTGACACCAGGGGAGAGCCCTGGGAAACCCTCTGGTGTCATCTTCCCCAGCAGCAGCAGCAGCAGCAGCCATGCAATGGCAACAAGAGGAAGCAAATCGGGTCCTGCCAGTCCAGAAGCAAAACCAGGGAGCTCCAGGAGCAAAAGGAGCTGCAGTTTGTTGGTTGTCAGCACTGATTCAGCCTGGATGTGCATCAAATCCTCCACTGGGAAAGCTGTGTTAGTCATTGTTTCCAGAAAAATACAGCTTGCAGCAGACACCACAATGTATCTCTCTTCTTCTGCAGTTACTCATGCAATTATTGCTTACAGTCTTCACTGGCTCATTGGAAAAACTCAAACGTGAAATTCGTTATACTGCTCGTTAATTCCTCTGCTCCTGGACAAAACCTGCACAGACTAAGCAAAGGTTTTGTCTTGTCTGATGTGAGGGATGAGGGGTTTGTTGATTCTTTATGGGGTTGCACATCATTCCCCAAGGAAAAGAGGTCAGGAGAGAAGAAATAACTCGGCATGAGGGCAGGAAACACTGGGTTTTCTTTTTCTGTCACATCCCCCTCTCTGAGAACATTTCCCCTCTTCCCTGGGCAGGGCAGGGCAGGGCAGGCAGTACTTTGCATCCGGATTTCAACTGTAATCCCTTTTTGAAGAAGCTACTACTGCTGCTTCACCAGGGCTCGTTGGGTTTATTTGTCATGGCTGGGGCAGAGAAGCGAATGGAATCACACATATATCCATTTCTGAGAAAGGCTTTTAAAGCTCTCCAAGACGCTTTTCCTCTAAGTATTCCTATGGATTATCTGCCAGACCACCAGCCATGAGGCACTATGGAGTGCAACAACTCTCTGTTATTTCATGTGTTCCTCCAGTTGGAAATAATCAAAGCTTCCCAGAGCTGTGTGGAAAAGCAGGCTTGAAATATTAGTGACATGTTGAGAAAGAAATGGGACTGTCATCACATAATAACAGGCAAAATTATCTTTGCATCTGTCATTGCTGCCACTTTTCCTGGAACATCACTGGGAGGAAATAAATTTGAATTTATCTTAGCTGGACTGCATACCAGCAGCACCTTTGCCTCCATTACTGCTGGACTTCGGTATTGGTTTTTCTGCCAGTGTAGCTCACAGAAAAGAGTGAAAATGTAAAGATTTTCACAAATTCTAAAGTTTAGGATCATGTGAGCTCTTGGACCCTGATAAACACACACAGAGCTACCATTCCCATGGCCAAACCCCATCTCTGCAGGGAAGCAGACACCACAAATACCATTATTTCAGAAATACCTGCCTGTTTCCAACACTCCTGGCTTGCTCCCAACTGCACACACTTTGCACACAAATCTGACCATTTCCTCTGCCCATCTCAGAGGCTGCAGCCACAACAGCTCTTCAGAGCATCATTTTTGGATAGCAGGCTGTGACAGACTCAGTGAGATCAGCAGGGGGAGAGGTGAGTCTGTCGTGGAGATCTCACCCTGCCCAGGACAAGCTGCTGCCAACTCAGCACTGCATTTGCATTTTCGGCTCGCTCAGGTGCCTCGGGAAAACTTGGATGAGAGACAAACCACAGGAGTCTCAGAACATTTGGGCATTTAGTTGGCTCTGGGCAGCTGGGGAGAGACCACTGTTTACTGCAAAGGAATAATGCCAAGAAAACACCTGGAGGTGATGGACAGAGAGCTGAGGAGCTCCAGATTCTCCTGGAAAAACGAGGTGTTTTTCCACGCCTGGAATGCTTTCTGCCTCTCTGGTGGGGTAAAATTTGGATGGATTGGAGGCAGTGTCCCTCCAGCCATCATCTCCTGCAGGGCTGGTGGAGCAGCAGGTCTCAGCAGTGTCCCTGTGTCTGTGCTGGCAGGAAGGACAGCGGATGGGTGACTCTGCCACCAGGCTGGAACACATCCCCGTGGGATCACCTGGATGATCCAGCCTGCAATCGCTTCCTGCCTCTGATTCAGCCCCTCATTTCCTCCTGCTGTGGGCACAGCTATCAGCCTTACAACACCCCACTCAGATGCTCATTCCCCTTTAGGGATTAACAACCTGAATTTCCATATTCCGGGGCAAGATGGCAAAAAAAGCCACATCCTGTGTGAGTCAGGTCCAATAGCCTTGTGGCTCCATCCTGCTGTGATGTGACATCCTGGGCAGATTCCTCCTGCTCTGTGCTCATGGATGTGCCAAAGGGTAACCCTATCCCAGCAGGCTTAGTCAGACTCTGAAGCTCTTGAGGGCTTGGAGATAAATAAAAATAAATAAAAATAAAAACAAAAATAAAATAACT
>VZRM01002573.1:3031511-3048895 GCA_013397955.1 Grantiella picta
TAAATATATATATAAATATAAATGTACTTGTGTTTATTCAGCATTAAATATAAATAAACACAGTGTTTTGCTTATTGTTTCTGGCTTTGACAGGTGTAAGGCTTTGGGGTGGTTTCTGATGAGCCCATCAGAGGCAAAGCATCAGCCAGGGCATTTGGGCAAAATCTGTGCTTGTCTCCAAGCCACAGCATTTATTCCAAGCCCAGGGTAAGGGTATTTTTCTTTCCAACAGCTCATGATTTGTGCTAAGTTGTTGTTGGCTGCTCTGTGTTTGTAGATATTTTCGCATCTGTAAGCCTGTAAAAGGTGACATTGATCTCTCTCTGTTCCTGTGGCTGAGGTTATTTTGGAAAAGGCACCTTGTAGGTGTAGGACAGCTTCACCTTGCCCTTTAACCGTGTCAAAACTCAGGTGGTCAAAACAAAATAGGTACATACAAAAAAAGAAAAAGCCCAGTTTGAGTTCTGGAGTTTCTAGGGATTCCAGCCTGTGTTTATTGCCATCTAGCTGTAAAGTCAAAGCTCTTTGGGCCATTCTCACCAAATGATGACCAAAACCAGCTCAAAACTGACAAGAGCAAATGAACTCTGACTGCAATGTGGCTTAATTTTAACCAGCAGGAGTTTCAGGGGGAAGGGGAAAAAAAATAAAGGAAAAGAACTTGTTGACATGAAGCATGTGGAGTCGCTCATCCAGCATTGTGTAAGGGCTGTAAATCTGCCTGGGAATGAGGCATGAAATGCATCATAAAAAGTATATCATCAAAACTATAAGATCAGCTTAAAATTTATAGTAGGTAACTCGGGGAGAGCATTACATGTCTGAACTTTAAATCAAATGCTCTTCAGCTGTGTGTTCCTGCAAGCTTTTGCATAAAACTCCTTTCCCTTATTTCCCTCACCTTGCAACAACTCTCAGCAGTAAAAACCCCACGCTATTTTCTGTAAATTCAGCAATGAAAACCCTGTAATCTGAAAGTCAATACAGAACCTGCCACAGTGAGTGAGTTACAGAAGCATCACTGGTTTAAACTTTGGGGGGAAATAGAGCTCAATAATAAAACAGAGAATTTGTCCTCTTCTGCAAAGGTTTTGTTGACTCATATAATGCAGCTCCCCATTGTAATTATGATTTTAAGATGTTCTCCTGACCTCCATAACCCCACTGCAATTATCTTGTTGGTGTTAGTTTCTCTTTCTTCCTCTCCCAAAAGACTATTATTGTCTTTCTGTGAACAGACAAAATCCAGATGGGGAGGATAAAGGGGAGAGATGAAGATTTGGGTATCTACCCGATTTTTGCTGTGCCTGGTGACTGTGGGTAAGCATGCTCAAAATTAAATTGTTAAATTACTCTCTAAAGCCTCACAGAAATCATTCCTTCGGTTTTACTACTGTGCCAAGGGAGTGGGAGTCATGGTCCTTCCAAATTACGCGGGGCCAGAGGTTTATCTCATCTAAATTTCTCTGCACTACAAACCGGATAACAAACTGCCCAGCATGAGTCTACAGGAGCTGCCTTAGGCTCTAATCTTTCATCAAGAAAAGGCTGCAAAGAGCAACGGGGGAAAGATCCTCCTGCCCACTGAAGAAACACAAAATAAGAGCAGTTTCTAAAACAAACCAAGGCTCATCTTTTTCCTGTTATCTCCTTCAGCTACTTGTTATTTCTGATAAGTGTTGAGGGTGAAGCAGTGAACCATTGAATTACTGGAGTAATTCATGCCATATATTCACATTATGAAGCAGTTTCATCGCAATTCTAGCTGCAATCTGGGATGCTCTGTTCCTTTTCCCTGCTCTCTGGAGCCCTGGGACCCTGAGTTGTGCAATCCCTGCAGCTCTGCCAGCTGTAGTGGAAAAGTTTGAGCAAGAAAAAAAAAAGTTCCCTGGCTGGACACCAACCATACTGCTCAAAATTAATGTCAGGGCTTTGCTGAGGCTCAGCACTCGTGGCAAGGAGGAGCTGAGTGGCCTAGATTTGCAGGAGGCTGCTGACACCTTCTCCATCCTTGTGGGATTCTCCCAGGGGTTCCTTTGCAGGAGAACCCTCTGTTTGCCTCTATTCCCAGCAGACTGGGAGTGAAGCCTGCTCTGGGTTGGGTTTTGAGCATTTCCTTCCTCTGACAGCTGATTTGCAGCTTGCAGGCTGCTGTTATCCCAGCAGTGAGTTTATGGTGACACTGCCATCGTCTCCTGAGGAAAGAGAATCTCTTTCTGTACCTCATCATGGCCAAAGCCAGACTTGCAAGCAAGAGAGCAATACAGAAGCCTTCACCAGACAACACAAAAACTGTGAGTAAGCTCATCCTGGGGTCAAAAATAAACACCCATGTTTGTGTTTAGGCAACCCAAAAGCTGCCAAAGCCTGACCTGTTATGAACATGAGACACACAAAATAAATTTTGCTGAGCATCTGCAGATTAAGCCAGACAGTGCTGCTGATGATGACATTCAGCATTAATGAGAGGTACAGTAAGTGGAGCAGAAATTCAGAATTCATATGTGGGCAGTAAGACCTTTGTAACTCCCTAAGGGTGGAGTTCTGTGACCCTAAAACTCACAGGTGCCTGAGGTCTCTCCTGACCAAGGGGAAAAGCAGCAGATGTTACCTTCACCCCTTGCTCAGCTGCACTGATGGGCTTCTCAGTCTGGAACTGGAGACAAATTCTTCCCAGCCTCATCCATCTCTGGCTACACTCGGGAGAAAAAAGGAATTTCCCGGAGACTCTGCTTGTCGCAGTTCTGGAGACACCTGGGTAGGGAAGAGACAAATGGCTCTGTGATCCCTTGCTTGCTACAAAAGGTGATGCTCAGCCAGGCCCTAGAGGGGCTGCCATGATCACCCAGAGTGACAACAATTTCGCTTGCAAGGCCCAGGAAATCCTGGGAAGAAGTGAGGGTGAGCCGTGGAAGAAAAGGATGGGAACACAGATGGAATGCAGAGCCAAAGGCAGAAACAGCAACCACCAAACAGCCAAGGGTAAGGTCTGTGGATCTCCTTTTCCAGACTCTTTGCCTTTTCCCTGCTGCCTGCACGTCACACCCCAGCTCTCCTCCCCAGGGTGGATTTCTGCCCCTTGGGGACACAGAGCTGTGACTTTTGGGCCATCAGGGCAACAAATATTGATGTCTGTGGAGCAACTCCCGATTCCAGCACACCATGTCCTGAGCCGCAGTCCAAGTCTCTTTTGTTTCATTTTATCACTGATGTCTTGGCTGCATCTTGGCTGCTTTTTTTCTTTTTTTTTTTTTTTTTTTTGCACTTTTTCCTATTTTTTTTTCTCCCTTTTTTTTTTTTTGCCTTTTTGCGCTTTTCTTCTTCTCCGTTTTTTTTTTTTTTCCAGCAAGCCTTTCTCTAGAAATCTGCTGGAATGAACACCCAGCCTGCGTCAGCTGGGGCAGAGCTGAGCATGGAGCTGAGATTGATGAGAGCTGAATGCTCAGACAGTTGTTCAGGGTGGAAATTCTTACCCAGCAGAGCCTGATGGGTGATTTTAAACAGCTCTCTCTATCTAATCTACAGGAACCTTTGCGTGCAAACCTTGCAGAAGTGCTCAACAACATGCAGCATCAGGAGATGCAGCAGACAGAGAAGAGTTTGGGCTCCAGCCTTTTGCCCCCACTGGCCAAACCCAGTGCCTCAGTTTCCCTACAAGGTCCCTGAATGCCCTCAAGGCTGGATTTTGTGGATTCAGGACTGCCCATGACTTCTGCAAGTGTTTGATGAGACCTAACTAAGAGGGTGAGGTATCTCAGCACTTTACACCCAGGTTTTGAAAATGTTGAGATCCAAAATAATTTTCAGGTGCCCCAAAGAGGGCAAAATCTTTTCAGTCCAGCCCTTCCTCACCTTTCCCAGTCCTATAACCCCAAAGGCTGTGGCACGGAAAACATCCCTGAGCTCTTCATCTGCAATGGACACAAGGGAGAAAATCCACCTGAGGAAAAGAGGAGCAAGAAGCTCCCCCTGGCACCACTTCTCATGACCTTTCCAGGTATTTTGGGACCTCTCCCAGCTTCTGGGAACAAATCAGTTGTCATTTGCTGGTTTGATTTTAGGGCTTTATTCCTTTGCAAAGGATCTGTCTTGAATTTTAAACAAAAGCATGAAAGAAGGAAAAAGAATAATTCCCCAGAGAGAAAACACTATCTAGTTAGAACGTACAAATGCATTGTTTTTTAAACTATTCATTTAAACCATTTCTTAAAACCACTTTTTAAACCATTCGTTTGGGGGCTGGTGATGCTCTTGTTAAAGGTGGAAACATGAGGCTCAGAAAATTCAGAGTAAAGGATTAATGACTTCATCTCTCTTCTCCCAAAAGGTGGTTGCAGAGCTCGGTCACCTTTGTCCTCCTCCTTTCTCAACCCAAAGGACCTGAGGGGCTACAGCAGATGTGAATCAGGTTGGACAGCAGGACATTTGCATGGGAAGAGCCTTCCCTGCTCAGGTAGCAGAAAAAAAATTGAGTAAACTTTTAATGTACAAAATATTGAAGTAAACTTTTAATTACTGTTTTCTGGGTATGAATGAGGCTGCAAAAATGTGTCCCAAGGCCTGGGTGGGCTGTCACTCGTCTGTCCCACCTGAGTGGACACCTGAGGGGTCCTCCTGAGTGCTCCAGAGCTGGAGGCATCCCAGTTCTGGGTGAGGAATGCCTTGGAAAGCTCCTTGCAGTGCTTCGAGGGAAATCCCCAGGTCTGTGATTCCCTTTGCACGAAATAAAAGGCATCGAGGATGACTCTGGCCTGAGCTTGGCTGCTTGCCTGTGGAAAACATCACAGTATGGAATGTTCCTCGTGCTGGTGGAGAGAATGATAACTGCTTTAATTACTGTTTATGGTAACTGAATCGGAATAGCGAATTCAATGGGGCATTTTTGGGTTCTTAACTCACAGTCCATACATTCCTCCTCCATGTCCTGGGGAGGTGCTGTAGCCAGGGTTATGCTGGTTTGGAGACACTTAAACCAGCTGTATTTAAGAGTAGCCATGGCCAGTCCCAAGCAAATTCTGCCCAAAATTCTCCCAAATATTTTTGGTTGGTTTGGATGGCTGATGGGACCAGGAGCACCTTGCAACTCTGAGCCCACAAAAAGCCACCACAACTCTCCAACCACCAGCCGGAGATCAGCAGAAAAAAATATCTTGGAAGGATCATGGACAGAAAGACAGCTTTAGAAAAATAAGGCATTTACATGAAACTGTGATGGTGCTGGTGAAAAGGAGCTGTGAGGGAGAACTGCTGCACTGTCAAATCACTGCCAAAACCTGGACAAAACAGCTGGGATTGACAGGGATTGACATGCAGAAAGCAGAGGAATCAGCATTAACCACTCCATTTCCCCTTCCCCTGCACTGACACTTTTTTATTTTAATGTTGTCATCCCCTGCACTTTAATCCATCAGAGCCAGCCAGGTGTCCACCTGTCCCCTCGGACTGAAATGAAAATCCATTAATAACCAAAACGCAGGGCACAATCAAGCTTTCCAGAAATGAAACAAAATCCTAGGAAATACCTCGATCCCGTTGTTCCGGGGAAGGCTGACTCTCATTGCTGATCGTTTCTCTAACATCTGGTCCGAGTTGCTGGGGAATGATGCTCCATTCAGCCCTGGACTCCTTCCACCCTGCGGATTCAGGAACAGAGTCAGGACACCTGTACCTAAGAGCAAAACCCTCCAAGTCTGCTCGGATATGCTGCCTGAGAGATATTATTCTTTTCAGATGAAAAGGAGCTATTCAGACCTGGCTACACTGGAAAGACAATACTGTATTTCTTACAAGAACTGGGATATTAATTTCTGGCACAACTCAGAGTCAGGACATTTTTTTTTTTTCACTCTCCTGAAATTCCCCCCACCCTGAGTTTACAGTTGGTGCATTAATCTTTATTCCCCCACCAAAAAACACAAACCCAGGTCCTGCTGCCTCGCCAGCATCGTCTGTCTGCACAGCCCCAGCCTGGAGTTACAGTGCTGAAGGAATGTGCTGCAATGCTCTGCCTTGCCAAGCCCGAGCTTGGATTATTCTGGCCTCTCCAGGCCTTTAAAAATGGACATATTTTGCTACCTACCCCTCTTTCCTGATGGAGGCAGCTCTGCAGCAAAGGGTGGGTGCTGTCCCTCAGTTGTTGGGGTGGTCTCAGTGCTCTCTGGAGGGTGATGGATCAGTCTGGGATTTGGCACAGATAAAATAATCTGATTATTTTTGCTCTGGGAGTCAGCCTGGGCTGTGTGGTCACTGCAATCCTGGTCGTTGCTGCGGTGTTAAGATTAAAGAAGAGACACAGCAGAGACAGCTCTGGTCAGAGAGCATCTGGGATGGAGGAGCTTTGGCCCTACAGCAGTGGGATCAGGGGCTGATCCTGCCAGAGCAGTGGGTTTTACTGCTGCAACATCATCTCAGCATAAATAACTGGGCAAACAGAAAACAGCTCAATTTATATCAACCAAAAATGACACTCTAAATCTCAACCTGTCTGCAAATAAATCCCCTTGATGCCATTACTAAGAAACACCCTCTCCACCTCGGGCTTTTTCTAATGAGCAGACTGGAATAAATCTGGCTCATGCCAAGCTCATGGAGCTCAGTTTTCCAGCCTGGGGGTTGGACCACCCACGCCAAAAGGCAAAAACCATCTCAGGTAGATCTGAACGCCTACAGGCACTGAGCAAACAGCTCTGCAAGCACAGGAGATGGAGCTATTTATCATCAGCAGGGGCCAGAAACTAATGAAGTGACCTGTGAAGCCAAACACTTCTGTGGCTCAGATAGAAATCTCAGGATATTCCCATTCCAGGATCCAACACAATGCTGAGTCTGGCCGGACGTGCCTTGGAGGGATTGAAGTGCAGCTCTGTCTGGGCAAAGTGTCAAACCCCACAAATCCTCATCCAAGCCTCACACCTGATGGCACTTTGAGCCACTCCAGACAATCATCTGGAGTTTGTGTTCTGCTCCTTCCACCCTGGCCATCTGCACTGCCTGCCTGCCTTCACTCAGAGAGAAACGCCAGCAGGTCCTTCCAGACGGAGGAGGAATCCTGGGGGAAATCCAGGTTTGTGGCACTGTGCTGATCTCAGACTGGTGAGGAGCTGGGAGACCATGTGGGTGCAAGAGGTTGAGTGTCACAGGGCACTGTGGGCTCCAGGGGGGCTCTGGTGGGACCAGCTCCAGCTGGAACAGGCTAAATCCTAAATTCATGGAATCACAGAGTGGTTTGGGCTGGAAGGAGATCATCCAGATCCAACCTCCTTCCATGGGCAGGTTCCTTCCACTGGAAGGAAATTCAGCAGGTTACTCATGGCCTCATCCAGGCAGGCTTTGAAAATCTCCAAAAAAGGGGATTTCACAGCCTCTCCAAGGCTTTTTCCCAGCATTTGAGCACAGTTGAGTGGCTCCTCTCAGCCCTGACTCCTGCATGGTCACATCCTCACCACTTCCTGCAGGTTCTTATACTATGTAAGTATCTATTCTACTAGACACTTACATGACACAGAGACATCAGCACGGGACACTATTCCTAGTGGGACAGAATCAACTGAAATTCGGAATTCAATTTGGAATTGTTGATGGACTCAAACCATTCAGAAGCCAAGAATATGCTGGTTTTTTCATGGTGACTCTTTTCATGGTGGCTTATTCTGCAATATTATTAAAGTGTCAAGGTTGTTGTCATCTCAAAATAAAGCAGAAAGCCTGAAAATCATCTGAACTGTAACTGCATTAGACACAGACCTGGCAACTCAAAATGCAGGGAAGAAAACACAATTTCCCTGGTGTCCCATGAACCCCAGAAATATAAGAGAAAAACTGAAATCACAATTCAGAAAAAAACATTATTAAATAAAATCAGTACCTGAATTGCTTCTCAGGAACCTGCCCTTGTAGACCCTGCTTTCAGCAGAGATTCCCTCCAGCCTCAAATATCCTGGGTGATTTTAGTGGGACTTTAAATAATTTTCCACATTGTTTTGAATTTGACTGTATTGAAACATGCATTTATGTGCATTCCTGAAACTGAACATTAATGGGTAACTTGTTGATAAATCCATGGAGTAAAACCAGACATTTTTCAATCATATTTGATGGAGCTCCAAGCCTGGTCTGGAAATGAATTTCATTGTTTAAGGATTTCTCTGCATGAGCTCCTTAAGTCTTTTGTTTACCAGCTTTGCTCATGCTTGTTTTCTCCCTATCAAAACCACACACCTTCTTTATTTAATTTATTGCACCAATTGCTGAAATTGTGCAACCCCTGTGGATTCTTTCTAAAGCCTTCAGACGGATGAAATCCAACAGGAAAAAGAAAAAAAAGCCAAAGGAAAAACAACCTTCTCACAGAGGAAGAAGCTGCAGTCTTATCCACCTGGCTTCCAATTTTTGGCAACAACAAACCCCCAAATTTGCATATTTTCATAGGCAACCTTTTTCTGAGAAATTTTGAATGAGCATCCTTGGTGTCCCAAAACTGAGTTTCCAGAGGAAAATATTGCCTGTTGTATCCTTAGCAAAAGAAGAATAAAATCTTAAAACTGGACAGAGAGTGCTGGGAAGGGATGGAGGCTGAGGGAAGGGGAAGATGGACATGGAGAAGAATTTGAAAAGGGAAAGAGAACCAGAGGGTGGAATTTGGGTCTTCTGGGCATAAATCCACATGGAGCACTGGTGATGTTTCTGCACCAAAGGGCATCACCTGCCCATCCTCTGCTCCATTTCCATCCCACATTTCAGTAAATTCAGGCAAAAAATGCCAAATGTCCAGAGCACAACCCCTTGTGCAGCTCAGCTGGTGTTGAGGAGAGTTTGCTCAGAGAAGAGACAGGAAGGAGATGACTCACCAAGATCTCCCCAGTCTCCTGAAAGCTGTCAGAAGGACCACGAGGCAGCAGCGTGTCCCTGAAGATAATCCAGTGTTCCAACAGGGACACAGAACTGGGAATAAGGCTGGCAACAGAACAGACAGGCTCTTCCTGGGGACAAAAGCCAGAACTTGCTGATTTATGGCAAGAGGAGGAGGGATTTATTTCTATTATCCAAGACAATCTGAATCACTGCAGAAGCTCAAAAATAAAGACCAGGCCCCATGTTCTTTCTTGGTTTAATTGCAGCCACTGCAAGAGGATTCTGTTTGAACAAGGATGCCTGATGTTATGTCTACGCTGAAAAGAAAAAATGTGTTTCCATTTCAGTTTGGTCAAGCCCAGTGAGCTAACCTGGGCTGAAATAGAGGTGAAAAGACTACAGGGACAGGAGAGGGATGGAGTGGGTCAGATCAAAGGTGCCCAAATGCTCAGGGAGGAGCACCCAAGCATAGGAAGCTGTGACTAATTCCCACACTGTGTCCAACCCTCAGAAACCCACAGCTTTGGGGAGGTTTGAAGTCAGAGATCCCAACCTGGACATGTTTATGAGCCTCTCATGGGCTTCATTCAACAGCTGAGCCTCCACAATATGCCACAGAAATGAGCTGCTCAGCTGGAGAATGGACTGTGGGACAAATAGATTGTGGGACAGATTACTGCTCCTCACTGATTTAAAGCTGCTTTAGGGCACCCCAACCCCTTCAGTTCAAAATAATAACCCAGAGGTGATTTGGGTTGAGCTTGGGGTTGAGTTGAAATTGCTGGATTGAGTGAGAGCCCATGCTGGTTTTCCTTCTTTCGCTTTATCCGTATTTTCATTGATTAATATGAACTGGTTAACTGGCATTAAAACCGTATTTTTCTCTTTCTGCCTTAAATTGAAACAGAATCAGGATGTAGGTATGAACCAAGCCAAGGATCCAAGCACACTCCAGGCTTAAGGAAAGCCCAAACTTCAATCTAAAATTTGCGCCTGAAATCAAAGGAAAAAATATTTCAGATTGGTGAGAAGACTTTCTTTGTCTACGGAATATTATTCTACCCAATTTTTATTTTATCTGAGCCGACCTGATTGCAACAAGGATAAATGACTGTTTTTCCCAAGGCTACCATCCCAGCAGTATACATCCCTTCATTTTTCTTTCTCTTTCTTAAATATTTTTGGCAAATAATTCCCGTCTCTGGCTCCTTACACCCTATTTTGTATAGGAAGGCTCAGGACAAGCCTGGCTGCACAAAGGGGTCACCCTGCAGGTTACTGATTAGGAAATAGTAGGGTTTGTCAACATCTGGCCCTGACAAACTTTTAAAATAGAAATACAGATGGTTTTATTTAAAAGGTAAAAGGTCCAAATTCGACTCAAGGATGAGGCTTGTTTTCTTTCCAATCTCTTTTTTTTTTTTTCCCCTGGATGTTCGGTACGTTGTGTTCCATTGCTGTGAAGTGTAATCACATTTATATAATAAAACGTGATTAACAAATGGAAGTATAAATGGAGAGGTCTTTCATTTTGCTATTTATTCGAGAAATTTCTAGCCCAAATTGAGTAGAATTCATATATGCCCAGTATTTCTGAGAGTATATTCCCATGATAGGAAGCAGAATAAAGAGAATAACTTCTCTAATTTCTTCGTCTGTGGACCATAAAATTAATTCCTTTCATCCAGGGTTTGACTCTAAACTGCCGCAGCTGAACCACCCTCTGATCCTGTGGAAATTGCACAAATTGCAGACCCCATTTGAGCAGTTCTTGCCCAGGTAGAGATTTGTACCCCAGAAAATATAAGCCGAAGTCTTCACAGTCCATCTCCACAACGTTTCTCTCCCAGGGCTGACAGCACGATCCTGAATCACCAAAGAAAATAACACAACAAATTCTGCATGACGAGAACAAACTCTCCACCAAATCCCTACAATCCAGGCCACCATAATCCATGTGGACAGCCCAACCATGGCTCTCCATAAACCCTGTGATCAGGAACCCAAAATTCAAGAAACCACCAATGTGTGTCTCAACCCTGACACCTCCAGTGACCTTTGCATGCTGCTGCTCTAAAAATCCCATCTCACGCAATCTTGGTGCCCCAGGGCTGACAACCCAATAAATCCACATCTTGTCATTGCTTCCTGTTCTGCTGAGGCTTCTCATCCTTCTCTCCCCAACGAAAGCACAGGGATTGACTCGCTCTGTGGAGCACAGGGAGGATGACAGCTGGATACAGCAAAAAAGGGCTTTTTTTTGGGAAAAGGGACACAGGGAGTATGGAATCACCACTGTGGTGGCAAAAGGGATGGACTAGGAACGTTGTTTTTATCAAGAGAGGTGAAAAAATAGTTTTGGAGATTTACATCCCTGGGAATCTGAGTGTGACTCTGTGTGGTGTTCAGATTGGTTGACAGAGGGGAATGTGGTGGAGACAAAACCCATTTAATATGAAAGGGGAACTAATTAGAACATCTTATTCTGCTTTATCAGTTCCAAGTCAGGTCTTTGGGTAGATCCATGGTCTGGTCTGGATGGCTTTTGTGCTCAGGACTTGAATAAAGGAATGAGGAGAGAATTTGCAAAAAGCTGAGATTGTGTTGCTGAGATTAAATTCCAAATATTCCTCCAAAACTGTTGAAATGAAAGTCATCAAACTGCACCAAGAAGAGCAAAGGATTGCATATAGAAAGGAGAAACAAAGTGTGAATGTGGGGCTGGAGGGACTGGGGGGATGTGAAGACGGAAAGGTGATGGGAATAAACTCAAAAAGAGGCAGAAGATAACAGCTGGGAAAAAAAACACAAACCAAAAAAACAAACCAATTCTGGAAAATGCAGTGTATGAACAAAGATTTTTTTGTCTAAGCTAGAAAAGCAGCAACAGGAGATGGGAAATGCATGTTCACAGCTAAACACATAAAGATCATTATCAAGGCACAGGCAGCCAGCAGCTCTCCAGGAATGCTCCAAGGAGCACAAGAGGCCTTTGGCTTTATTTGCAACAAATACCTTGAACATGTCTTCAGATTTAAGCACTCTATGAACTTGTTATTGGTCAGGATTTCTTTTCCTCTCCTTGGCATGAAGCAACCTGAAGGCAGCAGTAAATATATATATTAAATAAATTAAATATATACAGCAAATATGTATTAACAATATCATTTATTAATAGAAACCCTGGACAAACTTCAATTTGGCACACAAACGTGGCTGATTTTGCCACAATGACTGTGTTTTCAGTTCATATTTTGCACTTAGCCCATAAAAACGATGACACCTGAACCCTTGGGACCAGCAGCAGCAGTGAGTCACAAATTGAGTTTTCTGCCATCAACATGCAAGGCTGCTGCTATGAAGAACACCAGATCCAAATGCACTTAGCAGCACTAAAAGATATTTCACAATCAGGTTATTTTTTTAAATATGGGTTTCATTTGCCTTAGGATTTTAAGACAATTAAAAGAAAAAGTGGAGGACACAGCACCACTTACTTCTTGCCCACTGTCTCGTCCTTCATGCCCTGCAGCACATCCTGCTGCTGCCCTGGAGGAGCACAGTGGCGTTAGGGTGACATCTGCACCCTCAGTCACTGAATGGCAGCAAAATAAATCACTGAGGCATGACAAGAAACTCCCCCAAAGCCCCACAAGTGATCTCAACAGCCCCTAGTGCATCCTCTGTAAAATACACAAATCTCACCCAAAACTGCTCGCTTTTGTCTCCTGCCCTGCTTGAGCTTTGTGAAAGTGAAATTCCTGCAGCACCTGCACTCTGCAGCGCCAGGCAAACCTCGGGGGACATTCCAGGCTCTGCTGTCCTCAATAGGATGCAAATCATCAAGGTTTTGCTCTCTGACGTCTAACCACGCTGGGCAATATTTCCTGGAGCAATCCAACCCACAGTCCAGATGGGAGGTGCTGTGAGAGCTGACAGGGGCTGCAGAGAGAAAATTACACTGGCGATCTAGGAGACTGCCGGAAATATTCCCCAAATTTTTCTGCTCCATGTGCAGCTGCAGCACAGAAGGCAAAACAGGATGTTGGCTGCACTGGTAGAGGAATGTCCTCTAATTGAAAAGGTTTGGTTATTATTGTATGAGGAAATGATAAAATCTAGTGCAGAGCATGGTTTGGTCAAGAAATGATATGGGAAATAAATTATATCACTTCTCCAGGCTTAAGAGAGAGACATGATGAGGACATTATGGATTATTCTCATTTCTCACAGCCTGTGGTGGATGGATCAGCTCTGAGCTTCAAGAGAATCGTGTTTTGAGTGTGGTTGCTCTGTTCAGCTGCCAAGTGGGGAAAAAAAAACTTTCAAGCAAGCTCTCTGAAAGTTCCTGTGTCAGGACAGCTCTGCACTCACACACTCAGCCCCACCAGTGCCACCAAGCCAGCTCTGCATCCAGCACCTCTGCTCTGAGGAGATCCCAGAGCAAATCCACCAAAAACAGCCCCAGGGACAGCCAAAAAACCCCAAAATAAAAGGGAGAAGTTGCCTCAACATAAGGTACTCTCTGGGTCACCTCTGGTGATGTGACCTCAGACAACTCTGGTTTTTTTACGAGGGAATGTATTCCAAAGACTATGAAGAAGCAGCACATTGCCAGCTTGGGCTCCATCCTGAGTGACATTTCACGCTCTGCCGCAGGTAACCCAAATATTTTGCAGTCATTTCTTCACTAATGAAAGAGAGAAAAAGGGCAAAACTGCCACTAAACCGAGGTAAGGGTGATTAATGACAGAGGTGAGGGCTGTGCTGTTGGCCTGCTGGGAGGTCAAAGCCAGAGGGAGTTTGTTGATATACCTTCAAAAATAGATGGAGCAGCCAGAGCAGAGGAGTTCCCGTGGAAAACACGGTTCTAGGGAGAGGTGGAGCTCTGCTGGCTCAGCCACACACGATGATTTGTCAGCCACGGTCTGAAAAATGGTCATAAAGACACGAAATTCAACCCACACTTCCCTCGTAACGGCAGGGCAGCGAGTGGGTTGGGAGAGTGAGAAAGAGCAGCAGCGTCAACACCTGGAGATAGCAAATCCCACTTTCTGCAGGGATGACAGGACCTGGAGGGATCTGTGGGATTCTTCCAAACCCTCTTTGTCCCTTGATTCTCACACAGCCAAGTCCAACACCACAGCCTCAGGGGTGGCTGCTCTTAGCCCCCGTTTGAACTGGTTTATTTTCCTTGTTCCTCCCATAAAACAGATTTTCCTTACCTCAGTTCAGAGCTGACCTCCTTCTCTGCTCTCTCAGCCATCAGTAGAAGATTCCTGGTGTCCCCAGGGATGTTTGTGTCTCTCCAGGGGGGCAGAGGCAGCCCGGATGCTCAGCAGTGACCTCTTGCTTCTCATTAAGTTTTTTAAGGTTCTCATTAGGTGATCTCATGGATCTCCATGGGGAAACCCAAAACAAACCCCAAACCCAAAATCCAGAGGTTTATTTAGGGACACAGGATTTTCTCAAAGCATCAGCAGACTATATATATTTTTTTTTTTTTTACTCATTCCGGATTTTATATATCATCTCCTGGAGAATGCCATGGTTCTTTCACAGTAGCAGAGGTGTCACCAAAAAAGAGGTTGCGTTTTCTAGCATCACCAAGAGAACAGCAAGGAGAAAATTATCTGTCTGGGATATTTGAAAGCATTCCTTTTGCTCTAGTTTGTGAAAGACCAGGCCAGATTTCTGCCAGAGAAAAATTCAGCAAATGGGAGGGATTTGAGGGAAACTTGAGACTGGCCAGAGAGTGAAGGAAAATAAATTAAGGAGATTTATTTTAGCCCATTATTTAATTTCTTAAGTGTTATATTTGAGCATTATCTGACTATAGACACAGGTCGTTTTTGCTAAAGCATTTAGTTGTTTATCTTTTCTTCTCTGTATGCCATGGTATTTCTAGCCAGGAAAAGGTTATGTATCAAATTCACAATTTTCTACTAATTTCTTAATAAAAATCAGCTAATTGCATCACCTTTTCTCCATGCCAAATGGAGATTGCAATTTTCTTTGGCCTATTCCAACATGCTTTTTAGTAGAAATCATAATATTTTTTGGCTGTTTCTTTCTCATTTGAGGAAGCAAATTTTGCAAAATGGTATCAAACTCCCACAAACATGAGCTGATTTGGAGCTGGAAAGTGCTGTGTTCAGACCAGGACATTTGTCCCTAACTACTGGGATCATTACTCAGTGTTTGCCCACGAAAAATCACATATTTAAATTTTGTCTTAGTCCGTTCAGCTGGTGTTGCCTCCAAGGTAGAGGGCTCCAATACCTTGAAGGGAATAATGCCCCACTTGAAAAAAGGGAGCAATTATCAGGCTTGCCCTCAGGAATTCTCCAGGGGAAAAAACCTGAGAAAAATGAGATTTTTGTCGGGAGCAACAAAGCAGAACTGAAATGCCATGGCCTGGTCATTTTTTTCCCAGAAATGACCACCACAAGAAGATCTTAACCCAGGCCACTGACTTGTGTCTGAAGGTTCAACTCTTCCCTACACACCTCAATTTATTGCTTTGTTACACAAGAGGGTTTTGGCTGAATTGAATATGAAATAAATAAAAGAAAGAAATAAAATTATGAAGAAGGTGAGTGAAGTAAATGGAAACATCTGCTGGCTCAGAGGGTCTCACCTTGCAGCCCCACCATGGGACTGGGACAATGACACTCATCCTGTAGAGCAAAACATCCAAATTTGGTTAAAACCTGCCAGGCACAGATGCTGATTCGCCCTCCCTGTGTCCATCCCTGTCCCTCCCAACCCAGCAGGCTGCATCCTCACCAGAGGATATCTCATTCTCACCTCAGCATCATCCCAGAGTGTGAGCTCAGGACAGCCTTCCTCCTGCAGAAAGATAAGGGAGAACAAGAAAAATGCAAACACCACTCAGTGTTTCCAGCCGTGCTGGAAATATCCACTCTGGGGACAAAGCCTTTTCTTTCTAACTCAGACAGAGAGGTTGAAAACGATCTGCTGCCGGGAGCTCAGCCTGGTTTTCTAAGGAAACAACAAATCAAATCCTGCAAAAGCAGTGAAGGCTGGCACTGGGGTCGTGTGGGTGTTTGGCTGCTCCTCTATTCTCCCCTCCACCTCCCTGCTATTCCAGCTGGAGCTGACTCCAGCAATGTGACCCAGACTATCTGCCCTGGTTGCTCTCCCAAATTACATCCTGCCTGCAGATATCCTTCAATTCAGCTTGTACAGGTTGGCGGTGTCCAGAGGTTTATTGTGGGCTGGAGGAGCCAAAGAGCCCTGGGGTTCAGCATGGTCACTTCAGCTCCAGGGACACCTCCAGCCTCCCCAAGGTCCCAGCCCAGCTCCCTCCTTGCTACCTCTTCATTCTGAACGTTAGGATGCAGATTTGGCCCAGAATTCTAAAGCAAAGCAAAACGCTGTGCAGATGCCCAGAGTCAGGAAAAGCACAAATGGTTTGCCTTGGCCTGCTGAATTGTTGGCCATGTTGTTTAATTGTACCTTTGCACACCAGATTCCAAGACGGAGGAAAAAAAACAACTCTATGCATTTTATTGCTGAGGTCAGGTTCCTGTCTCCCCAGTCCTGTTTCTCATTCTCTAATCAAATCATTCCTCTTAATGCAACCAGTTCCTAAAATTCTGCTTGCCGTAAAGTGCTTTAACCTTAGAAACTTATTTACAGTTACCTTGATTGAAAGGTTTATTCAGACCTAATCTATAAAATGGTTTGTGTAATCAGGCAAAAGCTCGAGATCAGCAGCAAGTCCTGGGCCCAAAAATCAGCTGTGCCAAACCCAGCCACTCTCAAGGTGACCTTAAACTGGGTTGCAAAAACACTCTCTGGAAGTCCAGAACAATAGAGCACATTTAGAGAAAAACCATGCCAGCCACAGCAAGACCCAAAAAAGCCCTTTGTGAGGATATAAGGCCAACCTGGAATAAGCTGAGTCTCGGTTTTGTCCCTAATTTTTTAAGTTTTCTCATGGTGAAGTCAAGGAGAATCTCCCATCTGTGCCCCACTTGGGAAAAGGAACAAATATCAGGCATGTCCTCAGGAATTCTCCAGGGGAAAAAACAGGACCTGGGAAAAATGAGATTTTTGGGATCAGTTCACACTGTTGGGAGCAACAAAGCAGAACTGAAATGCCATGGCCTGGTCATTTTTTTCCCAGAAATGACCACCACAAGAAGATCTTAATGGACACCATGGACCCGTGTCTGAAGGTTCAACTCTTCCCTACACACCTCAATTTATTGTTACACAAGAGGCTTTTTGCTGAATTGAATAAGAAATAAACCAAGTGAAGTTTCCCCTGCAAGTGACTTTATGGGGTTGCTGTTTCTTTTTGCAGATCCTATATATGTTCCCATATTGAAAGATATTCTACTCAGCACGAAGCACTCAACACCATGAACAGTCATGTCTTTATAGCCATAGCTTGGATTTCACATGGCTCTAAATTAATTTAAAAAAAAAAAACAACCAAAACAACCAAAACCAACAACCAAAAAACCCCCAAAAAACCAAACCCCCCCCCCACCCCCGCCAAA